>OY740792.1:23511184-23840276 GCA_963514005.1 Raja brachyura
CAGCGACAACACACTGCAATCAAAGGTGTCTGTCTATTATGGTCAACAACACTGTCTAAAGTTGTGAACGTAGCCCAGACCTCCCTTTGATTGACTTCATCTACACCTCACATTACCTCAGCAAGGCCACCAGCATAATGAAGAACCTGTCTCATCCCAGTCACTCCATCTTTTCCCATCAGGCAAACGGTGAAGAAGTGCAGACCTCCAGATTCAGGAACAGTTTCTTCCCAGGTGTTATCAGGCAACTGAGCCATCCTCTCTTCAGCTAGAGTGCAATCCTGACCTCCCATCTCCCTCATTGACCTTTCATATACCTTTAATCGGACTTTATCTTGCACTAATTGTTGCATCCTTTATCCTTTAACTGGTCAATATGGATGGCTTGATTGTATTCATGTGTGCCTTTTCTTTCACTGGCTACCACAGAAACAAAAGTTTTCCATTGCACCACGGTACATGTTACAACAAACCAAACTAAACAACATATTTTAGATATAAGAAGCGAGAGTGAACCATTTAATTCCACATGATTGCATCACCATTCCACCTCACCTCAGTGCCACTTCATATGCTAACCTAATATTTTCCACTGAAGCCATAAATGCCAAATGGAATGCCAAGATGTGTTTTTTCCTCTGCAGTTTCAAGGAAAAATCATAGTTTCTAGAGCAGAATTAGGCCATTTGGCCCATCTAGTTACACTGCATTCAATCATGGCTGATCTATCTTTCCCTCTCAACCCCATTCTCATGCCTTCTCCCCATAGCCCCTGACACCTTTACTAAACACGAATCTGTCAATCGCCAGCCTTAAAAAATATCCATTGACTTGGCCTCCTCAGCCATCTGTGGCAATGAATTCCACAGATTCACCACCTTCTAACTCAAGATATTTTTCCTCATCTCCTTTCTAAAAGTACGTCCTTTTATTCTGAGTCTAAGAATGCAAAGTTGCGTCTCTTCTCTTCGCTTTGGTCGAATGTGCAGCTGCCGACAACATGAAGCAGCCGGAGATGGAACTAACAGGTGAATATCAGTTGTGAAACATGGGGGGGGGGGGGGGGGGGGCGACGAAGACGACGACGACCACAATGACACCAAACATCTTGGACAGGGCCCGTAACCCGAAAAACCGCGTTTTTTTTCTCAATTCGTTTTCGCGAGGTCGGGGAAGGCGAGCCGACCTGAGAACTGCAGCCAGTCCATGGGACGCGAGCTGATCTGGGAACGGCAGCCAGTCCCTGGGCACGCAGAATGCCAACTTGATCATTATGGACAAATTGGGCCAGCCATGTACATGTTGTATAACTGACTATGCAGATCTGAATGGGTTTAGAATGACCATTTTAGCAAAATTGCCCTCAATTTTCCCATTTTGATTCTTGAGATTAATATCCCTTTGCTCTGTTAACAACATTAAAGTACGTATGAGGTAGAGTCAGGAAAGGGAACATGCTAATTTTCTTTTAGTTTGCTTTAATTTGTTAGTTGATTTTTTGTTGACTGCCATAATTTCTGAAATTGTCCTAAAGTAACTTAACTGTTATAAAGCAGTAACAAGTGATTTTTGTCCAAACAATTGGAACTTGCATAAAATGTTTGAATTGTTAGCAGGGCTGCCAACTCTCACGCATTAAGCATGAGACTCGCGCATTTCACATAATTCTCATGATCTCACGCTGATCACAAAATTATATAATGAGAATAGGACCTGTTTTGCTTAACAAATAGTGGAGGAAGGAATTGCAGATGCTGGTTTAAGCTGAAAGACACTAAAAACTAGAAAAACTGAACAGGACAGAGAGAAAGAATGGGTGATGTTTCGAGTCGAGACCTTCAGCCTGAAGAGGTTGAAAACCAGCCATAAAACACAATGACTGGACATGTGTGTTATCCAACTAAGGGCAGAAATCAGAATCATGTGTTCATCTTTATTCATGTGACACCATAATAAATATATTACAGAAAAAATAATTGAATGGGGTGGCACGGTGGTGCAGCGGTAGAGTTGCTGCCTTACTACCACATGGGTTTTCTCTGGATATTCCGGTTTCTCCCATATCCGAAAAAAGTGCAGGTTTGTAGGTTAATTGGCTTCTGTAAATTGTCCCTGGTGTGATGGATAGAATTGGTGCATAATAGATTGCTGGTCGGTGTGAACTTGGTGGGCGGAAGGGCGTGTTTCCATATATATTTTTACATATATATTTTAATTTCATTGAACCATATATGATTGAATATGTGGCATTATTTTTGTCTTGTTTCTATATTCAACGGGTAAGGTTGAAACCGTTTGAAGAAGGGTTTCGGCCCAAAACGTTGCCTAGTTCCTTCGCTCCATAGATGCTGCCGTACCCGCTGAGTTTCTCCATCAATTTTGTCTGCCTTCAATTCTCCAGCATCTGCAGTTCCTCCTTTCACAAGGTTGATTGATTTATTTGTGCAGAACAGTGATGGAAGTCTGACTTTTGCTTTGTTTCTCTGAATTTTTCTCTATGTATATGCATAACAGCATGAATATAATCCATACATATGCAATCCAATCCATGGATTTCCATACATGGATATAGTCATTCACGTGCTGCACCTGTTGAGCAGAGCCTGGCTCTATGTGAAATGTAATTAGGAATGTAATTTAGCCTAACTTTAATTTAAAGCATAAATGTTGCATCCAAGTGTAAGTTAAGAGACTCGCTACAGTATGCGCCAGCTTGCACAATTTCAAGCTGAAAAATGTAAAAGCCCCCCCCCCCCGTCGCTATGCTCCCTTGCAATTTCTCACTCTCAACTCTCACCTAATGTTGGCAGCCCTGATATCTATATTGAGGAGGTGGCTTACTGTCCCCATGCTCGCCTTGAACAACCATTCAGGTGGGTGTGGAATCCCCACTATTCTATTTAAAGAAAAACCAAGAGGTAAACATAGAAACATAGAAACATAGAAAATAGGTGCAGGAGTAGGCCATTCGGCCCTTCGAGCCTGCACCGCCATTCAATGTGATCATGGCTGATCATCCAACTCAGTATCCCGTACCTGCCTTCTCTCCATACCCCCTGATCCCTTTAGCCACAAGTGCCACATCTAACGCCCTCTTAAATATAGCCAATGAACTGGCCTCAACTACCTTCTGTGGCAGAGAATTCCAGAGACTCACCACTCTCTGTGTAAAGAATGTTTTCCTCATTTCGGTCCTAAAGGAATTCCCCCTTATCCTTAGACTGTGACCCCTTGTTCTGGACTCCCCCAACATCGGGAACAATCTTCCAGCATCTAGCTTGTCCAACCCCTTAAGAATTTTGTAGGTTTCTATAAGATCCCCCCTCAATCTTCTAAATTCCATCGAGGTACTCTTACTGTCCTGTCCAACATTTAACTCAAAAATCAGCAACACCAAATAATATGTCTGTTGAACTGTGCTGCGAACCATGCAACACTTGGTACAACACTTTCAGATGAACTGGGAATATGAAAACCAGAGGTTGTAAAAGATGTTGCATTGATTTATTATTGCCTTTGCCCAAGCATTCTTCAGTAAACCCTCTTTAAATATTGACTGAAGTTATAACTCATGTTATGATCATTCTGACAAAAATGCTGTTCATAGTTCAGTGATCCAAAATGTTAATTGAATATCAATCAGCAGCTGCTACTAACCTCAGCCTAACCTACTGAGTATTTTAGTATTTTTTGTTTTTATTTCAGTTTTTGTGTATCTGCAGTATTGGTGTTGTATAAGAAATCTTGCTCACCTTTAATTCAGAATTTGATGAAAAGATGATGCAATTGTTCTAATTGTCAATAGTAGCATAACCTCAGAATTATTCTGAACATTCCACCCATCCCACAGAGAGAAAAATCTTATCCATTAATATTTGCAGCTACCACATGCCCCAAAAATGTTACAAGGGAAAACAATATGTTGGTAATTTTGTTAGGCTGGAGAAGAGAATCCCAAAACTCCTTAATTATGTCATATTATTATATATATATAATATATATACATATATACATATACACACACACACACACACACACACACACACACACACACACACACACACACACACACACATACACACACACACACACACACATACACACACACACACACACACATATATATATATATATATATATATATAATGATATAACATAATTAAGGAGTTTTGGGATTCTCTTCTCCAGCCTAACAAAATATATATATATATATACACACACATACATAGGTTCTATAGGGTACTACGGACATAAGGTTAAGGTGAGGGGGGAAAGATCTAATAAGAACCTGAGGGGGTTGACTTTTTCACACAAATGGTGGTAGATGTATGGAACGAACTGCTGGAGGAGATAGTCGAGGCAGGTACTATCACAATGTTTAAGAAACATTTTGACAGGTACATGGATAGGACCCGTTTAGAGGGCTATGGGCCAAATGTAGGCAGGTAGGTCAATGGATGGGACATGTTGATCGTTGTGGGCTAGTTAGGCCGAAGGGCCTGTTTCAATGCTGTATAACTATGACTATGACTCTATATGTATATAAAGACTAAAGACTTTAGTTTAGTTTCGTTTAGTTTAGATATTCAGACGGGAACAGGCCTTTCAGCCAAACGAGTTCATGTCTCAGGGAGGTTAATTAGGCAAAAGCAGATGCCAAGGAGTTAGCGGTGAGTGGGCAAATGTTTAGGTTTCAAACAAAGGCTTAGTTCAACAATTTGTCTGAAATGCAATCCAATACGTGTACTGACAATGATGGATTTTTGGTTCAAACAGATAGTTTAATGTTTACAAGATAAAGATGCTGATTGACGAGCACTGTTCAATTCTACAATGCCGTTCAATAATGAACAAGCCCAGGATTGTCAGCACGCAAATAAATGTTACAATCATGCTCAGGTTTGAGGTTTCTAAGACTTATTTTACTTGTTCTCCCGTGTTTTGGATTTTTCATAAACACTTTGTGGAGAAAATTATTTTTTATAATATCTACCATGCTAAGAAATTATTGTTCTGCAGTAGTCTCTTGCAAACAAGGACTATTCCATTCCCTCTGATGCTATGGCTGATGAGACCAATGTAGAAATAACATACTCTTAGCGATACAGAGGAAACAGGCCCCTCAGCCCAACAGGTGAGGCAGGAAATGTCTCATGGGATAGATAGATGGATAATTTGTAAACTTATTGCTTCCATTCCTTTCACAGGCCTTCTGTAAACTCCCATTGCACGGACATTAGGTTCTCAATATGATGCAGAATTATACTTATTCATCTTCAGTGCTCATGGTCCAGCTATTCCCAAGCATCAGTGCTTTTGCATTTCTTTACAGAGCCTTTAAACACAACCTCTGTCATAAATTTATGCTCATAAGTTATAGGAGCAGAATTAAGCCATTTGGCCCATTAAGTCTACTCCACCATTCAAATGTGGCTGATCTATTTTTCTCTCACAATGCAATCCTTCAGTCTTCTCCCCATAACCCCTGACACCCATACTAATCAAGAATCTGTCAACCTGCGCCTTAAAAATACCCAATGATTTGGCATCCACAGCTATCTGCCCACCTGATATTCTCTTACTGTGCAAATAGCATGGCCAGATCAGGTTGGTTGACTGAGTGTAACTGAAGGCTTTATTAGTAGGGAAGTTGGCTTGGAAAAGGTGTGGTTCTCTTAACCGCCATGTGAATCTGAACTATTTTGCGGAGACTGAGTTGGTGTTAGCTGTGCTAAGACTTGAGATGTAAGCAATCTGGGCGTCATAACTATATAGGAGGGCAGTGATCACTGTTGCTCAGTAGACCATGAGGTTTGTGACATTGAAGTTTTTGCTGGTGAATTTCATCATTCATGTCTGTTTTTGCCAAAAGGTGGCACTCAATACTTTGGTACTTCAGGTATGCAAAGGTCTATCTGAATTGTCAATGAGCAATTACTGTGGTAAGGTAAAGTTGGCAGTGAACCTTTGTCTTTGACTCACCCTCTCACATGCTTCAATGAATGAATAACGATGACTTGGAATTCTCTGCCACAGATGGTAGTTGAGGCCAGTTCATTGGCTATATTTAAGAGGGAGTTAGATGTGGCACTTGTGGCTAAGGGGATCAGGGGATATGGAGAGAAGGCAGGTACGGAATACTGAGTTGGGTGATCAGCCATGAATATATTGAATGGCGGTGCAGGCTCGAAGGGCCGAATGGCCTACTCCTGCACCTATTTTCTATGTTTCTATGTTTCTATTGAGGCTCAGCCTCTATGATCATTATCACTGATACTTCTTCCACAGCGCTTGCAGCACGAGAGACCTGGGATCAATCCCAACTACAGGTGTTGTCTGTACGGATTTTGTATGCTCTCCCTGTGACCTCGTGGGTTTTCTCCGAGACCGTTGTTTTCCTCCCACACTCCAAAGACGTACAGGCTGGTAGGTTAATTAGCTTGCTATAAGTGGAAATTGTCCCTACTGTGTGTAGCGTTAAAGTGCGCGATTGCTGGACGGTGCGGACTCGGTGGGCTGAAGGGCCTGTTTCTGCGCTGTATCTCTAAACTGAACTAAACTAAACTTCCTTTAGTGGATAATAATGGCTTCAGAGTATTGATTTCCTCACGCCACACCTGTTGAACACTTCTGCTAAATTAGTTATGTTCGAGATTTCCAGCAACTGCAAGGTTTTGCATTAATATTAGAAATTCATTGAGTACCTCTTCCCTTCCAGAAATGGCCACTTGAAGAAGCTCTAACCCTTTTTTTTCAATCTTCTTGCCATTTGTTTCTTGCCAGTGTGAAAAGCATCACTACATGTGGCTCAGTGTCATCTCCAGTTGTTAACGGTTGGAAATGTATTTTATCACAGAACTTTCTACTCTGTCTTTCGATCTTGTTCTCTCCTTCAAAATATTCCTTACAACTTAGCTTTTTGTCTGAGCTTTTAGTCACCCATCCTGATTTAGCTTTTGATTAATTAGGTGTTTTGTTTTTAAACACAGAGCATGGAATGAGCTGCCAGAGGTGCTGGTGGATGCAGATACAATAGTGGCATTCAAGAGGCTTTTAGTTAGGGACATGGCTGTGCAGGGAATGGATAGATATGGATCACCTGCAGGCAGAGGAAATTAGTTTAACCTGGCATCATGTTTGACACATTGTGGACTGAAGGGCCTGTTGCTGTGCTGTAATGTTCTATATGATCTAGGCTCAGATAAAACTCCTTGATGTTTTTCTGTCTGTCATTACACTAAATAAAAGCAAATTATTGCAGTAAGGTTACATAACTAATGTTATACCTTATGCTGTTTATGGCTGTTACAAGTCAAAAAAAGATGTTTACCACAAATGATATTTGATTAAATCCTATTTTGAAACTGGTGAAATATCCCTCCCATCCATTCCCTCCCCCCCCCCACCCCCCCCAAATCACTTCCCTCTTCACCTAAAGGTTAGAGTGGTTGGTGACAAAAAAAACATCCAAATCTCTCCAATGAAGAGCGCAGCAAAGTTTGAAAACCTTTGCATTAAATTTTGTGTTGTTCTAGAAATTAAAGATATGAATAATAACCTGGCTCCTGAACTGCACTGCATGAGTTTATATAGTTGAATTTCTTCCTGCGGTAACAGTCAAAAAGGCGCTTTCGCTGTTCTAACTCAGATCTCAAATGCTCCTTGATGTTTAAAATTGTTAAAAATGATTTCATTACTTTTACTCAACATCAGAGTCCATATCCCCATAACTAGACTCAATCATTCAGTATGCCCTTCCAAAATCAAACTACATGCAAAGTGCGTTTAATAATACATTTCATGCAAAATATCCATCTTGTTCAAACCAAATCACAGAATGCAGAGATCTCTTTTTTCATGCGTTCTGGTTCGTTATTCATGGCTGTTAATTCTCAAACACCAAAGGTTCTTCCCAACAGCAATGGGAAAAGTGCATCAATATCCATATATTATGTAAATATTAGCAGTTAATTAAGGCTCCAGTTATCAAAAATATCAATATTACTAAAATAAGCCAAACTTGATACTGAGCACTCTACATGTCCATACCCCACCAGGAAGGCCTTAAAGCCTTCCGATTCTTTCACTACCGCAGAACCATCCAATTTTCCTCTACTAACACTCTAGGTGGTCCTCACCCTCAACAACTTCTCCTTTGACTCCTCCCACTTCCTCCAGGTTCAAGGCATAGCAATGGGCACCAGCATGGGCCCCAGCTATGCCTGCCTCTTTCTGGGTACGTTGAACAATTCCTGTTCCAGGTGTACACTGGCCCTATCCCTAATCTCCATTACATTGATGACTGCATCAGTGGTACCTCCTGCATCCATGCAGAACTCATCGACTTCATCAACTTCACCACCAATTTTCATCCTGCACTCAAATTTACTTGGACCATCTCCGACACCTCCCTCCCCTTTCTTGGTCTCACAGTCTCCATCACTCGAAATAGACTATTGACTGGGTCTACTATAAAACCCACTGACTCCCACAACTATCTCGACGGCACTTCTTCCCACCCGGCTTCCGGCAAAGACTCTATCCCCTACTCCCAATTCCTCCGTCTACGCCACGTCTGTGCCCAAGATGAGGTGGGTGAATGAATAAATGAATGAATGAATAATGAATGAATGAATAAATGAATATGTTTATTGGCCAAGTGTTCATAAACAGGGAATTACCTTGGTGCTCCGCCCGCAAGTAACAAAGACATACAGTGACAGCTAGGAATGATACATAAAACATTAAATATTAATAATAAAACATGATTGATTAAACATGTAAAATACCAGTGCAAAAGGAAGCTACAGATTTTTGGTTATTGAGTAGGTGTTCCATACCAGAACATCTGAAGAGCCCTCATTCTTTAGAGAACGGGGGTTCCCCCTCTCCCATCATAGATGAGGCCTTTACTCGTGTCTCCATGGTACCCTGCAGTTCTGCCCTTGCTCCACCTCCCCTTTGTCACAACAGAGACAGAGACCCCTAGTCCTTACCTTCCACCCCATCAGACGTCGCATACAACACATAATCATCCAAAATTTCCGCCCCCTCCAACGAGATCCCACCACTAGCCAAATTGTCCCATCTCCACCCCTTTCCGCCTTCCACAGAGACCATTCCTTCCACTACTCCCTGTTTAACTCATCCCTTCCCTTCCAAACCACCCCCTCCCCAGGTACCTTCCCCTGCAGCCACAGAAGATGCACACCTGTCCATATACCTCCTTCCTCGACTGTCCAGGGACCCCAACAGTCCTTACAGGTTAGGCAGAGGTTCACTTGCACCTCCTACAAACTCATTTACTATATCCATTGCTCAAGATGTGGACTCTTATACAGCACATCGGTGAGACGAAACGCAGATTGGGCGATAGTTTTGTGGAACACCTTCGCTCAGCCCGCGTGACCCAACCTGATCTCCCGGTTGCTGGACACTTTCATTCTCCTTCCCCATTCCTACACAGCCCTTTCTGTCCTCAGTCTCCTCCATTGTCAGAGTGAGGCTAAACGCAAATTGGACAAACAGCATCTCATATTTCGCTTGGGCAGTTTACAGCCCAGTGGTATGAATATTGATTTCCCTCACATCAGGTAGCTCTGGCATTCCCTCTCTCTCTATCCCTCCCCCACCCAAATCGTACTAGCTTCTCATTTTCACCCTACAAACAGTTTACAATGGCCTTCCTTTATCTTCGTTACGTTTTTACTTATCTTTCATTCATTGTTCTTTATCTCTCCACATCTCCGTCTATATCTCTCGTTTCCCTTATCCCCTTAACCTGTCTGAAGAAGGGTCTCGATCCAAAACGTCACTTATTCCTCCTCTCCAGAGATGCTGTCTGTCCCACTGAGTTACTCCAGCTTTTTTTGTCTATCTTGATATTGTGTGCCATTTATCGCAAACTTTAAATTGATCATAGCCCAAGGAAATCATATCTTCTCACATTTGACTGGTGGACATCCCACCTACCTTAATTTGTACATTGCAGAGCAACGAGGCATCTCAGGGTCAATACATAGTTACTGCAAGGGATCTCATTGATTTATTGCACTAGTCTTATTGTTTTTTAATTAATCCTTTTGCTGAGGAAAACTACCTTGGGCATACAGATACATCAACAGAGGTTGGATAACAAAACTAAACAGACATCAGTCCATTATTATTGAAGACAACTGAAAAATATTGCTTTGTATCATTAGATATGAACATTAGCTTCAGTAAGATTTCTAGCAAAGTAAAGTTTATTGAAATTCTGATGGTTTGCAGTGCCAATTCCATTTTACTTTGAATTATTCATTTACAAAACATGAATGCTGCTGGTAGGCCAGGACATACAGTATCTCATGGAGAAATAAAAAACTTTTTGCAAATTAATCATTCATTTTACCTGGATTTAAGATCTATCCAAATGGATGTAGCATCAATTACCATTTGAGTTTAGCATAAAAGGTCCAGCTACACCATTTTGCCAATCTGCCAAAACCTTTCTTATCTTTGGGATATGATGGTGTAATTAACCATTCAGTCACTTTTTATTCTTTCTCGCACTTGCCAAGTGAGCAAGCAGCATGAAGCTGAGATTCTTCCGACATCTATTGTGAAGATTAATAGTTTCTATGAAGTAGAAGTGGTAAAAATGGATCCTCAATTGTAAGTGCTAAATACATGACATATTAACACATTTGGAACTAAACATACAGTAGAAGGTATAATGCAAAACTGACAGTAATTGCAAAGATGCTGATAATGAAACAATCTGAGGTTTAATACTTCTTGCATCTCATGCAAGTTCTATTCATCCCCCATAACCATTCCTGCTCTACCCACTGTGCATCAAGCAGACCTCATCTATATTCTCCGCTCCACACCTTCCCAACTCTTTCACCCTTACATACGAGAACACTCCAAGTGCAAGTTTTTCATCAAAAGCTGCTTTTTAACAAATTAGCCTCCACAGAAAGGTAAAAAGATATGCCAAACAGATATAAAACCAAGACATGGTGGGATGCACTAATGGACGATTGAGCTTGAGAATTTAATGGGAAGTCATCATTCAAATGCTGGCTGACTGCGCACTATCATTGTTTTCTGTTCCTATTTCTGTCAGTGATTATCCAGCTGAGACTCGGTAAACTCACAGCATAGCATGGTTTTTAATCTGGCTGATTCAAGAGGTAAAGAAGTGGAAAGAAGACAGATGTGCATTTCATGAACCAGGGACATCCCAGAGAGGTGTTTAGCTGGTCAGGTACTCGCAATATGTAGTCACATTTGGAATGCAGGCCAATAAGGACCTTAAATCCGACCATCAATTTATTTTAAAAGAGGAGCATAATCCTCATAATGGCACTCTGGTGTCATGACAACAGGCTCCTCTTGAAAGTCAAAAAAACGAAGGAGCTGATCGTGGATTTTAGGAGGGCACAACAACCGAGGACGTACACACCATTGAAGATAAATAGGGATACTGTGGATAGGGTGAGCTGCTTTAAATACCTGGGAGTCCACATCTCAGAGGATCTGACATGGACATCACACACTGCAGCACTGGTGAGTAAGGCGCTTTTACCACCTCAGGCAATTGAGGAAATACAGAGTGTCTCCGAGGATCCACTTCTACTCAGCGGCTGTGGAAAGTATCTTGTCCGGAAACATCACAATTTGGTTTGGGAACTGTTCTGCCCAGGACAAGAAGACTCTGCAGAGAGTAGTGAGTTCGGCCGAACGCACTATGGGAACTTCTCTCGCCCCCCCTGCAGGAACTATACATCAGAAGGTGCAACTCCAGATCCAACAAGATCATGGGAGACCCCTTCCACCCCAGCAACAGACTGTTCCAGCTGCTACGGTCAGGCAAACGCCTCCGTTGCCATGCTGTGAGAACGGAGAGGATGAGAAGGAGTTTCTTCCCAGACTGTAAACTCCTATCTCATCAGGGACTAACTTTACTGTTCCAATTGACTGTTGTGTGGTGCCTTTTTAAAATTACTGTTTTTTTCTTTTTTTCCTCCCACAAATATGTAATATGTAAATATGTGATTCTGTTCCATTCTGTTTTGTAGTTGTTTTGCACAATCCGCAAGCATTGCCACTTTTCAATTCACTGCACATCTCGTATGTGTATGTGACCAATAAACTTGACTCTACTTGAGTAATCAAGATGAGCATGTAATCAAGTTGAGCATGGTGACGCAGCTGCTGCCTTACAGCACCAGAGACACGAGTTTGATCCTAACTACAGGTGCTGTCGGTACGGAGTTTGTGACCACGTGGATTTTACCCGGAAGCTACAGTTTCCTCCCACACTCCAAATACGTACCGTTTAATTGGTTTTACGCCGTTACCTCTTGCATTTCCAGAACTCTGGGAAATCTATACCGGAGGCATTAAACACAGATTGCTGGTAAAATCTAAGGCACTAAGCCTCATTTAAATAATGCAACTCTGAACCGCTTCTCAAAAACATGTTACGCCAAATCCTTATGAAACCAGATGTTGACCCTCCCAATTGGCTTTGGTAAAAATTGTAATTTGGCCCTAGTGTGTAGCATAGTGTTAGTGTATGGGGGAAATCGCAGGTCGGCGCAAACCCAGTGGGCCAAAGGGCCTATTCCTGCGCTGTATCTCTAAACTAAACGTTGATTACCAAGGCATAGAAGACTACATAACATGTGCTGGTAAATGGGAAAAGTGCAGATAACTACTTAATGGTCAGCATAGACATGGAGGGCCGAAGGGCTCATCTCCATGCTATATTACTCCATGATTCCTTGACTTTAAGCTATTTTGCAATTAACTGAGCAGTTATGATTCCTGTTTGCTAAATAATCTGAGCCTTCCAAAGCCAAAGGGAAAAAAAAATGTCTGGTAATTGAACTTTTAATTCTGCGAGCTACAATTCAATTCCTGTCATGCAATTCACATAACATTTTCAACATCAGATCAAGGCACAATTAATATTTTAACATCCCTGCTGTAGCAATAAAATAATATTAAATTTCTTTCATCTCAATGTAAAATATTTCTTCCCACGTTTGTCAATGTTCACTCAGCTGTTTTCTAATCAAATGGGAAAACCATGGAAACATAAATATTTTCTTCTCCCTGCAAAGGATACAACAACTCACAGAAAAGATAAGAATGTTTCTCCAACTAAATATGTTGGTCTGCTCTGTACGTGTATTTTTAGCTGTTTCCAGACTCAAATGCACAATGCTGATGCTAAATATTCAGGGGTGGCAATTCTTGCTGAAAACAAACAGGATTCTGTTGTTGAATATATGCTTTACCTGAGATTGAGTAGATTATGTCAATTTCCAGGCTCCTGGCAAGAAATTCAACTCCTGTCTTTCACGCAGGAATTTTCTTTGTAACAGAAACGTGGTCCAAGTGTAAAATGTACCCCAAACTACATCATCCATTTATTATCTGCGGTGTGATTTGTAACTTTGTCTGAAAAAAATGTTAGCTCTTGCTTTTTCATAGAACACTACCTTGCACCAACCACGCTCAACCAATTAATGAGCCAATTAATCAGCCTTGATTGAATGGTGGAGTAGACTCAATGAGCTGAATGGTCTAATTCTGCTCCTATGTCTTATGATCTTATAGTCTCATAGTTTCCCCTACAAACATGTAATTTTAAAGCTCAAAACGCAAACCACTTTCTTTGCTAAATCACACCATAAATCACTATGTGCCCCATTAAGAACTGGCTTCCAAGGTTGCAGCTGCAGTAATAAGTGGAATTCATCAGGGTGGCACAGTAGAATTGCTGCCTTACAGCGCCGGAGACCCGGGTTTGATCCCCACTACATGTGCTCGGAGTTTGTATGTTCTGCCCGTGACGGCATGGGTTATCTCCGAGATCTTCGGTTTCCTCCCATACTCCAAAGACATACAAGTTTGTAGATTAATTGGCTTGGAATTGGAATTAAATGTATTTCAAAAGACTTATTTGAATATGGCTTAATAACTGGAAAAAAGCTAATCTTAAAATTCTGGAAAAATACTCCTATACCAACAGTTAATATGTGGATTTCAACTATGTTCGAAACACTACACTTGGAAGATATGAGACTCCAACTAGCAGGAAAATCAGACTGTTTCTATAAGACATGGTCTGCATTTATAAATCTACTACAAGGATAAGGTGCAAGAATACCTCAAAAAAATACCGGTGTCGGGTCTTGGTAAAGGGGGAAGAAAAACTGTCGAGTTGGTAGATTCCTTTTGCGTGATGTTTATAATAAAGTAACTGGCTTTTCTTCTTTCTTTCTTTCTCTTTCTTTCCCTTTTTCTTTTTTTCCCCTCTCCAGGGTCTATCTCTTAAGCTCCGGTCTCTAACTCTTCAAGGGTTTCTTTTCCCTCTGTCACACTTTTGTACTATCACATCTCTTTTTCACTCTTCTACTTTCTTTGCTGTTATTTCTCTCTCTTTTCTCTCGTTTCTAAAGCCTTAAAAAAATTAAGGGGTACAATGACTGTAATACAATATAAGGGATGTACACTGATGTAACTTACGGTACCTCTAATAAATAAAGATATAAAAAATAAAAAAAGATTAATTGGATTGGTATAAATGTAAAATTGTCCCTAGTGTGTGTAGGATAGTGTTAATGTGCAGGGATCGCTGGACGGTGTGGACTCGGTGGGTCGAAGGGCATGTTTCCGCACTGTATCTCTAAACTAAACTAAAAAGTGGCAGCACCTTTAAGATCCTGAAATACCTCAGAGCAATGGTGTATGCAAAAATTGACATATTGCGTTAAAACCCAGTTGATCTGTACACAGCAACACAGCTCTGGTGCCGATTTAAAAATAAAAGAAATAAAGTTTCTAAACATCACCTTCCGGTTCCTCTTCAAATACGAAACCGCGGTCTATATTTCCAGTGTTTTACTAAGAGAGAACAAGGCTGAAATACCTGAGTAATAAAGTCTTATTGTTATGACATAAACTCCTAGAATATTGAGTATAGTTTGCCTAAAATGAATATACTTGCTATGGTGAGAATGCAATGAAGATTCGTAAGATTGGTTCAAGGGATAACAGTTTTTTGTCTGAGGAGCAATTAAATAGATGGAAACTGTATTCTCTTGAATTTTGTAGAATGAAAAGAAATGTTCTTGAAACTTGCAAAATTCTTTCAAGGTTTTACAGGCTGTATGCAGGGAGCCCAGGGAGCTAAAACCTTGCGATTGCAGACTCAAAATAATTGATAGATCTGAAATGAGAAGTTTCTTCCTACAGACGATGGTGAATTATTGAAACCTCCATCACAGCGGTTTGTTGAGCTGGAGTCATTCGTTTATTCAAAACAGAAATCAATAGATACTGAATATGAAGGAAATCAAAGATTTACTGTAGAAGAGAAAATGGCCTTCAGATAGATAATTGGCTATGATCCTGAACAATGACAAAGCAGGCTCTTAGGGCTCCTAACAATCAAATGACCTAATTGTGTCCTCTCAGACGGATCTGAGTGATTACTTTGCACTGTTTTGGGTAACAGCAACACAGAATTCCAGCTAATATGGTTCTCCAGGCCACGTCAGTAAATCATCTACTCTTGTTTTTTTTTGTTTGTACGTTGATTAACTTCTGCAATTCCTACACAACCACTCTTAACTACATCTGAAAAGTATTCAAACATTAGTTAATTAGTTGCTAGCTGCTTTGGGACACTCTGACCTGGATACAAAAGACTGTACATATCCAAGTCATTTTCTGAAAGTGATTACATAAACTTCAAGGTTAGTTGTTCAAACAAGTAGCCATTAAATGTTCAGCCAGACACCATCCCATCTCCTCAGTTGGACCCAATAGAGAATCCAAAACTTGATTTTGTCCATGGTACTATTGATAATTTTCATTAAACATCAAGCAGACTGGGTATCTCCACTGACAGCTCAATCGATTTTACGCCATTACCTCTTGCATTTCCAGAACTCTGGGAAATCTATACCGGAGACATTAAACACAGATTGCTGGTAAAATCTAAGGCACTAAGCCTCATTTAAATAATGCAGCTCTGAAACGCTTCTCAAAAACACGTTACGCCAAATCCTTATGAAACCAGATGTTGACCCTCCCACTTTCCTAAGTTATTCATGAATTCTTCCAAGTTTTCACCTTGATTCAAACTCGCAGAATGTTCGTAACGGGTCCGTAGGAGGCCCTAGGAGTCCGTAGATATATCGTAGCAGTGCGTTGTGCCAGCCATAAGTACTTGGGGCATCTGGTAAGTCGGGACATTTTTTCCAGCCTGATAAAAAATGTGCACGAGTAAAAAACTAGTTGGGAGGATGCCCTGTGTATAGCAATGTTACACAATTTTGAGATTTTAAAAATCAAGTCTGCAATTTATCCCATCAGATAAAGCATAAAAAGAAGTTTAATTTGACACCTAATTCACTTTCATATCTTCAGTATTAAAAAAGGTATGGCCATTTTCATACTAGGAAATTAGCATCTTGTTCCCCATTGCCTTTCAATTGACTTAACTCAAAAGCTGTGATCTGGAACAGTTAAAAGCCCATAACTTTCTTAAAAATTAAGAGAACTCAATGAAATTTTCAGTTATTATAGATTGAAGCATTCTGAAACAAATATGAAACAATCTTACTTGGATGACCTGAAATTAAAGCATATAATTAGTTAGTTATCTAATTGTAGCTAATTACAAAATTCAATGAGTAGATCTAAACATCTATCCATTTCTTAAGAAAAGATAAACTTTTTTTAAATTGCCTATGTGTCCAAATAACATTCACACAATAATCCACAATATAACATAATTTTTAAATCTCATTTTCATGAATTTCTGGACCAAATGGAAGGAATTTAGAGTTTAATGCCTGTAAATTAATGGCCATTTAAATCAACTAGCGAGTGGGTTTTAGCGGAATGCGGTGGATTGGAACGTTGCGGTTAGCGGTGAAGTCGGGAGGAAAAATACTGTTTGTTCATACATTTTTTTGGGACCCCAAAAGCCTCCCGAAAAACCAACTTTTAATATAAAAATAAACTATTTACCTTTTTTTCTCCCCTACGCAAAATCCTTCCGGTTGTCGGCGCTCACGGCTTTTGAAGGTGATTTTTAAATTACTCTAGTTAATAAATAATTTAGCGTAATTTAAAAATACCTTCATTCATGAAATGTCGGAGCGATTTTTCTTCCGCGACGAAATCGCCCGACATTGATCGATTTTCCCTGCCGGTGGAAAAACGGCACTTTAAGCCCGTCCCCTCTGAAAGGCGCCAAAGTCGCGCACATGGGGAGCGGCAGAACTGCAGCGCTGCTCAAGGTAAGTTTTGTAACATACCTACCGTGTACCTATGGCTGGCATAACGAGCCACTACTACATATTTACGGACACCTACGGACCCGTTACAAACATTCTGTGAGTTTGAATCAAGAGGAATACTCGGGAGAATTTGTGAATAACTCGGGAAAATTAGTGA
Source organism: Raja brachyura (assembly GCA_963514005.1). The sequence goes on from OY740792.1 coordinate 23,528,654, forward strand.
ATAACTCGGGAAAGTGGGACGGGCCCTTAACTTTGATTTTCTCTTGCTATTCATGCTACCTGGCATGGCCAGTGTTTGGGGCATGTTTGCTTTTATTTCAGAAATCCAGCAACTGCAGTATTTGGCGTTTAGACCAATAAAACAATGAGCCTTGTTTGTGATACAATCAGCTCATGCACATGGTTACCTTGAGAGTCAAGTTCATCGAGCTTGGCAAAAGTGATGTTGAACTTGCAAATGTTCAACATGCGTCTGAAGCCTTTTTTTTCTCCGCAGACCAAAGACAATTATTTTTTCCCTTTGATAGCTAGAGTGCCAAAGTCAAAGTCAAAAGAGTTTATTGTCAAGTGTCCCTGACAGGACAATGAAAATCTTTCTTTGCATAGCACAACAGAACATAGAAGGCATTGACTACAATTCTATACATAAATACACCCATGACAATAAATTAATAAAGTGCCAATAACAGATGGAGGGATATTAATGTTCAGAGTTCCGAGCCAGGTTTAATAGCCTGATGGCTGTGGGGAAGTAGCTATTCCTAAACTGGGTTGTTGCAGTCTTCAGGCTCCTGTACCTTCTACCCGAAGGTAGCAGGGAGATGAGTGTATGGCTAGGGTGGTGTGGGTCCTTGATGATGATGCCAGCCTTTTTGAGGCAGCGACTGTGATAAATCCCCTCGATGAAAGGAAGGTCAGACCCGATGATGGACTGGGCAGTGTTTACTACTTTTTGGAGTCTTTTCCTCTCCAGGGCGCTCAAGTTGCCGAACCAAGCCACGATGCAACCAGTCAGCAAGCTCTCTACTGTACACCTGTAGAAGTTAGAGAGAGTCCTCCTTGACAGACCAACTCTCCGTAATCTTCTCAGGAAGTAGAGGCGCAGATGAGCTTTCTTAATAATTGCATCTGTGTTCTCGGACCAGGAAAGATCTTCACAGATGTGCACGCCCAGGAATTTTAAGCTCTTGAACCTTTCAACCATCGACCCGTTGATATAAACAGGACTGTGGGTCCCCATCCTACTCCTTCCAAAGTCCACAATCAGTTCCTTGGTTTTGCTGGTGTTGAGGGCCAGGGTGTTGTGCTGGCACCATATGGACAGTTGCTTGATCTCTCTTCTATACTCGGACTCATCCCCATCAGTGATACGTCCCACAACAGTGGTGTCGTCAGCGAACTTGATGATGGAGTTCGCGCTATGACCAGCTACGCAGTCATGAGTATAGAGTGAGTACAGCAGGGGGCTGAGCACGCAGCCCTGAGGTGCTCCCGTGCAGATTGTTATCGAGTCTGACACATTTCCACCAATACGAACAGACTGTGGTCTGTGGATGAGGAAGTCGAGGATCTAATTGCAGAGGGATGCGCAAAGACACAGTTCTGCTAGTTTGGTAACCAGCTTGGAGGGGATGATTGTGTTAAATGCCGAGCTGTAGTCAATAAATAGCAGCCTGACATATGAGTTTTTGTTGACCAAGTGGTCCAGAGCGGAGTGGAGGGCCAGCGAGATCGCGTCCACCGTTGATCTGTTGTGGCGGTAAGCGAACTGCAGTGGGTCCAGGTTTTTGTCGAGGTAGGAGTTGATTTGCGCCATGATCAACCTCTCGAAGCACTTCATCACCACAGGCGTTAGTGCCACAGGTCGATAGTCATTGAGGCACGTCACCTTGCTCTTCTTGGGCACCGGTATTATTGATGCCCTTTTGAAGCAGGTGGGAACCTCAGACCTCAGAAGTGACAGGTTGAAAATGTCCGTAAAAACTCCAGCCAGTTGGTCTGCACAGGTTTTTAGGACACGACCAGGTATGCCATCAGGTCCAGACGCTTTTCGAGGGTTCACCCCTCTGAAGGATTTCCTGACGTCGGCCTCTGCAACTGAGACTGAAATACCATCACAGCGAATAGGGGCTCGGGAAGACACATCGGTGTTCTCCCTATCAAAGCGTGCGTAAAATGCATTGAGCTCATCAGGGAGTGATGTATCGCCGACATCCGAGCTGCCTCCTAGTTTTGCCTTGTAAGAGGTGATTGCATTCAGTCCCCGCTACAGCTGCTGAACATCTGTCTCATCCTCCAGCTTGGAGCAGAACTCCCTTTTGGCCTTTTTGATGGCCTTACCAAGGTCGTATCTGGACTTCTTATAGACCACTGTGTCATCAGACATGAATGCCCGGTGTCTGGTCTTCAGAAGAGTGCGGATCTCACAGTTCATCCAAGGTTTCTGATTGGGAAACACTCGGAAGGTTTTTGTAGGTTTGCAGTCCTCCACATATTTCTTTATGCAGTCTGTAACGACTGTGGCGTATTCATTCAAGTCCGTTGCCGAGTCCTTGAACATAGCCCAGTCTACAGACTCCAAACAGTCTTGTAGTTGTTCTTCTGCCTCCGCCGACCAGCTCTGTACTGTCCTCACCTCTGGGGGTGCGCTCTTTAATTGCTGCCTGTAGGCAGGAAGAAGCAGCACCGCGGTATGGTCGGATTTACTGAAGTGAGGGCGAGGGATAGAGCGGTAGGCATCCTTGATGGTGGTGTAGCAGTGGTCGAGGGTGTTTGGTCCTCTAGTGCAGCAGAAGACATGTTGGTGGAAGTTGGGGAGTGATTTCTTTAGGTTTGCCTTATTGAAGTCCCCAGAAATGGTGGTAAATGCCTCGGGGTAAGATGTCTGGTGTTTGTTGACCACGGCGTGCAGCTCCTCCAGTGCCAGACGGACGTCTGCCTGGGGTGGGATGTAGACCGCGGTCAGGATGATGGAAGTGAATTCCCTCGGTAGGTAGAAGGGACAGCACTTCACCACCAGATGTTCGAAGTGTGGAGAGCAGGAGTTGGACAGGACTACCACGTCTGAGCACCACGCAGAGTTGACCATGAGGCAGACACCCCCTCCTCTCCCTTTCCCAGATGCCAGTGTACGGTCCCTTCCGGCTGGACTGCTGAGTCTGGGGAGCTGGGGGTGAGCCATGTCTCTATGAAACAGAACACAGAGCATTCCCTCGGCTCCCTTTGATAAAGCAGCCTTGCCCTTAAGTCCTCCACTTTATTTTCAAGGGACTGTACATTGGCCAGTAGGATAGTAGGGAGAGGGGGCCGAAGTCCCCTGCGCTTCATTCTGACCTGAAGTCCTGCCCGTCGGCCACGTTTCCGGACACAATGGAGGCTTCCCCTTTGTTTCCAGGTACTGTGTTTCCTGTACCTGCTGTTTCTGCGGACCAGCGCTGGAACGGGAATTCCCTCACAGATGGCAGCTCCAGCTCCGTAATGAACGGGGGTTCCCTCAGAATCAGCAGCTCCAGCTTCATTTCTTCTGGGATATTCAGCCCGTCGGCTCTGGAGGTCATCCCGGGGTTTCCAGGTGCCATACCTGGGTTCTTCAGTCGGGTCGGGTGTTTCACAGCCAGCGTGGGAAAATTTAAAGTCCGGTGCTCCCGCAGCTGCGGGAGATCACAAAATTGCCAGCGCTTTCAGCTGCACAAGCAGCCTGTCAGAAACGGCACCGATTACTGCCGTTTCCCTGATGCAGGTAAGTTGATAGAAGTTGTAGTTAAATCTTTTCTGTTCTGGTGCTCCGCAAAAGTCGCCGCAGGCAGGCGCCATCTTAGTTAACTGGAGTGCGTTGTAAAACAAGGTTTCTTCTGACCATATCTCCTACCCTTGGGCCCAATATTTTCTGCCTGACCCAGCAAAAGGAACAGAGGACAATCTTGCCCCACCACAGATAGTCAGCGTGTAGCATCAGATCTGCCCTATCCCCTTCAATGCTCTGACTAATCTCAGGCACTGGCCCCTGTGGTCATCTGACAATGTTCTAAAAATGTTAATAACTTTTGTTGGGAGATCTGATGAAAATGGAGTACATGACAAATTCAAATATTCCTCACAAGGATTTGAGCACAAAAACAATCACAAGGAAACCTGTCCAAGAACACTTTAATCAGCATCCTGTCTATTAGATTAGAGATCGACAGATATCTGTGAGCCAGTGTACACGTTGCCTGCTGTTTAATTAATTTGCAGCACCCTAAACACACCAAGATCCAGCAGGGAATTTAAACTAAATATCATGTAATCATAACTGTCTCACACCTTTGAATTGAAGTAGCGTTTTCCACACACTAAATATTATGAATTGATTTTTGACTCTCTGGAGTTAAAATTGATAGCCTTGACCAGACAAAGGTTTGCATTGCAACGCTGATTTATCCCCGTTCTTCTTTGCCAGGCAGGTAGTGTGTTGATTTAGATCAATATGCTATTATAACAATTGTTTTATCTATTCACAATGATTGTGATTTTATCAATTGAATGCATCGGCAGAGGGTCAGTGATACAAGTCGCATGTTCCAGTTAAAGCTGGCCTTTGCAAGTGGTGGGACGCAATATCAGGAACAGGAGTTGGAAGTTCTTCTGCAAATAAATCCACCTGCGGAAGTAATGAAAAGTGCCACCACATGGGAGAGACCAAAACTGAAACTGCTGGACCACAGTGATGATGGAACATTGGAGAGATGCCTTGAATACATGATGGATCACGAGACTCTCCCGACACACACATAGGTCACTGTGGCAGTTGGTGCCAGGAACTATCGGTTTGAATGCAGTTCAGTGCTTTCACACAAGCAGTCCAAGCCATTGAAAGCCAAATATATGACAAGCCTTAGATCTTGTCTGTCATTTGGTTGTCGGCACTCTCTCAAATATGGTATCTAACATTACAGAAAGTGTTGGAGTAACTCAGTGGGTCAGGCAGCATCTCTGGAGAACATGGATAGGTGACGTTTCAGATCGGGAGCCGTGCTCAGAGACAGAGATGCACCCATGGGTCCTCACCCTCGTGGAGAAGATGTGCTGTGGATGAGGCTGGAGCCCATGGTGAGGCTGAAACAGTCACAAATGCTGATGTGTTCCATGATTTCCCTTGTGCCCCACCTTCCCTGTAACCCAGTGGTGTATAGACCATAGATGGCATAAGCTTATACATTTACTTTAGCTCTTTCTCCTCCTACACATGTATTTCCAATTCTGAAACCCCATGGCACAACTGGGCCTGGCATTGGCAGAAGACACCGAAGATAATGAAGGAGAAGATACACCAAGATCAGTGTCAGCCACAAGCTCAGATGTTGACACAGCATATGATGATGAGTAGTGTGTCCATACATGTTGATACATTGGGCATCAGTGGTCTTATTCTAGGGCAGGAGGCATGCCTAAGGAGGTCCTAGTTCCAGTGTAGTGGTTTCAGATAAAGACTCACGCGAGAGTGGATTGAGGGCCAATGCAAAATGAAATCAACATCAAGGGGCAAGGAGCGGTCCACATCAACTTGGTTTTGCTCAGATCTGGGCCATTTTTGTGCATGGAGGTGTGGCCAGTGGACTCACATGTGTGAACCAAAACATTTTTTTTTCACATCAATCCAGCAGTTACATTAACACCATTACCGGGATAATCTTCCACTCCAAATTTATCCTATGACTGCAGTAAAAATTACTCGGATGCAGGCTAGAAATTCAAACTCCATGCCTCAAATCAAGGAACCAGTTTTTTAATTAAAAAATACCACCATACACTTGAATTATTGTAAAAGGGTATGGGATATCATGAAAGGAGCATGAAAGGTATCCCATAAAGGCATCTACTTTTTCTTCACCAAAAATAGACACAAAATGCTGGAGTAACTCAACGGGACAGGCAGCATCTTTGGAGGGAAGGAATGGGTGACGTTTCGGGTCGAGACCCTTCTTCAGACAGAGTCTGGCTGAGTTAGTCGAGCACTTTGTGTCTATCTTTGGTGTATAACCATTTGCTGTTCCTTCCTACACAATTTATCTACTTTCTTTTCATATTTTTCAGTTTAGTTTAGTTTAGTTTAGTTTACAGATACTGCACGAAAACAATCCCTTAGGCCCACCGAGACCATGCCGACCCACAATCCCTGCACACTAACACTGTCTTCACGCACTAGTGACAATTTAATAAGCCAATTAACCTACAAACCTGTACCTTTTTAGTGTGGGAGGAAACCAAAGATATCGGAGAAAACCTGAGCAAATCACAGGGAGAACATACAAACTCCATACAGCCAAGCACCCGTAGTCAGGATTCAACCCAGGTCTATTGCTGTAAAGCAATAGCTCTACCGCTACACCACTGTGCCGCCCCATACATTTAAATAACCACTAGAATAGTTGAGCATCTGGTGGCAGAAAATATGAGATAGCACTGGCTGGTATAATGCACATCGAAGATTTTGTTCATCTAATTTACCAACTCAGCAAATTATATATCTACTGTCACTCTGAAATCCTGTTAAGTAATGTACACCAAGCATACAAAACTATTTTGTTTTTGATTGTTTTGAAGCATGATATTTTTCCTATCCTACTGATAAATTACTTCACGACATCATCAAGTGTATGCTGTGACCATCAAGTATACTACAGAGTTATCGACAAACACATTCAATATGGATCTAACATTTAGCAAAAGAGAAAGATTTAGAAAAAACATTCCACTTCTGTTTATTTAGCATTCAGATATGCAGACATTTTTAATTGTGATCTATGCATCCTACTAGGTTACAAGATCCAATAACCTTCTGGACTGGCATGTGAGTTCAATCGCCCAAATGGTTTTACACAATATATCAATCTGATCCTTATAGCAGCACATCCATCTCCAGGCAGTTTTAAATAAGTAATGCGTCTGACAGTTGTTGTTATTCATTGCATTTTGCCACCTTGTCTTGTTCCACTGAGAATTGAGCTCATATTTTCCTGACCCTGAGGAAGTGCTGCGGGACATGTGAGCTTGTTTCGGCTGCTCGTCATCTAGTGAATGATAATCGGCAGTGGTCAAAATGGGAGAGAGAACTTGTGGTTAAATCATAGTGCAGTTCTTCTGAAGTTAGGACTGAATTATATAACTGAGTTGTGAAAAGTTGGTTTTGTGGGTGCATTTTTTTTCAAAGTTGGGATAGTTTGTAGAGTTGATCCATCTGCGATTCTTGAAGGGCTTACCGTGTATGTATGTCTGATCTCCCAGCAGCGTAACATGGATTAAAGTACCTGCTCTTAAAAGAGCATACTAAACTATATATTCCTTTAACTATTCATGGACTTTAGGGAGAAAATAACTGCTGTCACTGGCACACTAATTGATCTTGCCTTATGTTACTCAGTATGATGGATGACAGAGAACGCGGTGAATTTGACAACATGAAAGAGGTTCCAAAACACCGCTCAGGTCAGTTATTCCCATCCCATAATGTGCAATTTAGCCATTGGAGGGATTTGGTCCGCCATTGCTGAGTATGTTTCTGATGGGCGTCTGATGTGGATTACTGTGGTCATCAAGCTAGATCTCCCCAGCTGACTCATGGCATGAGTTATTTAAATACAGTGGTGAAATAGGTAGGCATGGAGGAGATTTAATGCAATGCAACAATGAAGCAAGGGATTTTGAAGAAAGGATTGAGGTGAGACAATAAAAATGGTAAAGGGAGCACAACAACAGGGAACACCAAATCAAAACAGACTTCAGAAAATGCTGGAGCTGGTTGAAAAATAAATTCACTGGCCTTATAATTGAAGTTAGAAGTCCAGAAATTGCTCCAAACAAATACTTGGTGTCAAAACACCTTCAATTGACACCCTGATAGTCTTTGTGAATGTCGAATAATGAGCATGAACTTCATTCATATGGATGAGAGAACAGTTTTGCCCATTCCTTCTCTGCCTGACCTACTGAGTTACTCCACTATTTTGTGTCCATCTTTGGTTTAAACCAGCATCTGCAGTTCCTTCCTACACAACAGCTTTGTTAGGTTTGTTTGTGTAAGGTCAAGCTGAAATTGAGATTAGAAAAAAGACAGGAAGTGCTGGAGTAACACAACGGGTCAGGCAGCATCTCTAGAGAACATGTATAGGCGACGTTTCAGGTTGGGACCTTTCTTTGAAACATCACCTATCCATGTTCTCCAGAAATGCTACCTGACCTGCTGAGTTACTCCAGCACTTTGTGTATGTAATCCAGCATCTGCAGTTCATTGTGTTTCCATTTCTCTGAAGTTGAGATTGTCAGCTTCAGTGCAGAATTCCATTAAAAAATGATTCTCGATTGATAGTTGTTAGCACATAACCCACCAGGGCAATCCTTGCAACTGGCTTTCAAAGGGACATACTACAAAACAAACAGGACTCTTCTGCACAAAGGAGGGTGTTGCTATTTAATATGTGGATGCTGCAATGATGGATAGGTTGCGAAAGTGTTTCCAAGACAAGTGATGAGCTTGGCTCTGTAAGGGCATGAGTGCAGTCTATGAATGTCTGCGCTTTGGGGAATCTTGCAAAGAAGACAAAGAAACCTTGCAATAAAACCTCTTCTGGAATAATACTCAGTCTGGAAAGCTGAGAGTGACCTATGCCCTGACCTCTTAAGGGTAAAGCACATGTGATGGTGTATTTAAGGCTGTAGGAGTCAGAGATTTCAGAGAAGGGATTTAAGTTGCACAGTGTTCGGGGGAAACAGGGTGAGTAAAATCTGTAGGAAAGAACTGCAGATGCTGGTTTACTCCAAAGATAATCACAAAACACTGGAGTAACTCAGTGGGACAGGGAGCATCTCTGGATGGAAGGAATGGGTGGTCTTGACCTCAAACGTCACCCATTCCTTCTCTCCAGAGAGGCTGCCTGTCCTGCTGAGTTACTCCAGCATTTTGTGTCTATCTCCTGAGTAAAATCAGGTTGTTCTGAGAAGAATGTGTCTTCTCCTGGGTGCCAGTTCTGACGAAGGGGAGGTTTGAAGAATAAGCCATTTTCTTGTTTACACCATTAAGAGCCTGTTTACAACAGGGGGAAAAAAAGTGCTAGGTATAATGACAATATGACCAAAAAATAAACTAGACCAATTTCTTATTGATGCTAACACACCCAGATTGTCACTAAGCCAATTTGTGCAGTAGCTTTGTTCCACAGGTTAATGTGAAATAATTTCTGATCCCCTGGACTACATTTCTCTAAATCTTTACAGTTCACTAATCAGTCCTCAGCAAGTCAGCAGGACACATATGGATACGTGTGAACACCACGCTTTAAAAATGGTGTCAAGATCTCAGAAACTGAAAGTCATCAGTTCAATGAAGGGATTAGAGAAAATGTCACTGTACTCTTCAGAGCAGAGAAGATTGTAAGGATTTTTACAGTGGTTCCAGGCTTTGAAAGACCTGGATGATACTGGGGACAAATCATGTCATAGAGTTATAGAGTCATAAAGTGATACAGTGTGGAAATACGACCTTCGGCCCAACTTGCCCACACCGGCCAACATGTCCTAGCTACACTAATCCCACCGGCCTGCGTTTGGTCCTTATCCCTCCAAACTTGTCCTATCCATGTATCTGTCTACCTGCTTCTTAAACGTTGGGATTGTCCCAGCCTCAACTACCTCCTCTGGCAGCTTGTTCCATACTCCAATCACACTTTGTATGAAGAAATTACCCCTCAAATTCCTATTCAATCTTTTCCACTTTACCCTTAAATCTATGTCCTCTGGACCTTGATTCACCTACTCTGTGCAAGAGTCTCTGTGCATCTACCCGATCTATTCCTCCCATGTCGACGACAGGAGGGTCAGTGACTAGAGGCCACGGCACAACACAACAACGATCAGGGAGGTGAGAATTATTTTATGCAGCTTGGAAACTGCATGGGTCATCATTGAGTAGGGTTTGGGCATAATTATGTCAGATAAAAGAGAAGATGTGCTTTACATAAGTTAGTGATATATGTAGGGTACCAATGAAAATAACTGCAAAGTCTGAAAATCTGACGTAAAAATCATAGCAACTGCAGGTGCTGGTTGTTCCGGTTTTACCCTGTCAGAAACAACGCCCACCTCCACATTCCCTGCAGCTTATGAGCTTTTTTTTGGTCTTCTATCCAGTTCTGACTAAGCGACTTTAACATGAAATGTTAAAGGGCCTGTCCCACTCACGCGACTTTTCAGCGACTGTCTTCGACCTTCAAGCTCGAGGGCACTCGCCTGAAAAACCTCGAGCTGGATCGACCGTCAGCGATGAAACCGCCAGCCAGATCGACTGTCTGCACACACAAACACATCGCAAAGGCGGGGGCCAGGGAAAGCGGGGGGAGCGCTGTCTGAAATTCATACCTGCGATGAACAGGAAGGTAAAAGACGGCTGGCACAGTTATGGTAAGTCTTTTAGAGAGCGCGGAGAGGGGGGGGGGAGAGAAGGGGAGAGAGGGGGAGAGAAGGGGAGAGAAGGGGAGAGAAGGGGGGGGAGAAGGAGTGGAGACTCCTACTTAAAAGTAAATTGGTTTATGGACGAGAAGGGAATGGAGGGGTATGGTCTGAGTGCAGGTAGATGGGACTAGGGGAAAATAAATGGTCGGCACAGACTGGAAGGGCCGAGAAGGCCTGTTCCCGTGCTGTAATTGTTATATGGTTATATGGTTATATGGAGACACTTTTAAGAAGCCAGCCAACTTTTAATAAAGTTTAGCGGGCATTTAACATTACCGGGCGGTTTACTTATCTTTTTTTTCTCAACGAGAATTACCTTTGATTGCCTTTGACGACCTACGATAGCATTACGACCTACTACGACCTACCTCGACTAAACCTACGAGTAAAAAAGTATCGACTTTTCCATGGCGACCTTTTTTTACTCGCGGGCATTTCTCAGCTTGCTGAAAAAAACGCCACGACCAAGCTGAGGCTTTGAGTACGCGGGTACTCTCGAGCACGAAGGAGAGTTACAAAGACCTTGTGTCAACCATGCTGCGAGTATGAGTCAATGGCACACTCTTCTAAACTCGCCAACTAGGTCCCTGCAGTGGGACAGGACATTGAAAGATCGTATTTTTCTTCCAGTGTCAAATTTAAATTTCTGCATCATCGCTTAAAAAAAAAGTATTTGGAAAATAAACCCCTCATTCTGCATTAAATATTTGCACTTGCTGCCCTGTGACTTTTGTTGGACACAGTATGTAACATTACTCTCACGTTCTTTCCTATTATTCTACACTGGCGGCTCCTGTTTCCATTCTTTCACCTGTTGCCCTGAATCTCTATCTTCAATGCAAAAAAGTTAACATTACATTGGCTTATATTTATTTCATGCCTCTACATTATTCGTGTTTCCAATAAATTGTGCAACGACATTATGAATCCTGGCAGTATATGAAAATATCTGTCCTTCCCACAAAATGGGTATCCCTCATTTGCAATTCATTATTTCAATAAAGTAAGATATCTACTCCTGTGGGATATCAGGTAATAGGATTATTTACCATCCATTTGAAGAATGTTTTTACACTTCCCTTGCTGCATATTCATCACATCAAGCTGTTTCATAACTTTTTAAAGAAGCATTAATATTCGTGAATTTTCCATGCTGTAGTACATAATAATCCACAAAAACCAAGTGCTCTCTTTGGGTCAAGGATGTTTCAAAGCTGAAGATAGATCTAACAATCAGAGAATTTAGGAAAGTGATAATGGAATGAAAGGGGAAAGATTTAATAGGAACCTGAGGGGCAAGCTTTTCATACAAAGGGTGATGGATATATGGAACGAGCTGCCAGAGGAGGTAGCTGAGGTAAGTACTATCACAACATTTAAACAGCATTTGAACAGGTACATGGGAAGGAAAGATTTAGAAGGATATGGACCAAATAAAGGCAAGTGAGACTAGTGTAGATGGCGCATGTTGGTCGACATGGTCAAGTTGGGCTAAAGGATCTGTTCCTATTCTGCATGACTCTATGACCCCAGCTGTACAACGGCCATTGACAAAAGACTCATTTGATTCAATACCGATGTAGACCATTTACGAGGACCATTGGCCTGTCTTCTCCCTGCAAACCTCACCTTCCACAGCACGTTTACCCATAAACTTGGGGTCATGTAATATGACGATCCTTATCTAAATTAGTATTGCCATATTCACCGCTCAGTCTGTGCTCATTAGCCCCGTCAAAGCATGGCACGATTTTATAATTCACTTCCATGATTTGATAGAGGACAATAATCCTGCAGCATTAATTCTGTATTTCTCTCTCTTGATGCTGCCTGACCTGCTGAACATTTCCTAAATTTGCTAATTGCTTTTGCTTTCCAAATTCTCCTCACTGTTTTCAAATCTTTCCCTGCTCTCCCCTCTGCATCTCTATAATCTCTTCAAAGTATGTAACCTTCTGAAGTGGTTCATTCTTCTGTCATTCAGGCCTGTATTAGAGAAAACATCCTGCATTTAGTCACTCTTTCACAGCTCTCCATGCCTTCTGCTATCTGACCATTAGTTTTAGAATTCCCCCTCCGCACTTTACTGCCTTTCCATCCATCTTAAAGCCAACCGTTTAGGCCATGATTTTGCCCATCTGCTTTAACATCTTTTAAAACTTGGCATCATTTTTTATTTGCTAACCTGTCTTGGGATGTTTTGCTCTATTATATGTGCTCTAGGAAGAGAAGTTGTTATGTAACAACTCTTTAAAACAAACCTGGGGACAGAATTTGATTGTCAAATAAAATTTAGCTTTTACAATCTTCTGCGCAAAATCTGATATTTTTTACAAGGGCAGTAAAACAATATTCCAATCAATTAATCATTGTGTTGTTACCATTAATTATTCATTTTTGGCTTGTTTTGGATAGCAAGCCCCTTCATATAAATACTTAAAATGCAGCAGAACAGCAATGAGATGAATGAATTGACTTTCAATTTAGTGCAAACACAATGGCCAGACTGGTCTTTGCTAATGAGCATCCATGTAAAATAGACAAGGATTTGCATGCTGTTTAAATGGAAAAGGCAGAAATACTCAGCATTAAGTAGCACATGTGAGAGAAGACAAGGTTATGACAAAAAGTCATTAATTTGAAATGCTAATTTAATGGCCTGAACCTAATTAGCATTCCCAGCATTTCATATTTATATTTCAGTTTCCCAGCCTATAGATCACTATTTACCTTTGCATTTGTTTCTAAATGGTGTACACGGGTTTGTAGTTGGGATAAATTATCTGCATTTACAGTTTACCAGGTGGTACCAGCAGGATATATTAAAACGTATCTTTATCTGGTACCATAGATCAATGTTAGTGCAATGTGGAATATAAGAAATACACTCTTCTACTATTGCTCACATGTTATGACTTTACCGAGCAGTATTTGTTTGACACGCTATGGGTTAGTGACTTCTGTACAGAATATTTTATTAAAAATCATCTAATGCTGTGACAATACTTTGATATTTGCTGTATTTGTTTGACATGCTATGGGTTAGAAGACAATGATTAAATGAATTGATCTTGCAATCTTCAATTAGATGTGCCAGCATTACTTCATGAAAAGCATGAACCATTTTCCATTTTTACATTTCCTCACAACACATAAGAATGTAATTCCGCCCATCAAGACTATGCTGGTTTTCAGAGCAATTCCATCAATCCCATTAGGGATCATTGAGGGATTATACAATGATGGTGAAGTGGCAGCTATTAATTTAAAACAATAACCAGTATCCGGAATGTGTTGGAAAGGACTGGTTTAAATTGAAGGTAGACACAACATGCTGCAGTAACTCAGCGGGACAGGCAGCATCTCTGGAGAGAAGGAATGGGTGACTTTTCGGGTCGAGACCCTTCTTCAGACTGATGTCAGGACTACATTTTATCTCTGCACTCAGACAATGGAGAAGGCCCAGGACAGAAAGGTCAGATTAGGAATGGGAGGTAGAGTTAAAGTGCTGAGCAACCAGGAGATCAGGTTTAGGTGGGCTGAGCAGAGGTGTTCAGTGAAATGATCGCCGATACTGAACTTGGTCTCGCCAATATACTGGAGTTGACACCTGGAACAGCGGATACAGTAGATGAGGTTGGAGGAGTTGCAAGTGAACCTCTGCCTCACCTGAAAAGACTGTCAGGGTCCATGGACGGAGTCGAGGGGGGAGGTAAAGAGCCAGGTGTTGCATCTCCTGTGGTTGCAGGGGAAAGAACCTGGGGAGCGGGTGGCTTGGGTGGGAAGGGATGAGTTGACCATGGAGTTACGAAGAGAACAGTCTCTGCAGAAAGCAGAAAGGTGTGAAGATGGGAAGATGTGGCCAGTGGTGGGATGCTGTTGGATGTGGCGAAAATGTTGGAGGCGAATATGCTGTATGCGACAGCTGATGGGGTGGAAGGTGAGGACAAGGTGGGCTCTGTCCTTGTTACAAATGGGGGAGAAGGGAGCAAAAGTGGAGCTGCGGGATATCAAGGAGCCTCATCTGTAATGGAAGAGGGAAACCCCCATTCCCAAAAGAATGAGGACATCTCCGATGACCAGATATGGAAAACCTCATCCTGAGTGCAGATGCGGCATAGATGGAGGAATTGGGAGTAGGGGATAGAATCTGTACAGGAACCAGGGTGGGAAGAAGTGTATAGATAAGTATGAGAGTCAGTGGGTTTGTAATAGATGTCAGTCAATAGTCTGTCTCCTGTGATGGAGACGGTGAGATCCAGAAACGGTAGGGAGATATCATCGATGGTCCAAGTGAATTTGAGTGCAGGATGGAAATTAGTCGTGAAGTTGATGAAGTCAGTGAGTTCTGCATGGGTGCAGGAGGTAGCACTGATGTAGTCGATTGTAGTGATGTAGTGATGCAGCAGAGGTAGCTTTCGGGGACAGGGCCAGTGTGCGCCTGGAACAATGATAATTCGACGTACCCTACAAAGAGGCAGGCATATCTGGGATTCATTGGCCCTTTCTGCTTTCTGCAGAGACCATTCCCTCCGCAACTCCCTGGTCAACTCATCCCTTCCAACCCAAACAACCCCCTCCCCAGGTACTTTCCCTTAGCAACCTGAGGAGATGCAACACCTGTCCCTTTACCTCCCCCCTCGACTCCATCCAAAGACCCCAACAGTCTTTTCAGGTGAGGCAGAGGTTCACTTGCACCTCCTCTGACCTCATCTAATGTATCCGCTGTTCCAGGTGTCAACTCATTTAATTCAGGTATTGTGTGCTCAGGGGAGTCAGCCCTCACAACACTAATGTCGAACATCTGGGTTCTCTGTCCTCAGAAGCTTCTCAACCATCCATATGAATTATTTTGTCCCAGCTACATTTTTGAATGTTCAGAGGTGTCTTGGCAGCTACAGTACGTTCTCATTATAAATGTGTAATTCTGCAGCGTCTTTCATATATAGTTAAAGTATTAAAGCCGGGCAGGTTGTTATACCCATTAAGATTGTTCATAATCATTTATTGTTGTCTTTTAGTTTATAAATTCAATGTATTTTGAGTTTGGAAATTCTCCCAGAGAATGTGTGCTTCTCTTGATGAATATGGACTTTTACTAGACTAAGTGGGACCCGTTGGGTCCCAGCATCACACGGGAGGGCTGGTCACCCAACGCAATATTCCACCCCTCCACCAATTCCAATATTGCTGGCCAGTGGGGGGGGGGGGGGGGGGTGCTTTCTGTTGTGCTAGTATGGGTGTTGTGAGCCAAATGTACTGGTTTCCAGAGGGCAAGTTGGAGTTTGTGGGCCGAATGGATTCTTGGGCTGGAAGCTCAGTCACTGAGGCGTGGCAGTACAGTCACTTGGACCTGGCAGACTGGTAGCTGAGAAACTGCCATAAATTCTGCCCAAAACAGGTGACATACTGTGAGAGAGAAGGGGGAGAGGGTGGACTGAATGGATTATTGGGCTGGTAGTTCAGTCACTTATGGCTGGTGGGCTGGCAGTTCACTTACTCATGGATGGTGGGCTGGCAGTTCACTTACTCATGGCTCGTGGGCTGGCAGTGCAGTCACTCGCGGCTGGTATGCTGGCAATTCACTCAGTCACCCCTCCTCCCTTCACCCTCCACTCTGCTCCTTGCCATTCTCTCCCCCCCCCCCCCCCCCACACACTTAGTGGCTCTCCCACAGAGCAGCCATTCCTGACTATTAGGTTCCCATTGTGATGAAGAACACACAGGCATCAAAAGTGCAAAAAGGATTTATTAAAGTTTAAAATGTTAATGACTCTTAAAATATAAGTACAATTTAATTGTTGAGAATTATTAAGTTCTTTCTTGTTGTGTTCTGCTGCTCACTGTCTCTTGATGACTATTTCCTGTTGATAAAAAGAGACAATTTTAATGTAGGGAAATTCAGCAGTCAAATTTTAAGAAAGAAAATCTGAGAATTTATCTCAGAAGTCATCATTCAACGAAGCACGCTTTTTATGACAACATTCTTGGTCAATGTTCCATCCTTCAGGAAAACTTTGACATTTCCCTTCATCTTTTCTCGGCTAAGATTCACATATAGTTGTCCATGCTGAAATACCAGTTTGTCAAAGTAGATCAACACCTTCTGCATTGTTTGTCCTTGTGCTTTATGGATCGTCATAGCAAAACTTGATTGAATGAGGAATTGGGTCCGCTGAAGGGGAATGTCTTCACCTTCTGTCAAAATGAGTGCTATCCTAGGAATGAGAACAATGTCATCTTTGAAGGCTCCCATGTTGATTCTTGCAATGATCAGATTATTGTGTAAAAAAAGAAAAAAAAGCCAGTTATTATGTTATATATATCACGCAAAAGGAATCCATCAACTCGATAGTTTTTCATCCCCCCACCAACCAAGGCCCAAGGTACTCCTGCACCCTATCTTTGGAGTAATTCTATAAATGCAGACCACGTCTGATAGAAGTGATCTGATTTTCCTTCCAGGCGGCGTCTCATATCTTCCAGATGTAGTGTTTCAAACATAGTTGAAATCCACATATTTAATGTTGGTATAGGAGCATTTTTCCAAAATTTTAAGATTAGTTTTTTTCCTATTATTAAGCCGTAATCAAATAAATTATTTTGATACACATTTAATTCCGAACTACCTTCTGTCATTCTGAAATTAATCCATTCTGGCTTTGGTGTCATTTTCATTTTAACCTTCCGTTGTTGGTATTACTGCATTTAGTATAATATTATATATATGTGAAATTATATTTGCTGATTTGCTGAATTATATTTGCCTTTGTATTGATTACTTCATCTCATCAGTCTAATGGCATTTTGTCTAATGGCATTTTGTGAAATTCCTTTTTTCAACTCCAATTTGTGTGGTGGTAATCCAGAGAGCTCGAATGAATCGAGGAATTCTGTTGGGAAGTGAGTATCATGAGTTCCGTCAGTGACAGCATTGAAAGAAAAGTACTCCTTAACGATTCCTGGGAAGCGTCTGATGCATGTGTAATTGATGCTTCTCATGGTATCATTGTGAGGAACTAAGATACAATTGTTGGAGAATAATTCTGCAGGATTGTCAAATGTGGGACAGATGATATCAAAACAATCCTCCAGTATTTCTGCTGGTAGAAGCCTGTCTTGTGGGATTTCAATGTCATCATCTTCATTCTTTAAAATCTTGCCTTCTTCAACTTTCAACAAAAATTGAGAATAGTTGCCTTCTCCCACAGTCAATCGCATATTTGTGTGCAATTGAAACTTGTTGAAAAGTCTCCACAAGTAGGATTTCTTGATGCAGGCCTTTTCAACATCAGCATCATTTCCCCTTTTCACCACAGCAAGTAGTTGTCGAAAATCGCCACAACAAACGATAAAAATGCCTCCAAAAGGTATAGTGTCCCAAACAATAGTCATCCCAAACAATGTCTTTCACTTGCCTCATGAAATATGCCATCTTAGAGTTCTTCTCGATGTTGCAGAATGGATCCTCGGCCACTTGGATGGGTATCTTGAATTGAGAATGTGCAGTTCTTCCACCAGGCATTAATGTAGCTGCTATCCCAGAGGATGCTACAGCAATAGCCCCAACACCCTGACCTCTAAATTTGGAGAGGATCAAATTGGTGATAAATGTTTTTCCTGTTCCTCCTGGTGCATCAATGAAAACTATTGAAGGGAGATTCCTTTTCAAGGAGTTGCACACCTGGTCATACACTACTCTCTGCTCATCATTCAGCAGAGGCTCAACAAACTGCTGTTGTTCATCTCCCCAACAAACTGCTGTTGTTCATTTCTATCGTATTGCAATTCCTGCAGCAATTCTGGATTGTCACCATCAAGGTGCATCCTTCCATTTCTTGGTTGTGGCAAATTAAAGAATTCCATTGTTTTGTTGTAATTCTCAAGCTTGTCTTGAACAAAGCCTGATCATGATGCTTCTCTTCAATCACGATATTAGGATTGTTGAGGATCATTGATCTCAGTATTTGTCAACAAAACAACAAACAAATCGCGCACACACACACACACACACACACACACACACACACACACACACACACACACACACACACACACACACACACACACACACACACACACACACACACACACACACACACCTAAAATGCCAAGTAACTTCAGAACATGTTGAATATACAGTGTGTAAAACGAATGTTTAAAGCCTCCTGTCGAGGCTGCTGCTGCTGAAGTAAAAACGTGCTTTAAATAACATCCAACAAACACACTCACCATAGACAGAGCAGTCAGCTCTCTTGAATTATTCAATGGCGCCTACACTCTGCGCCATCTTGAAGTCACCCTCTTGCTGCTTGCCACAAACCGGAAATGATGCACTGAGCGCCAGCATGCCACTAACCGGAAATATCGTCATCAGCGCCATCTTGCAACTAAGCGGAAATCACAGAATGAGCGCCAATTTTGAAATTAAACACAGTCCTGATCTAATAAAATGTTTATTCACTTTATCCTTCAAAAACTGTTGCAAGCAAGCCCTTTAAAAGCCAAGCCAATTGGGCAAAAAACACTTAGCAAGCCAACAAAACACATTCATTTGCTGAAAGCATATTAAAAAAGCAATTGGGCAAAAAACACTCAGCAAGCCAACAAAACACATTTGTTTGCTGAAAACCATATCCCGGGGACTCACCGTGGAGTAGACGTGCATTCAGTGTTATTCGCAGCTCAGAGAGCCATGACCCTCTCGCTTCCTCCGTCTGGCAGAGACTGAGTGAGGCACGACACTTCTGAGTTTTATAGTCCCTCCCCCCTACCGCCAGCGGGAGCAGCAGAGAGAATGGTGAATTTTATAAAAAACATTAATACCTCTCTGACTTTTTCATCGATGGGAAAAATCCTCCAGTCCAGTCCCTCGCAAATCACACCACTGTGAGTCGTACTCAAGATGGTGCCTGCCTGCGGTGACTTTTGCGGAGCACCAGAACCTAGAAGGATTAAATACAACTTCAATCAACTCACCTGGATCAGGAAAATGGCAGAAAAAGGTGCCGTTTCAGACAAGCTGCTTGAGCACCTCAAGGCTCTCGCAATTTTGCGATCTCCCACAGCCGCGGAAGCCCCGGAAATCACCCGACTCGACTGAGGAACCCAGGTACTGTACCTCGGAACCCTTGGATGACCTCCAGAGCCGACGGGTTGGATCTCCCAGGAACAATGAAGCTGGAGCTGCAGCTGCTGACTTTGAAGGAGCTGGAGTTGCCGACTGTGAAGGAATCCCTGTTCCAACGCAGGTCCGCAGAAACCGCAGGTACAGTAAACTCAGTACCTGGAAACAAAGGGGAAGCCTCCATTGTGTCCGGAAACGTGGCCGGCGGGCAGGACTTCAGGTCAGACTGAAGCACAGGGGACTTCGGCCCCCTCTCCCTACTATCCTACTGGCCAATGTACAGGCCCTTGAAAATAAAGTGGAGAACTTAAGGGCAAGACTGCTTTATCAAAGGGAGCTGACGGAATGCTCTGTGTTCTGTTTCACATAGACATGGCTCACCCCCAGCTCCCCAGACTCAGCAGTCCAGCCGGAAGGGTTCTCCATCCACCGCATGGACCGTACACTGGCATCTGGGAAAGGGAGAGGAGGGGTGTCTGCCTCATGGTCAACTCTGGTGCTCAGACGTGGCAGTCCTGTCCAACTCCTGCTCTCCACACCTCGAACATCTGGCGGTGAAGTGCCGTCCCTTCTACCTTCCAAGGGAATTCACTTCCATCATCCTGATCGATCCCACCCCAGGCAGACGTCTGTCTAGCACTGAAGGAGCTGCACGCCGTAGTCAACAAACACCAGGCGTCTCACCTCGAGGCGTTTACCATCATTGCTAAGGACTTCAATAAGGCGAACCTAAAGAAATCACTCCCCAACTTCCACCAACATGTCTCCTGCTGCACCAGAAAACCAAACACCCTCGACCACTGCTACACCACCATCAAGAATGCCTACCGCTCTATCCCTCGCCCTCACTTCGGTAAATCCGACCATACCGCGGTGCTGCTTCTTCCTGCTTACAGCCAGCAATTGAAGAGTGCACCCCCAGAGCGTTACAGACTTTGTTAAAAAATGTGTGGAGGACTGCATCCCTACAAAAACCTTCCGAGTGTTTCCCAATCAGAAACCCTGGATCAACTTTGAGATCCGCACTCTTCTGAAGACTAGACACCAGGCATTCATGTCTGATGATACAGTGGTCTATAAGAAGTCCAGATACGACCTTGGTAAGGCCATCAAAAAGGCCAAAAGGGACTTCTGCTCCAAGCTGGAAGATGAGACAGATGCTCGGCAGCTGTGGCGGGGCCTGAATGCAATCACCTCCTACAAGGCAAAATCAGGAGGCAGCTTGAATGTCGCCGAAACATCACTCCCTGATGAGCTCAATGCATTTTACGCACGCTTCGATAGGGAGAACACCGATGTGCCTTCCCGAGCCCCCAATCACTGTGATGGTATTTCAGTCTCAGTCACAGAGGCTGACGTCAGGAAATTCCTTCAGAGGGGTGAACCCTCGAAAAGCACCTGGACCTGATTGCATACCCGGTCGTGTTCTAAAAACCTGTGCGGACCAACTGGCTGGAGTTTTTACGGACATTTTCAACCTCTCACTTCTGAGGTCTGTGGTTCCCACCTGCTTCAATAGGGCATCAATTATACCAGTGCCCAAGAAGAGTAAGGTGACGTGCCTCAATGACTATCGACCTGTGGCACTAACGCCTGTGGTGATGAAGTGTTTCGAGAGGTTGATCATGGCGCAAATCAACTCCTACCTCAACAAAAACCTGGACCCACTGCAGTTCGCTTACTGCCACAACAGATCAACGGTGGATGCGATCTCGCTGGCTCTCCACTCCGCTCTGGACCACTTGGACAACAAAAACCCATATGTCAGGTTGTTATACATTGATTACAGCTCGGCATTTAATACTATCATCCCCTCCAAGCTGGTTACCAAATTCGCAGAACTGGATCTCTGCGCATCCCTCTGCAATTGGATCCTTGACTTCTTCATTCACTGACCACAGTCTGTTCGTATTGGTGGAAATGTGTCAGACTCGTTAACAATCAGCACGGGAGCACCTCAAGGCTGCATGCTCAGCCCCCTGCTGTACTCTCTCTATACTCATGACTGCGTAGCCGGTCACAGTGCGAACTCCATCATCAATTTCGCCGACGACACCATTGTTGTGGGACATATCACTGATGGGGATGAGTCCGAGTATAGAAGAGAGATCGAGCAACTGTCCATATGGTGCCAACACAACAACCTGGCCCTCAACACCAGCAAAACCAAGGAACTGATTGTGGACTTTGGAAGGAGTAGGATGGGTACCCACAGTCCCGTTTATATCAACGGGTCGATGGTTGAAAGGGTCAAGAGCTTTGAATTTCTGGGCATGCACATCTCTGAAGATCTTTCCTGGTCCGAGAACACTGATGCAATTATCAAGAAAGCTCATCAGCGCCACTACTTCCTGTGAAAATTACGGAGAGTCGGTTTGTCAAGGAGGACTCTCTCTAACTTCTACAGGTGCACAGTAGAGAGCATGCTGACCGGTTGCATCGTGGCTTGGTTCGGCAACTTGAGCGCCCTGGAGAGGAAAAGACTACAAAAAGTAGTGAGCACTGCCCAGTCCATAATCGGCTCTGACCTACCTTCCATCAAGGGGATTTACCACAGTCGCTGCCTCAAAAAGGCTGGCAGCATCATCAAAGACCCACACCACCAGGGTCTTGAAGAGATCTTCAGGAGCCTAAAGACTGCAACGACCAGGTTCAGGAATAGCTACTTCCCCACAGCCATCAGGCTATTAAACCTGGCTCAGACAAAACTCTGAACATTAATAACCCATTATCTGTTATTTGCACTTTATCAGTTTATTTATTCATATGTGTATATATTTATATAATGGTATATGAACACACGGATCTGTTTTGTAGTCAATGCCTACTGTGTTCTGTTGTGCTGAAGCAAATCAAGAATTTCATTGTCCTATCGGGGACACATGACAATAAACTAATTTGAACTAGAACAAAAGCGGTCAAGATCTTACTTGTAGTAATATAGATACATTTTAAGTCTCCAAGTGGCTTAATTTCAAAAGACATAACAAATCCCATTCCCCAGTTATTTCCCTGTAAATCTTTCTCTCTCACATGCCTATCAATTCCACTTTGATTCTCAAAATACACGCTTGGGAATAATTTACAATAACCAATTAACCTACCAACCAGCAGGTCTCTGGGATGTGAGAAACCATTAAGTATTTTATCGATTATACCAATGGCAAATGATATCTGGCTTAACACAAAATGATCTAGACTACTAATTATTTTTTACTCATTTAATGATGAGCTTTTCCTATCTATTTTAGTGATGGTAGCAGTAGTGGAGCATGGCTTCTTATGGATCCTGTTGGTGTATTTGGAAATCAATTTTGTTTTTCATTTTACCAGATTGTATCAATCTTTCACTGAAATGATGAAACGATAGATTTATTTGACAACGATGGGGGTAAGGGGAGAAAGTTTTACATCATGTATATATACACTACTGTAATCGGGTACATGAATAACAATGTGCAAATGTGTTTTTGCCTTTATTCCATGCAAGCACATAATTAATGAGCAGGGTTAAAACAACTAGACTGGATGTAGAGAGGATGTTTCCAGTAGTGGGAGAGTTTTTTTTAGAGACACAGTGTGGAAACAGGCCCTTCAGCCCATCGAGTCCATGCCAACCAACCATCACGCATACACTGGTTGTATCCGACACACTAGGGACAATTTACTGAAGCCAATTGACCTACAAACCTGCACACCTATGGAATGTGAGAGGAAACTGGAGTACTCAGACAAAACCCATGCAGTTACAGGAAGAACTAGCCTAGGATCAGAGGGCACAGCCTCAGAATAAAAGGATGTGAATTTAGAATGGAGGAATTTCTTTAGCCAAAGGGTGGTGAATCTGTGGAATACTATATCTGTGGAACAGCATAAATACCATATAGTGGCTCAGTCACACATCGCCAGAGACCTGGGTTCAATCCTGACCTCCGGTGCTATCTACATGGAGTTTGCTCATCCTCGCTCTGAAAATAAGGGTTTCCTCCAAGTATTCAGTTTTCCTGTCACTTCACAAAAATTTGTGGGCACAAAGATTAATTGGCTACTGTTACAATGGCCCTAGTGTGAAGGCAAATAGTATAATCTGGAACAAATTGATGAGAATGGGGGGAGAACAGAAAATGAGATGAATGTAGGATCAGTGTAAAATGGCAATTAATGGTTGGCACAGACCCAGTGTGCTGAAGGACTTGTTTAAGTGCCATATGATTCTTCAACAAATAGTTATTTTTCTTTAACAACCCATAGTTTAATTTAAGATTCTTCACTTGAATCATGTTACAGAGCTAGTGAGATGAGAATTTCCACCGAGCAACACAACGTAGTTTGATAAAAATGTATAGCATTCCATTGGCAGGATTCGGATTTATGTATTATATATTAAATAAAACATGCTACAAATTTTAAACAAAATTAACCTGCAATCCTACACTTGCAGTTATAAAAGTTCCATTTATAGGGAGTTTGCGTCAGAAAATTATATTTAGTTTTGAGATACAGCGCGGAAATAGGACCTTCGGCCCACCGTCCGCACCGACCAGCGATCCCCGCACACTTTCACTATCCTACACACACTAAGGACAATTTACATTTTTACCAAGCCAATTAACCTATAAAGCTGTACGTCTTTGGAGTGTGGGAGGAAACCGAAGATCTCAAAGAAAACCCACGCAGTCACGGGGAGATCGTACAAACTCTGTACAAATAGCACCCGTAGTTGGGATCGAACCCGGATCTCCGGTGCTGCAAGGCGGACACTCTACCGCTGCTCCACCATGCAGCCCACTTTTGTAACAATACAGTATCAGCTCCCTCAACTACTCACTGTGAACGCAACTTATTGGGAGAATTATTTGCAGAATTACCCCTCAAGTCAGAACGTGCTGACACACAAGGGATCAATAAAGTGGAGGTTGTTATCCAGCTAGACTGAAGCATGTGATTTTAGCTACACCAACATAGCCTACCAACAACTCCATCATCTCCTATTTCATTAAGGAGAAAAACAGGGATGTTTCATGGTGCTTCAAATCACCATTCCTGCCATCTTAGAGAATTGGCAAAATCCAATTGAAAAGCTTTAAAAAGACAACAGTTTAAGAATATATTTTATTACCACACATAATGCATAGAAAAATAATCAGTAGGTGGATTTTGGAATACAAGTTGTAAAATTTCATTCATTGGCCCATAAATTGTTTTTCTCATTCCAGATTCTGCTCAATCTTCTGAGCATCAAGTATTTTATATTTTATACACATTTTTCACTCACATTGCGACTAAGAAACCGATCAAAATATGAAAGCTGAAAGGTAAAAAATGGTGGTGCTTTTCTTAATGGGTAAGATTGAAAGGCATGGCTTAATACCTCAATAGTTATCCACTGTGATTGATTTTAAACCCTTCTATCCTCTGGATGTGACTTCAGGAAAATAGTCAGAATGACTGACACGGAGAGAGGTCAATCTGCCCATCTGCCACTGCAGATGCTGGGATTTTTATAGCAATAAAAAGGAGAATAGCTGGAGGAACTCACTGTGCCAGGCAGCATTAAGAACGAAATAGACAGTCACTGTTTCAAGTCTAGATCTTGAAATTAATCTCAAGCCCTACATCTAGATTTCATTTTTTTATCGAATTGTAGTGCAAAGCTTTGTATCAATAAGTTATATACCATTTTTAAACGCACCTCAAACTGGATATTGAAATAAATAAAGTAGTTCTGGGCATTCAAAGGTATGTTATGGCCAATGATATACTTCTAACAAGGAGCTTCATTTAATTTGATACAGAGCAGAATGGCCTGTCATTTTCCCTGTGGGGTCTTGTGGGTGTAATAGGAGATGACTGAAAGAGGAGGATTGAAAAGGATTCAATTTTTTTCTCCATTAATTTAAAAAAAAATCTCAATGCATTAAGAGTTCTGCAAATTACCTATCAATAGGTCCTTGTGCTTTCTAATTGACATCATCATGATTGCATTCCAGAGATAACACAAAGTATTTAGCTAAATGGTGCTTGGACAATACAAACTAATTTTATTTAATTTTCATCCCCCTCACCTTCAGCCCCCAGAGGTTTTTAAAATGAAAATGCCTATAATCTATGTGTACAGAAAAGAATAAATATATTTTGAATTAAGATAAAATGCATCTTTACTTGTCATTGTAGTGTATCTACTTTAGATGCTAAGTGAGAGGGCTGGCAGTTTTTGGTTTATTTTTCTTCATATTTGTTCCTTTCTTTTCATCTCCTTGGGAGACAGGCATTGGGATCCTTTGCCTTTCTTATTCTAATTTTTACCAAATGCACAACATTTGTTAGGGTGTTTCTTTGAATTTACTTACTTTCTCATTAGTATTTAATTAGTATTTAACATTGACTTAGATGTGGGCCAGTGGTTTGCTTTGCACTGGGATGATCAGATTCCCTGCTGAACGACTGTGAGAAATAATTTAAAAAGCTTAAATCTCTGCAGTGAAAAGCTGCTGCAGGCAGGCTCACCTTAATAACCTGCTGCACAAGCAGATCCCTGATCGATCTGAAAGGTGACACAATGGCAGCCTCACAGAATGAGAAACCTGGGTTCAATCCAGACCTTGGGTGCTCTCTGTGTGGAGTTTGCACCTTGTCCCTGTGCTCGTGTGGGCTTCCTCTGGGTTCTCCAGTTTCCTCCCACATTTCAAAAACATGCAGGTTTGCAGGTTAATTGGTTTCTGCAAATTGCCCCTAGTGTGTGGAGAGTGGATAAGAGTGTGGACACTCAGTCTGAAGAAGGGTCCCAACCGAAACATCACCAGTCCATTTTCTCAAGAGATGCGGCCTGACCTGCTGGGTTTTTGTGCCTATCTTTCGTATAAACTAGCATCTGCAGTTCATTTTATTACACATTATTAAAGATAAATGGGTTAGCGCAAGGTTTGTTTTTTTGTTTTGCTTTTGAGTGTAAAATGCAAGTCATAGGTTACGCTTAGTTTTTAGTTTTAAAGATACAGTGCGGAAACAGACTCTTCTGGCTCACAAAGTCTGCTCCAACCAGCGATCACCTCGTACACTAGCATTAGGGCCAATTTACAATTATACAAAGCCAATTAACCTACAAACCTGTACGTCTTTGGAGTGTGGGAGGAAACTGAAGATCCTGGAGAAAACCCGCACGGTCACGGGGAGAACGTACAAACGCCGTACGGACTGCACCCATAGTCAGGATCGAACCTGGGTCTCTGACGCTGTAAACCGCTGCGCCACCGTGCCACCCACTCTGCTACTTCAGAGGCAATTTCAAACATGAGCGACTAAAAGAGCTTTGCACACAAGGATGTCATTACATGTGCAATTGACACCTGCATTCGAATGCATCTGGAAATGCCAGTCTGACATCCTAATGGCACGGCCTGCACTAACAATGGGCACACATATGCATTTTTATGTGTACTGTGCATCTAACATCTGATGGTTGGTCTAAGTTGTGTTGCTCTTAATACCTGTGGGAAGTCTTGCCCCAGTGCTTCCCCGGTGGAAATTGCTTCTTTTTTCATCTTCTCCTTGTTGTTTCATCAGAAGTAGAGAACTCTAGTGTCAAGCTCAGCACAGAAATATTTAAAGGGCAGATGTATAACACAGTGTACATGGAGGTTTTTTAAATTCATCAGGTGCACGGATTCATTTTTAAACATGAATCTTTGCAGGAATCAAATATTCATCATGTGCATTCTGGTTTCATCCAACAGAAGATAACTTAAAAGGCAATATGGAGAGAAAAGATGAGGTACAAAGGTAAGCTCGCCAAGAATATCAAGGAGGATAGTAAAACCATCTTTAGGTATGTGAAGAAGAAAACATTAGTTAAGACCAAATATGGACCCTTGAAGACTGAAAAGGGTGAATTTATTATGGGGAACAAGGAAATGGCAGAGTTGAATAGGCACTTTGGATCCATCTTCACTAAGGAGGACACAAACAATCCTCCTGATGTACTAGTGGCCAGAGGAAGGAACTGAAGGGAGTCCACATTAGGCAGGAAATGGTGTTGGGTAGACTGAAGGCTGATAAATCCACAGGGCCTGATGATCTGCATCCCAAGGTACTTAAGGAAGTGGCTCTAGAAATTGTGGACACATTGGTGATAATTTTCCAATGTTCTATAGATTCAGGATCAGTTTCTGTGGATTGGAGGGTAGCTAATGTTATCCCACTTTTGAAGAAAAGCAGGGAGAGAAAACAGGGAATTATAGACCAGTTAGTCTGACATCGGTGGTGAGGAAGATGCTGGAGTCAATTATAAAAGATGAAATAGCGGCACATTTGGATAGCAGTAACAGGATCGGTCCGAGTCAGCATGGATTTACGAAGGGGAAATCATGCTTGACTAATCTTCTGGAATTTTTTGAGGATGTAACTAGGAAAATGGACATGGGAGAGCCAGTGGATGTAGTGTACCTGGACTATCAGAAAGCATTTGATAAGGTCCCACATTAGTGGGCAAAATCAGGGCACATGATATTGGGGGTAGAGTGCTGACTTGGATAGAAAATTGGTTGGCAGTCAGGAAACAAAGACTAGGGATTATTGGGTCCCTTTCAGAATGGCAGGCAGTGACTAATGGGGTATCGCAGAACACAGTGCTGGGACCGCAGCTATTTACAATATATATCAATGATTTAGATGAAGGGATTAAAAGTAACATTAGCAAATTTGCAGATGACACAAATCTGGGTGGCGGTGTGAACTGTGAGGAGGATGCTATGAGAATGCAGGGTGACTTGGACAGGTTGGGTGAGTTGGCAGATGCATGGCAGATGCAGTTTAATGTGGATAAATGTGAGGTTATCCACTTTGGTAGCAAAAACAGGAAGGCAGATTATTATCTAAATGGTGTCAAGTTGGGAAAAGGGGAAGTACAACGGGATCTGGGTCCTTGTTCATCAGTCAATGAAATTAAGCACGCAGGTACTGCAGGCGGTGAAGAAAGCGAATAGTATGTTGGTCTTCATAACAAGAGGAGTTGAGTATAGGAGCAAAGAGGTCCTTCTGCAGTTCTATAGGGCCCTAGCAAGACCACACCTGGAGTATTGTGTGCAGTTTTGGTCCCCTAATTTGAGGAAGGACATTCTTGCTATTGAGGGAATGCAGCATAGGTTTACAAGGTTAATCCCCGGGAATGCTGAACTGTCATAAAATAAGAGAGTAGAGCGGCTAGGCTTGTATACTCTGGAGTTTAGAAGGATGAGAGGATATCTTATTGAAACATATAAGATTAATAATGGTTTGGACACGCTAGAGGCCGGAAACATGTTCCAGATGTTTGGGGAGTCCAGAACCAGGGGCCACAGTTTAAGAATAATGGGTAAGCCATTTAGAACGGAGATGAGGAAACACTTTTTCACACACAGAGTTGTAAGTCTGTGGAACTCTCTGCCTCGGAGGGCAGTGGAGGCCTGTTCTCTGGATACTTTCAAGAGAGAGCTAGATAGGGCTCTTGAAGATAGTGGAGTCAGAGGATATGGGGAGAAGGCAGGAACGGGGTACTGATTGGGGATGATCAGCCATGATCACATTGAATGGCGGTGCTGGCTTGAGGGGCCAAATGGCCTACTCCTGCACCTATTCTATATTGTCTATTGCAGGTTTCATGTCAAGAATTGAAAGCAAAATTCTGCGGAAATAAAGGATAAGACATAAAAAAAACAAAATCAAATCTGTGACTGCGTCTCTAAACAAAAATAATGGTATGTCCAACTTATATTTGCATTTCCATAGCATAAAGTCTGAAAACATAGGCAAATATCAATAAGACATGACAAATGGAATTAGCAATGTAATTATTCTTTTGGCTCTTTAATTTATTTTACCTTGAATCAAATTTACAACTTGGAAACAAATTCCTACATATGTTAAATCAAAACAGTTGTAAAATATTACAGATGTTGAAATCCGAAAGTAGAGAAAAGAATGCTGCTAAGACCATTGACCTGAATATTAACTTTACAGCTCGCACCAAAGATTTTGCCTATCCCCATTGAATGTAGCAGCATGTTCTGGTTTTATTTAAAATATTCGGATATTCTACTTAGAATGAAACAGCTGCCATTGAGGGAATCTTTTCTACATCTACTATTTGGGCATGATTTCCTCTGTGTATATTTGATTAATGCATTTCTTATCTAACTCATAAAGAAGATGGTTACAATTCATCACCAAATAGACAAGGGAAGAAATTTCTAATCTTCCTCTTCATCGACAGCAATTAGACCTGATGATCTCAAAAGTACATTCTGGTTTAATCAAAGCTGCACAACAGCAGCAGAAACATACCTTGTGCGTTTCTGTCATTATTAAGTACTGCCACCTGATTTACTATGAGGCTTTGATTAGAAAAATCTATTACCAGCAGCATACACAGACTTCACACTGCTAAAATTACAAAATAATCTAAAAACGCTGGGCCAAAAGACCTGTTCTTCTGCTGTATTGTTCTAATATTGGGCATTCCTAAACTGCAAGTTGAATCCAAAAATTATTTCCCATCAGAAAACCTCCTTTCAATCAGCAAACGTCCTCAGTCTTGCACGCAGCAGAGAAAAGTGCGTAAGGTGTGAGGAGGGGTAAAAGAGGAGAGTTCACTGATTCATGTGAGTTCAAGAGGGTTGAAGGAGGTTTATGTGCAGCATTAAGACTTGCAAAGGCCTTTTGGACTGAATATGCAATGCACTTGATGTTACATTCATAATGCAATCAGTGAACTCTCCTCCTCTTTTACCCCCCCTCCCACCTTACGTACTTTTCTGTCTTCCATTCAATTATATCCACGCTATGGTCTACGCTAAGGTTGCATGTTAAATAGATTTGTTACAAAAATAAAGATGCTCACAATTTTTTTAATGGATGAATTAGCAGCAACTACGTCCAGCCTTCAGTTTTCTTTTGCTTCACCAAGAGGAAGCATTTTCTGCATTTCCTTCCTACCGAACTCCTTCATAACCCATATAACCATATAACAATGGTCACAATTTTTTAATGGATGAACTAGCAGCAACTAAGTTCCAGCCTTCAGTTTTCTTTTGCTTCCCCAATAGGAAGCATTTTCTGCATTTCCTTCCTATCGAACCCCTTCATAACCCTGGAAAGGACATCTGGTATATGTTAATTTAGAAAACAATGCACGGTTTAGTTTAGTTTAATTTATTGTCAAGTGTACCGAGATACAGTGAAAAGCTTGTCTGAATTTTACAGTTCATAAACAGGCCATTCAGCTCAATTAGTCTGTCCTTTCTTTGCTCTCCTCTTGGGAAATCAAAACAAAACTGGAGGTTGGAAAAATATTGGTTGCAAATTAACCCAATAGATAAAGTTCAGTCTGAAGAAGGATTTCGGCCCGAAACGTTGCCTATTTCCTTCGCTCCATAGATGCTGCTGCATCCGTTGAGTTTCTCCAGCACTTTTGTCTACCTAGCCCAATAGATAAATTGTTTTAACTTCAATGGCTATTTTCCATTTTCATTACACAGCAGTTTAATTAACTAAAACTCAGGTTTCAGCTTCTTCACTTATTAAATGCCTCATAAAGGAATGCATTTGGATACAGTTCATTTGTTACCTGTCCCAGTATTAACCTCAAGCTAAAAATCAGCTCACAGCAGCAAATACATTAAAAAGCACACCAAAATTATTGGCATTTAAAAAGGATTGCATTTTAATTTAAAAGTTAGTAATAATGCATTTTCCATTTGTACGTTTAGGTGATAAAATCATCGAATTTTGAATATAGTCATGTGGCATATGCCAATAGCTTTCACCCGACATGTTAAGTTTGTACTGGGCAATTGCATATTGTAAAAGAATGATACTAGCCGACTATTAGAAATGCCGGATGAAAACAGCAGAGTAGATGAAAATGCATAAGTAGGTGCATTACAAATCGGAAAATTCAACTAAGTATTATGGGACTTCTATTACTTTGGTTGGAGTCATGGAGTCATACAGCACGGAAACAGGCCCTTCGACCCAGCTTTCCCATGCCGCCCAAGGTGAACCATCTACACTAGTCCCACCTTCCTGAGTTTGGCCCATAACTCTCTAAACCTTTCCTATCCATGCACATGTCCAAATGTCTTTTAAATATTGTTATAGTTTCTGCCTCAACTACCTCTTCCAACAGCTCACTGTGAAAAAGTTGCCCCTCAGATTCCCATTAAATCTTTCCCATCTCATCTTAAATCTATGTCCTCTGGTTCTTGATTCCCCAACTCTGGGTAAAGATTCTGTGCATCTCCCCTGTTTATTCCTCTCATCGTCTTATACACTTCTATATGATCACCTCTCATCTTCCTACGTTCCAAGGAATAGTCCCAGCCTGCCCAACCTCTCCTTATAGCCCTGGTCCTCAGTCCTAGCACCATCCTTGTAAATGTTCTCTTCAGACAGACTAACTGGTAATCTGTTATCAATGCTGAGGCAGTTTAAGCCGAAAACACAAGGTTGCCAAAAATTGGGTCCACAGTTCACACTCACGGACAGTGAGTAGGACATAGACACAATAATATGCAGATGTTGGTTTACCAAAAAAGACACAAAGCACTGGAGTAACTAATTAGGTCAGGCTACCAGCACTTTGGGTCTTTTTTTGTAAGTGAATAGAATGACTGATAAATATCATGGAAACACAACCATTTAATATGTCCATTAAATGCTTAAACAATAGGTTATGCCTTCCTGGGCACCTAGTTGGGTGTGCATGAAATGCATTGAATCAGTTGTTACAATTATTGGTCTGTAGCCAGTTAGGGATGAAATGGAGAAAGATATAATAATCACATCTCCTGCAGCTTTGATTCAACCTTGAGTTTGTACATTCACCCTGTGACAGTGTAGGTTTCTTCCAGATGTTCTAGTTTCCTCCCACATCCCAAATGCATGTGGTTGGAGAGGTTGAATACACACCATTAATTAGCTTGTAGGTGAGTGGCAGAATCTGGGGAGAGGTGTTTGGAATTTGGAGAGAACTCTTTCCAGGAAACAATTAGTCAGGGAATGAGATTGGTCTGCATGCTTGCGCAGACTTGTTGGACCAAATGGCCTCCTTCTATGTCGTAAGGAAATATAACTTGAAATTACAACAGTAATTTTTTGTAAAAACCTTAAAGGTTTTAGTGCACTTTGGTGTGTTCTCAAACGTCTGGGACAGATATTATGTAAGTTTAAAACGTCCTTATTCATACTATCCATCAGCAGTGTGGCTCTGTCATGGCAGCTCCAGACACATCTAGCAGTAAGTTTCTAAACAGGGACGTTTATCCAATGACTTTCACTTTGTCCACTGGAGCGGCACGGTGACACAACAGTAGAGTTGCTGCCTTACAGCGCCAGAGATTTTGGTTCGATCCTGACTGCGAGTGCAGTCTGTATGGAGTTTGTACGTTCTCCCCGTGACTGCATGGGTTTTCCCCGGGTGCTCCGCTTTCCTTTGTCTCTCCAAAGATGTGCAGGCTTGAAGGTTAATTTGCTTTGGTAAAAATTGTAAATTGTCCCTAGAGTGTAGTGTGTGCTAGTGCAACAGAGATCGACGGTTGGCGCAGAGTTGCTGGGCCGAAGGGCCTGTTTCCACGCTGTATCTCTAAACTAACCTAAATTAAACACTTGTTATTATGGTTGACAAAAATGCTGGAGAAACTCAGTGGGTGAGGACGCATCTACGGAGCGAAGGAATAGGTGACGTTTTGGGTCGAGACCCGTCTTGTTATGATGGTTGGTCATTTGTTTGGTCCATAAGCCCAGATTGCTCGCACGTGCAAGAATAATTGGACATTTCTGATCCAAAACAAGGGCATTCCATCTGGCATGCCCATACAATACAATACGGTTTTATTCGTCACATTGCACATAAAGTGCAAGTGAAATGAATTTGCCAGCAGCGGTACAATGATAAAGAACACGCAATACACAATAAAAATTTAACACAAACATCCACCACAGCATTCATCACTGTGGTGGAAGACACACAATATTGGCCAGTCCTCCTCCATTTTCCCCCGTGGTCAGGACCTCAACCCTCCGCAGCTGTCGCTGCGGGCGTCCAGATGTTCGGACAAGGTAAGTCCAGATGGGTCCTGAATCGGTGCCTCCCCACGATGCCCATGCTAGTTATGAAAGACCTACCCAGCTTAATACCATGATACCACATGATATGGAAGCAGAATTAGACCATTGAGCCATTCATAACCTTCTATGTCTTGGCGACTTTTTACATGTTGTTAGAATGCCTGCCTCCAGTCCCCCCTTAGGCTGTGCAGCCCAGATTCCAAACATCTATCTTCCGGGTGAAAACAAATCTTCCTTGGATTCCCTCTAAATCTTTTACCCCATACCCAAAATAAAGGTCCTCCAGTTTTAGATACCCCTGCTGCTGTGGAAAACAAATTCTGCCTACCAACCCTGTCTCTGGCCCTCATAAATATGTGTACCACTATTTAGGTTCCCCTCTTATCTTCCTCTGCTCCACCCAATCCAGTCCTTCCTCATAAGGAGTCACAGTTTAAGGATAAGGGGGAAATATTTTAGGACCAAGATGAGAAAACACAGAGAGTGGTGAATCTGTGGAATTCTCCGCCACAGACAGGTAGTTGAGGCCAGTTCATTGGCTATATTTAAGAGGGAGTTAGTTGTGGCCCTTTTGGCGAAAGGGATCAGGGGGTGTGGAAAGAAGGCAGTTACAGGATACTGAGTTGGATGATAAGCCATGATCATATTGAATGGCGGTGCAGGCTGGAAGGGCCGAATGGCCTACTCCTGCACCTATTTTCTATGTTTCTATAACTGAGACACACTGTAACCACACCAGTGTAATTATGTGCTTCATAGAATACAGGGACCAGAACCTCATACTGTACTCCTGTACAAATAGTTATGGGAGACCCCCACACAACATGTAGAGATAGAGAGATACAGCACAGAAATACAGGTTCTTCAACCCACCACTGCCCATCAAGCACCAAATTAAACAAATTTTACATAAATCACTTTTATTATTCTCACCACATTCTCATCAACTCCTCCCAGGTTCTACTACTCACGCACACTGGAGGTATTTGTGGTGACAAATCAGCCTACCAACCTACATGTCTTTGGCATGGCAGGAAAATACAGGGAGAACATGCAAACTCCACACTGACAAGACCCAAGGTTAGGATTGAACCAGCATGCTTTTGAGAGAGCTCTTAGGGCTAACAAAATCAAGGGATATGAGGAAAAAGCAGAAATAGGGTGCTGATTGTGGATGATCAGCCACAATCATATTGAATGGCGATGCAGGCTCGAAGTTCATTGGTTATTATGAATGTCAAATCTCACACTGCAAACATTAGGTAAGTTAGAAAACAAGTGAATTGAATGGGTTGTAGAAGCTAAATAAATGGACGAGATTTCAGCTGCATAGGTCAATCAAACTGAATGGTATATATTTATGATGTAAACAAAAAAGGCAAGTACTAAAATAATTTGGATTGAATTAGGAAATAAAGATCTGAATCCCACCTGTTCTTTAACTCTCTTTCCTTTCTGCCCATCTCATGTTGACACTTAGTACAATAAAAGGTCATGCTTGATCTTGATTTGAAATATTATCTGTCTACCATTGAGCCCTGTGGAATATCATACTTTGAGTTTATTCCCCAATTATATTTCAAAATTATATACTGACACTTTCTGACAAACTTTCAATGCACATCCAGTCAACCATGATGATGCATAATGTAAAACACAACCTTCTTTGTTAAATCTCTCTTCAGCTGACAAAATGGCTGTAGCATTCACAGCAACTTAAATACAGGGATTTCAGAAAGTCACAAGCTTAAAAATGTAATGATGTGTTCAGGAACAATAAGGATGATTTAATAATTAACTTTAGTTATGTCATCCTGCAACGTGCATTTATTATGTCTTTGCCATATTAAAGGTAAACAGGCAGTACCATTTTCCCAGGATGGGAATATCAAATATTCAAGGCCTTAATTTTAATGTGAGAGGAGCAAAGTTTAAGGGAGATGTGCGGGGTAAGTCATTTATACAGAGGGGTAGTGGGTGTCTGGAGCATGCTGCCAGGGGTGGTGCTGATGGAGACAGATATGACAGTGGCATTTAAGAGGTTTTTGAATAGGCACACGGATGTGCAGGGAAGGAGGGTTATAGATCATGTGGATGCAGATAAGAGTTTGGCTTAGCATCATGTTCGGCACATACATTGTGGGCGAAGGGCTGTACTCTTCTATGTTCAATGTTCTTAATGTAATTGCATTCATTCATGTATCTTTGTTTACCTACTTTTTCTGGGAAAAAAAAAGTGGGGATAAAAAACAATTATAATGATTTAGAAGATATATTGTGCCAATTGTTTGATTCTTCTTCTCATTACTTATTCTCTGCAGGATTTATTTTCGTCTTTCTTCGCGATGTTTGACAAAGTGCTTAAAGATTGTATGGTGGTTCCAACCACAATATTTAATTCAAACTGGTGGAAGAGCAGCTCAGCTCTCCAAAAACTAGCCGTTCCTTTGGGATCATCAATTAATTTCCTAAGCCTTTAACACCATGGCCAAGGAAAACAGAAAATAGACTAAGATTTATAAAGTGCTTTTCATTTCCGTTGTTACTTAACGTTTAAACTGTAAAACAGTTGTGTAAGAATAATAATACTATTAAGTGATGTGTATTAGCGGTCGGTGTTTAAAACATGAATCATATTTAAGTTACTATTATACGACCAATAACCATAAGGCGTGACTATAATTGGAGAAACCACTTTCAGATTATGCAATAGGAATAGGCAGAAGAAAATGACCAAAAAGAAAATGGGAATATTTTATTAAGTCAAAAGAAAAGGGAAGGAAAGGGGAAAGATTAAATTATACACAATGAAGTACATTTTATTTAAAGATTGCAAAAGTTGCAGAATAAATAAATCTTTATGATTGCATGAATGAACAATGAGTTTAAAAACAAGCTAGAATAGAAATAAGGGCATATGTAGAGAAGGATATGGTGTTGAGTCTGTTGAAAAACATTCAGGTGGGTAAATCACCAGGGCCCTATGGGATCTATCCCAGGTTATTGACTGAAGTAGAGAGGAGATTGCAGGGACCTTGATGAAGATCTTTGTATTCTCTCCAGCTGTGGGCGAGGTCCCAGAGGTAGCCAATGTTGTTCCTTTGTTTACAAAATGAAGTTGAGATAATCCAGGAAATGTATAGGCTGGTGAGCCTCACGTCAGTGGCAGAGAAGATACTGGAGATGATTGTCTAAGATAGGATATACTTGTATTTCGAGGAGAATGGAATCAATAAGAACAGTGAGCATGGTTTTTTTCCAGGCTGATGCTGATCTCTGCCACAGTTCACTGCTGTTTGCTGCTCATTGCTGCTTTAAGGAGGTCACCCCAGCTCCATGCTGTGGAAAGAAGGTATCACCTGCTTTTCTTTCAGCACACACAAGTAGGCAGAGTGGACAAGGGAATTTGCTACTGGAGGTATTTCCTTTGTGTGGGTATTCATTTTCGTCCCTTAGATAATGTTACTCCCTAATGAGGCCTCCCTTAAAACCTCCTGTCAGGCTGTATCCCTGGAGAGTCTTAGCAACTCCCTTACAAAAAGAACATGCCTCTGCAGGGTAATTTCCTCCTGTAGCCTATCTAAGGTGATACGTTTGACCAAGGCCCCTTCAGTCTACCATAATTAAATCAGACGGAGGCCTGTTAGTTAAAAACAAACTGCTGGAGAAACTCAGCAGGTCAGGACAGGTAACTTTTTGGGCCGGGACCCTTCTTCAGACTCAAAATATTAAATATTAAATCTTCTTTCTTTAAAACACAAGAGAATGGTAAAGCTTATCATTTTGTTTTACGAGTAGATTATATTTTTACTTCAAATTCCACAAAATTCAAAGATATAATGAAACCATGTACCTAATCTACTGCATAAGTACATAAATAGTTCGTAATAAAGCAAGCCACAAGATGACTGTCTTCATTGAATCAAGATGGTACTTCACTTAGACCTTGAGGAATAAATGAATTTTGATTAAATTGTTAGAAAATTGCCTCAAGAGGGCTTGCTTTCAATTTACTCCTCTGTGCAAATCTATAAATGCTCTTTGTTTTGTTGAGTTCAGAATGTGACAGATTGTGACATGTGCTGAGGAATGGCTGATGTAGTTTAAATCAGATAAGTATGAGGTGTTGCATTTGGAAAGTCGAACCATGGCAGAATCTTCATCGTAAACGGTAGAGCCCTGGCGAGTGCTGTAGGGCAGAGGGATCCAGAAGCACAAGTACATAGTTCCATGAAAGTGGTGTCACAGGTAGATAGGGTGGTGAGGAATGCTGGTTCTATCAGTCAGAAAATCGGGTAGAGAAGTAGAGATCTTTGAGGTTGCGTCAAGACCCGAAACGTCACCATTCCTTCTCTCCAGTGATGCTGCCTGTCCCGCTGATTTACTTCAGCATTTTGTGTCTATCTTTGGTTTAAACCAGCATCTGCAGTTCTTTCATACACATAGAAGTAAGAACATTATGTTACAGTTGTACAATACATTGGTGAGGCCACACGTAGAATTGTGTTTAGTTTTGGTCACTGTGTTATGGAAAATATGCCTTTAAGCTGGAGAGAGTGCAGAGAACATTTATGAGGATGTTGCCTGAACCCGAGGCCCTGCAATATAGGAACGTCTAGGCAGGCTATAGAAACATAGAAACATAGAAAATAGGTGCAGGAGTAGGCCATTCGGCCCTTCGAGCCTGCACCGCCATTCAATGTGATCATGGCTGATCATCCAACTCAGTATCCCGTACCTGCCTTCTCTCCATACCCCCTGATCCCTTTAGCCACAAGTGCCACATCTAACGCCCTCTTAAATATAGCCAATGAACTGGCCTCAACTACCTTCTGTGGCAGAGAATTCCAGAGACTCACCACTCTCTGTGTAAAGAATGTTTTCCTCATTTCGGTCCTAAAGGAATTCCCCCTTATCCTTAGACTGTGACCCCTTGTTCTGGACTCCCCCAACATCGGGAACAATCTTCCAGCATCTAGCTTGTCCAACCCCTTAAGAATTTTGTAGGTTTCTATAAGATCCCCCCTCAATCTTCTAAATTCCATCGAGTACAAACCGAGTCTATCCAATCTTTCCTCATATGAAAGTCCTGACATCCCAGGAATCAGTCTGGTGAATCTTCTCTGTACCCCCTCTATGGCAAGGATGTCTTTCCTCAGATTTGGAGACCAAAACTGTACGCAGTACTCCAGGTGTGGCCTCACCAAAACCCTGTACAACTGCAGTAGAACCTCCCTGCTCCTATACTCAAATATGACTTTATTCCTGGAAGTGCAGGAGTCTGATGGGTTATCTTATAGAGATGTATATAACCATGAGGGGAATCGACAGAGAGGATGCACAGAATATTTTTCCCAGTATAGGAGAATCAAGAATTAGGGAACATGGGTTTAAGGTGAAAGAGGAAAGATTTAATGGGAACTTTTTTCATTGGTGCATATATGTAATGTGTTGCCAGATGAATTAGTTTCAGCAAGAAAAATAATAACATCTAAAAGACATTTGGACAGGTACATGGATAAGAAGGATTTAGAGGATAGGGGCCAAACATGGACAAATGAGACCAGCCTAGATGGGGATTTTGGTTGGGCTGAAGGGCCAACTTAGATGGATGAGTTGGGCTGAAGGGCCTTTTTCTGTGCTCTGTGACGAGTTCTATGTCCTTGCATTGGGATTGAGATTTTATTCTGAACCTCATTTCCGTCAAAAGCAGTTCACTGGAATATAGATTATAGGCTTGAAGTGCAAATAGATAAAGGATTGTTAGGTACATTGATAAGACATTAAGAACAAATTCTTACTAACTCTCTTGACTTCTGCCATCTGCCACACTTGGGCGACCTAATTGGCGCATTTAGAAGAGTTTAGGAGAGTTTGAAAAAATTGGACACCAAATAGTGGAGAGTGAAGACGATCTCCTTAGACCTCCCTTCGGCCTCCCTTCGACTATGATGAAGACTATCTATGACTACCTTAGATTGCTTTCGTCTACCCTCGATTACCTGCGTCTAACATGCTGGCCTACTACGATCTACTACGACCTACTACGACTAAACCTACGAGTAAAAATTATCCATTTTTTCCATGGCGCCCTCTTTTTACTCGCGGGCATTTTTCAACATGTTGAAACAATGTCGCCCAAGCCTCCCACTTGGGCGACCTAATCCACCAGAACTGGCAGATTAGGTTGCACAAGTGGGACAGCCCCTTAAGCATCTTGTTGGTATATCTTTCTGAGGTCGGCGGGGAGCGCTGCGGGTTGGCTGCCCTGTCAGCAGCGTGTTCGTTATTTCGACTTTTTGGGGTTTTTTTGGTTTGTCCAAGTGTTTGTTTTGGGTGTTTCTCGGTGTGTCTTGTGTGGGGGTGGTGGGAAGGGGCAAACCGTTCTTCAGTCACCCTTGACGGAGGGGCGACTTTTTCCATGTCGCTTCTCTGCCTCCCCTCTCACGGCCTAACAGCTTGGATTGGAGTGGCCTTTTATGGAGTCGGGCCCGGAGCAGCAGCAGAGGGCGCAGCATGGACCTTTTCCATCGTGGAGCGAGCGTACCCTTGCCGAGAGACACCAAAGAGGAGTGCTCCGATCGCTGGCCCGCAGACTACGACATCCTGAAGCCGCAGTGTGCGGAGCTTCTAACCGCAGGTGCGGCGTGGATTTTCCATCACGAAGCCTGGGATCCCTCACTGGAAAAGAGCTCCGACCGCTGGCCTGCGGTCTATAACATCCTGGTGCCGTGGTCTGTGGAGCTTCTAGCCGCGGGCGGGGCGTGGACTTACCATCCGGAGCCTGTGATTTCTCCCCAGAGAAGAGCTCCGACCACCGGCCGGCGGCCTATAACATCCTGAAGCTGCGGGCTCCGGTGGGAAAGTGCCGATTCGGGCACTCCAATCCATGGAGTGTGTTTGACCGTTCATGGCCCCGACCACGGGTGAACAAAGGAGGAGGACTGGCTGAACTTTGTGCCTTTCACCATAATGAAGAATGCTGTGGTGGATGTTTGTGTTCAATCTTATTGTGTATTGTGTGTTCTTTTTAAGTGTATCACTGCTGGCAAATTCATTTCACTGCATGTGATGAATAAAATTGACTTTGACTTTGACTTTTCAATGTTGGTGTATCATGCTTACCTTAATTGCTTTCAGTTTATCTTCCCACAAATATATATTTTTAATAATGCTAAACTGATTTCATCTAATCCCCCCGCCCCACCCCCACACAAGACACACCGAGAAACAGCGAAAACAAATCCGGTAATTTCACCAAGACCTACATAAAGTACAGATAAACACCCCTAAAAGGAGAAAGTTTACTTGCAGGGTTAGAAGATTATTTTACAGTTTATATTCTTTGCATTATTTTTTAAGCACCAGATATTGTGTCCTCCCTGTGTTAGACCAATATTAAGAGAAGCGGAGATCGTATACAACTTTACTAGAGGAAACTAGGTGTAAAAGGTGTTCCTGGGCAGAGAGGTCATCAGGGTCCGATTTTGTGACGCACATCCCCAACTCTTACTTGTTCTAACTATTGTGTATGCACAGCTGTCATATTCTAAGTATTCTTTATTGAGTAGGTGTTGGCATCAAACAGAGAATGCAGTAACCATTTTATTAATATATTTTTGAGTGCTGTTATATTTCAATTTAGCATGTTCCTTGACGAATCTGCAGACTTCCATTGTTTCCTTAATTCACAGGTCAAGCATATATCTTAGTGCGTAAGTCATGCACACAATCACTATTATTTCCCCATTTTAAAGGAGACTAATTGCCAGGTAGTGTGTGCAGGGACAATTTGTCAAATGTTCTGCTTTATTCCGTCAATGCAATTGGCATTTTAATTTAATTTTCATCATTGAGTTCTGCCCAATAACCTTTGATATCATTGCCAATAAACATCAAACATGGCTCTCAAACTGAACCAAATCAATATCTTGTTGCAAAGTAAAATTTGATATATTTCTGAAATAAAAATGATTTTAAAATGGAATCAAAAGTTAAAGTTTTGGGTCGACGGCTTCTCATTCAAACATGCATTGATCATGAAAAATGCAGGCCACTCGTTCATAAACAAAGCATTGGAAAATAGTTGCAGGGATGTACATTTTAAAATTGAATAACCCTTCATTGCTGCTTTTGCTCTAGTGCTCCTTCCACCCGGATATGATCCCAACCACAGCTCAAATACCGGCCTCACCAGATTGTGACTCCAAATCTCCATTAGTGGCCAGTAATGTCTTCACACATAGCTCCAATTTCACCCCACCTCATGTCTGTACCAACAGGCTATACCTCCCAAACTTCTGTCTCCCACACATGCCAATTATGACTGCAACCCGCTTGATTCCTTCTCCTTAATATTGAATGTAGTGAAGTAAACGGTAGAATTGCTGCCTTACAGTGCCAGAGGCTCGGGATCGATCCTGACTACGGGTGCTGTCTGTACAGAGTTTATACTTTGTCCCCATGACCGTGTGGGTTTTCCCCGGGTGCTCTGGTTTCCTCCCTCACTCCAAAGACATACAGGTTTGTAGGTTAAATGGCTCAGGTAAACAATGTATATTGTCCATAGTGTGTAGGAGAATGCTGGTGTATGGGGTGATCACTGGTTGGTGCAGAATAGGTTGGCCAAAGGGCCTGTTTCAACACTGTATCTCTAAACTAAACCTAAACTAAACATTTGAGTCCATTATGAGCATGTTCCTGTTTAGTTGCAATCAAAGCCTTTTGCGCCATAGAACTTTAAACCAGCAGCTCTTCATAGTGAACAAGCAAGAGCCCATCAGTCACCACAGGTTTAACAAGGCTTTTCAGGCGCTGATGCACATCTTCTCGCAGAGGAGTGTTTCCTTTGTTAATATTGTGCACTGTCTTGAAAGTTTCTTATCAATCTGTAGATTAATTTTTTTAATGGAGCTACTAGAAATTTGAAATAAACACGGAAAATGCAGGTGACAGATCAGGAAACATCCGTGGAAAGATTTAATGGAAATCTAATGGTTCCCACTTAGGCGATTTTTCAGCGGACTGCAGGCGACTGTCAAGTTGCCGGCAGTCGCCTGAAAAACCGGGAACTGGAATGGCGACTGTCAGAGTGGAACACACACACACACACACACACACAAATGCATCGCAAAGGCGGGGGCCATGGCAAGCAGGGAAGCGCTGTGTAAAAAATTCCCACAGTGCAAATCCAAGGTGATACAGACACACAAGGAAGGTTGAACAGGAAGGTTGGCACTGTAATTAAGACAGCTAGACCACAGTAAGTCCTTCAAAAGAGGGGGGAGAGGAGGGAGAAGGGGGGAGAAGGAGTGTAGTCAACATTTAAGAAGCCAGAGATACACGGCTGTGAAGTTCTGTGGACATTTAACATTACCGGTCGGTTCCTTGGTTCTGAAAACTATTGCTTACCTTTTTTTTCTCCAAATGAGCCAATGAAAATCACTGGTCAGCACCGGCTACAACCTACGAGAACCTCCAAGAACCTTCGACCTCCTGGCAACCCACTAGGACCTCCTTGTGACCCACCTATGGCTCAAGAATTTGCGCTACATTCCATGGCGACTTCATTCACGTCGGGGCTAATTTTTCTACATGTTGAAAATTTTCCGGCGACCATAATGAGGCCGTGACTAGTTCCCAAAATGTGGGAACTCCTCATGACCATGAAGGCGACTTCCCGGCAACCACCCGTGAACATGTGGCGACCATGGGGTGACTGCAAAGTCTCCTGCAGTCCCCCAAAAAGTTGCATAAGTGGGACAAGCCCAAATGGGTAACTTTTTTATTCAGAGGGTGGTGCATATATGGAATATGTTGCCAGAGGAATTAGTTAAGGCAAGTACAATAAGAACATCTAAAAGACATTTGGACCGGTACATGGATAGGAAGGTTAAAGAGGATAGGGGCCAAACATGGGCAAATGAGAGCATCTTAATTACAATCAGCATATCTTCTGATAGCACAGCTTTAGGAATCTGCAATACAAACTGCACAACATCTTTTCACCCCTTAATCCTTAAAGACAGTGTATCCAGGCAATTAGTTACTTTTATTTTCCACTGAAACTTCTGAAATAACAAGTAGTCAAAATGTATGATATCAAAAGATGCATCCATCAAGGCAGCTCAGTATCCAATAGGTGTTTTACAACAAGTTAAAATGCAATTTGAATCCCACCATTGCCAGAGATTATTCAGTGGTTGTCTGTGTATAGGCCAACGTTACATTAATCTTACAACCTTTGGTACTTTCAGATGTCAGTGAAGAGCAGAGCTGTCAATGGTGATGTGCTCATTGTTCAGTGCACATCACAGATGAAAAAT
Organism: Raja brachyura; assembly: GCA_963514005.1. Next base: position 23,572,468 of record OY740792.1, read on the forward strand.
TATTTTGTCAGTGGAGCAAATTCTGATAACTAATTCAGTCGGTAAATGTTAAAGAATTTCCTGAACAATTGTTGCAAAACAACAGTGTGAATATGATGCGATGGGATTTTTGAATGAATTAATGAATGTATAAGTTTATTGGCCAAGTATGTACACATACAAGGAATTTGACATGGTGCTCCACTCACAAGTAACAACACAACATAGAGTAAACAATTAAGAATAAAACATAAAAACATTAACAATAAAACATTAAGAATAAAATTCAGAGTGTGGAATTCTCTGCCTTAGAAGGCAGTGGAGGCCAATGCTCTGGATGTTTTCAAGAGAGAGTTAGATAGAGCTCTTAAAGATAGCGCAGTCAAGGGACCATGGTGGAGAAGGTGAGGACAGACTCTACAATGGCAATATAGAATTAGACCATCATTGCCTGTGGCAAAGACCTGGATCTATATTCAGTGAGAAGAAGCTTACAGAAGCACTCACAATCGATGCCAATCACCAACCACTTCTCCCGGACCACCCATATTGAAGCAGTGGTCAAGAAAGCACACCAACGACTCTACTTCCTTAAAAGCCTTAGGAAGTTCAGCATGTCCCCAACAACTCTCACCAACATCTACAGATGTGGCGTAGAAAGCATTTTATCGGGATACATCACAGCATGGTTTGGGAACAACTCCATCCCAGAGAATTGTGGATGCAGCCCAGACTATCTCACAAACCAACCTCCCTTCTATTGACTCCATTTAACACCTCATGCTGCCTCGGCAGGGCTACCAGCATAATCAAGGATAAGTCGCACCCTAGTCACTCCCACTTCTCCTCTTTCCCATCGGGCAAAAAGTATAGAAGTATAAAAACACACACCACCAGATTCAAGGACAGTTTCCTCCCAGCTGTTATCAGGTAACTGAACCATCCTACCAATAATTAGAAAACAGTCCTGACCAACTATTTACCTCATAGGAGACCGTCGGACTATCTTTGCTTTTCTGGTTTTATCTTGCACTAAACATTATTCATGTTATTCCTTTTATTGTGTATCTGTGCAACTGTGGATGGCTCGATTGTAATCATGCATTGTCTTTCCACTAAACAAAAGCTTTTCACTGTACCTCATTACACGTGACAATAAACTAAACTCAACTCAAACTCTCACTCTCAAAAACCTTCCCTAGTATACCTGCATGACAAGCCACTTGCAGCATTGTGCTGCCCTTTTCCAAATTTGATGAATGCTTTTTTTGGACATTTTACTTAAAGGCTGGAGTCCCAAACATGCAGGTATTACAATAAGATACTCCTATCCTCATAGACACCTCCTTGGTAGGAAAACCTGTTCTACATGAGCAGGCGAAGGTTTCTCTACACTGTTGGGAGGTTTCTTGTTGATGGCAATGAGTGTCTATTCCTCCCTGTGGTTGAAATGGTGCTGATTGTTTGTGATGACATAAGGAACTGCAGATGCAGCTTTAAAGAAAAGTCACAAAGTGCTGGAGTAACTCAGTGGGTCAGGCAGCCTCTAAGGAGAGAATGGATAGGTGATGTTTTGGGTTGGAACTGGTCTAATGAAGGGTCCCAACCCAAAATGTCGGCAATCCAAGTTCTCCAGTGATGCTGCCTGACTTGTTGAGTTACTCCAGCACTTAGTATCTTTTTTGGATTCTGTGTGATGCCTCCTGTCAAAGCTGTGAAAAAAAGATGGAGGAGATCTTAAGAGCCACATCTTTTATCAGACCTTTGTCCTGCTTATTGCTCGTTTCTTTCTTGTGAGCAAGGAACCCAAGCTTGTATTATTGGACTTCTTTTGTCATTGCTGGCACTTTAATTTTAAGGGGAAACCTTTCAAAACCACTTGGGACTGGCTAGTTGATATTTGTTTTGTGCAAAGGTGTGCATAACCTTGTCTTTAACTGCAGAATATATGCACCATATCCTTTAATTCGTTTCAGTCATACCCCTCAAAACAAAAGCAGTAGGAAGGAACTGCAGATGCTGATTACCACCAAAGATAGACACAAAATGCTGGAGTAGCTCAGCAGGTCAGGCAGCACATCTGGAGAAAAGGAATAAATTACATTACTGGGCGAGACCCTTCTTCAGACTTCAGACCAGTTTGAAGAAGGGTCTCAACCCGAAACGTCACCAATACCTTTTCTCCAGAAATGCTGCCTGACCCGCTGAGTTACTCCAGCATTTTGTGTCAATCTTCACTCTTCTGCAGGTAAATGGAACCAATCGTGGTTCAGAACATTGTTTATGAAAATCCTGCCAAAGTTACTTTAGGGTCTTATGTGACTATTTAAAGTATGTCACTTAGGCAAAATGACACTGGAAAAAACAATGTTGGGTGCACAATGTTGGGTCCACTTCCAGAAGTTGCGACGCTGCCTGGCAGCTGCGGCTCACCTGCAGTCCGTCTGTTTTCTATTTTATTTTTGTCTTCTTGTGTCCGTTTTAGTGATTATTTTGGTTTATTAGGCTGTGTATGTGTGTGTGGGGGTGGGAGAAACAGGGTTTTAGTCTCTCCCTTCGGGGGGATGCGACTTTTCTTGTCGTGTCCCCCGTCATCGTCTCCGTCTGTGCTGAGGCCCTAATGGCGGAGCTGCCGGCCTTGGAGCTATGAATCCAGCAGCGGCGGCATGGCTTCGGAGCTTCAGCGGGGACCTGGCTTCAGAGCTGCGGTGCTCCAGCGGCGTTCCGGCGGCGGCCTGGCTTCAGGGCTGCGGTGCTCCAGCGGCGGCCTGGCTTCGGGGCTGTGGTGCTCCAGTGGCGACCTGGCTTTTGGGGCTGCGGTGCTCCAGCGGCGGCCTGGTTTTTGGGGCTGCGGTGCTCCAGCGGCGATCTGGCTTTCGGGGCTGCGGTGCTCCAGTGACTTTCCAGCGGTGACCTGGCTTTGGAGCTGCGGTGCTCCAGCGTTCCGGCGGCGGGCCCTGTGGCGGTGTTCCGGCATTCCGGCGACGGCGGTGGCAGCATCCCGGCTTCGGAGGCTCGGCCACGGGACTAGTGGACGGCAACATCGGAGGCCTGGATCTCCTCAGCGCAGAGGGAGAACAAGGAGGGAAGAAGACAGAGGCTCTAAGACTTTTGCCTTCCACCACACTGAGGAGGTGCCTGGTGAACTCACTGTGGTGGATGTTAAATATGTGTTTATTGTGTGTTTTATTTTTTTATTATATGTTATGACTGCAAGGTAACTAAATTTCGTTCAGACCGAAAGGTCTGAATGACAATAAAGGATAATCTAATACAAAATTCCTACAAAAAGACTAATGACTGCCATTGAGCACGCGCAGCCTCAAGGCTGCGTGCTCAGCCCCCTGCTGTACTCACTCTATACTCATGACTGTGTAGCCGGTCACAGTGTAAACTCCATCATCAAGTTCGCTGACGACACCACTGCTGTGGGACGTATCACTGATGGGGATGAGTCAGAGTATAGAAGAGAGATCGAGCAACTGTCCATATGGTGCCAGCACAACAACCTGGCCCTCAACACCAGCAAAACCAAAGAACTGATTGTAGACTTTGTAAAGAGTAGGATGGGGACCCACAGTCCTGTTTATATAAACTGGTCGATGGTTGAAAGTGTCAAGAGCTTCAAATTCCTGGGCGTGCATATCTGTGAAGATCTTTCCTGGTCTGAGAACACAGATGCAATTATTAAGAAAGCTCATCAGCGCCTCTACTGCCTGAGAGGATTACGGAGAGTTGGTCTGTCAAGGAAGACTCTTTCTAACTTCTACAGGTGCACAGTAGAGAGTTTGCTGACCGGTTGCATCGTGGCTTGGTTCGGCAACTTGAGTGCCCTGGAGAGGAAAAGACTACAAAAAGCAGTAAACACTGCCCAGTCCATCATCGGCTCTGACCTTCCTTCCATCGAGGGGATTTATCGCAGTCGTTGCTCAAAAAGGCTGGCAGCATCATCAAGGACCCACACCACCCTGGCCACACACTCATCTCCCTGCTACCTTTGGGTAGAAGGTACAGAAGCCTGAAGACTGCAACAACCAGGTTTAGGAATAACTACTTCCCCACAGCCATCAGGCTATTAAACTTGGCTCGGAACTCTGAACATTAATATCCCTCCATCTGTTATCTGCACATAATTAATTTATCAATTCATGTGTGTATTTACGTATATAATTGTAGTCAATGCCTACTATGTTCTGTTGTGCTATGCAAAGAACGATTTTCATTGTCCTGTCAGGGACACATGACAATAAACTCTTTTGACTCTTTTTGACTTGACTCTTGACTAACTCAGAAATTAGTACAGAATTTGTTACCGCTACGTTACCAGGCCAGAGATCCGGGTTTGATTCTGACTACGGGTGCTGTCTGTACATGGTTCGTGCATTTTCCCTGTGACCACGTGGGTTTTCTCTGGGTGCTCTGGTTTCTTCCCACATTCCAAAGACGTGCAGGTTAAATTGTCCTTTGTGTGTAGGATAGAACTAATGTATGGGTGATCATTGGACGGTGTGGACTCGTATGGCTGAAGGGCCTGTTTCCAAGCTGGATCTATAAATTAAACTAAACTAAACTAAAAAGTTCACATAATTTGTGTCAGCAAGATGTCTGAGTGCTGTATTGAAGAATTTCTACGCATCATTACAGCTGCTTTTATTTGATGTTGTTTTCATTATACGATGTTAATGCCATTAGTGTCCATAAAGTTTGAAATGTGGTGTTACCCAATATTAATGATATGCTCTTACCACACTTCATTAATCATATAGTAATAGATACATGATTGAAAATTATCTACTTATGTCCATTGTTAGAAAATGTCAGAATCTCCATTTATTAAAGTTTGAAGAGTTGTTGCCATGTTATAAATGGTTTTATCTCACTGAGTGTGTAACTCTTCAATTATATTTCCAAGGCAACATCACATCATACTCAGTATTACTGTAATCACTCTTGTTAGTCAATTGCCTCAGTTCGACATTAAGGCTAAGTTTTGCCAATAACAGCAAAGTGCAAACAACTTACCAATCACAATGCTTTGCCGCCCACTAGTGGAATTATGTTGCAATTTATTGGAGACACAAGAAACTGCAGACCTTAAGCAAAGAGTAAAAATGTTGGAGGAACTCAGCGGGTCAGGCAGCATCTGTGGAGGGAATGGACAGATGACATTTCATAGATTGTAGAATATAGAACAGTACAGCACAAGAACAAGAACAAGCCCATCGGCCCATAATGCCTGTGCCAAACATGATTCCAAATCGTATTCTTATCTGAAGATAGACACAAAATGCTTGAGTTACTCAGCGAGACAGGCAACATCTCTGGAAAGAAGGAATGGGTGACGTTTCAGGTCAAGACCCTTCTTCAGACTGGACTGTCTGAAGAAGGGTCTCCATCTAAAACGTTACCCATCCCAACTCTCCAGAGATGCTGCCTGTCCTGCTGAGTTAATCCAGCATATTGTGTCTATCTTTAGTTTAAACCTGCATCTGCAGTTCCTTCCTAAACACATCAGCTCTTATCTGCCTGTACATAATCCATATCTCTCTATTCCCTGCATATCCATATGTTTCTTAAATGCCGCTATCATCCACTAGGGCATCACCCACCAGGGCGGCACGGTGGTGCAGCGGTAGACCTGTTGCCTTACAGAGCTTGAGGCTCTGGAGACCCGGGTTCGATCCCGACTACGGATGCTGTCTGTACTGAGTTTGTACGTTCTCCCCGTGACCGCGTGGATTTTCTCTGAGATCTTCGGTTTCCTCCCACAATCCAAAGACGTACAGGTATGTAGGTAAATTGGCTTGGTATAAGTGTAAATTGTTGCTAGTATGTGTAGGATAGGTTAATGTGCGTGGATCAATAATTGATGCAGAGTCGATGGGTCGAAGGGCCTGTTTCCACACTGTATCTCTAAATTAAAAACTAAAAATCATATCTGACTCAACCACCACTGCCGGCAACGCATTCCAGGCACTCACCACATTCTGTATAAATAAACTTGCCCCAGACATCTCCTTCAAAATTTCCTCCTCTCACCTTAAAGCTACACGCTCTATCTTGTATTTGATGTTTCAAGTCGAGACATTTCTTCAGACAGATCTGGCTAAATGCAAATGTAAATTCATTCAAAATCCTTTACCACATTGGGTGCTCTATCAGGGGATCACTGCTGGGTGTGAACAGAATAATCTGCACTTTTCTCTTTAACCGCTGACTGAGTGGCATCCTCACTGAGTCAGGCAGAGTCTTAACCAGAAGTACAAATTAGAGAAGGAATGGGTGACATTTCGGGTTGAGACCCTTCTTCAAACTGAAGATGCAGCACACATCATTTAGAATCATAGAGTGATACAGTGTGGAAACAGGCCCTTCGGCCCAACTCGCCCACACTGGCCAACAATGTCCCACTTGCCAGCACATGGTCCATAACCCTACAAACCTGTCCTAACCATGTACCTGTCCAACTGTTTCTTAAACAATGGGATAGTCCTAGCTTCAACTACCTCCTCTGGCAGCTTGTTCCATACACCCACCACCATGTGTGTGAAAAAATATCCCTCGGATTCCTATTAAATCCTTTCCCCTTCACCTTGAACCTATGTCCTTTGGTCCTCGATTCCCCTACTCTGGGAAAAGGATTCTGTGCATCTACCCAAACTATTCCTTTCATGATTTTATATACTGTACCTCTATAGGATCTCCCCTCATCCTCCTACGCTTCATGGAATAGATATCCGGCCTATTTAACCTCTCTCTATAGCTTATACCCTCTAGTCCTGGCAACATCCTCATTTGTGTGCTTCTAGACAAAAAAATGGCTTATTCTTCACACCTCCCTTTCATCAGAACTGGGAAGGAGACACAAGAGAAACATAGAAACATAGAGAAGAACCATTCTTCTCAGAACAACCAGATTTTACTCAGAGGATAGACACAAAATGCTGGAGTAACTCAGCGGGACAGGCAGCATCTCTAGATAGAAGGAATGGGTGATGTTTCAAGTCGAAACCAACCTTCTATCCAGAGATGCTGCCTGGCCCGCTGTTACTCCAGCGTTTTGTGACTATTTTTGGTTTAAACCAGCATCTGCAGTTCCTCCTACACAGTATAAAAGAGAGAATTTAATTCAAGGAGTTATGTGCACAAACAGAAATGTATAGCTTAAGCAATTTCAGCATCTCAAGCAACCTTTACCAACTTTTAGAGATGCACCACAGAAAGCATGCTAAGGTTAAACAAATCTCCTCTGCCTGCATGTGATCTATATCCCTCCATTCCCTGCCTTTAGATGTACAAATCTAAATGCTACTTGCATGCCACTATTGTATCTGCCTCCACCACCACCCCAGGCAGCTCAATCCAGACACCCACCAGTCTATGTGTCCAAAATAGTTGCCCCGCACATCTTCTTTATCCTTTGTGCCACTCACCTTAATGTTGCACCCTCTAATCTTCGACATTTCCCCCTGGGAAAAAGGTTCTGCCTGTCTATCCTATCGACGCCTCTTGTAATTTTATATACTTCTATCAGATCTCCTCTCAGCTTCCCTTGCTCGAGAGAAAACAATCTGAAGTGCGTCCAATCACTCCTTCAAGCTAATACCCTCTACTTCAGGCAGCATTCTGGTAAACCTTCTCTGCACCCTCTCACATGTTCACTATAACTTGATGTGGTGAATTTCCCACCAGTGTAAATAACAGCAAATGCCTGGTTAAATTAACAACCAGAGCAAATCCTTATCTCAGCCACAAGAAGAGGCACAGCAGTTAATAGAAAAGAGATCTCTGCCCAAAGGCAAAGAAGGAAAATCATTGACAGTGTTTAGAACACACAGTGTTTATATGTGTGTTTATAAGAGATCATTACCTGTTTCGTTTTTCACCAAGTCAGCAAAGAAAGGCATTAAATAGCTGGAACATACTTTGTACAAAGTAAAGCAAGATGTGAAGCCTAAACCATTAAAAAGGATAAAATATATGCAAGAAGCACAGAAATAAAATGACATTTAAATGCATTGGAGAAGATTACCTGTGAAAACTGTTGTGTGTGTAAGTAGCACTATCAGCAATGTCCATGTCATTAATCTATGTAGTCAGTATTACTTCAGAGCTCCCCAGTAAAGAAAAACGTATGTCAATCAGACAACAGCATTTCAAAATCTTACAAAAATTGCTTTCTACATCGTCTCATCATTGGTGCAGATTCATCAGACAGCCAGTGATATTAGTGCAAACGTAAAGATCAAGTTGCCGTTGTATTTGGTGCACAGGGAGTAGAGCAAGGGTTTGAGTACACAACCCTGATGGGCAACAGTGTTCACAGTGAGCGTTCAGGATATAATAGGAAATAAAGTAGTACATTTTCATATTTACAAGCAGTGTGAGCTGATTAAAGAAACATGGCTGAAGTATCAAATCCCATATTCATTTTAAATTTGCTCAACTTTGTGTTTGTAATCATCAAAATATTATGTTTCAGCTATTAAAGTAACAAAATAAAAAGAGTAGAAATATCTACCATTGATAATTAATCCTGGAGAAAGGTTTCAAGGTTTACAAGTCAGTTGAGTACAATGAAGATTTCAAATCCTAGCTTTCATCCTACCAAATTGTATATCAGCCTGATGCTAAGGGTTTAATGTCCTGACAGCATGACACAAGGTCCTAAGACCATAGAACATTGAAGCAGAATTAGGCCATTCATCCCATTGAATCGACTCTGCCATTCATTCATGGCTAATCTATGTTTCCTTCCCAATCCCATTCTTCTGCCTTCCCCTGTAACCTTTGATGCCATCCCTAAACACGCACCTATCAATCTCTGCTTTAAAAAAATACCTAATGTCTTGGCCTGCACAATCATCTGTAGCAATGAATTCCACAGATTCACCACCCTCTGGCAAAATAAATTCCTCCTCATCTTCATTTTAAAGATACGTCCGTTTATTGGGAGACTGTGACCTCGGGTTCCAGACCCCGCCCCATTATGGGAATCATCCTTTCCACGTCCACTCTCTCTGGGCCTTTCATTGTTCTACATCTCTTTCCTTTACGTCATCTCATCATTGTTGCAGATTCAGCCGACAGCCAGTGATATTAGTGCAAACGTAAAGATCAAGTTGCCGTTGTATTTGGTGTACAGGGAGTAGAGCAAGGGTTTGAGTATATAACCCTGATGGGCAACAGTGTTCACGGTGAGCATGGAGGAAATTATATGACCAATTCTAATGGACTGAGGTCTGCTGGTCAGAAGTCCAGAAGCTAGTTTCAAATGGAAATCCCAGGCCAAGGTTGAGTGGTTTAAGGATGAACCTATTCAGCACTATTATGTTGAAGGATGACTTATAGTCAATGAATAGCATCCTGACATAATGTTCTTATTTTCAAGGTGATCCAGGACTGAACTTAGTGCAATAGTGCAAGATGATTTCCTCCTGAGAACTATTTTCCCTTTGCGCAAGTTGCAGAGGGTCCAGATTGTCTGAAAGACTGGTCGAAAATGGACAATTATCGATCTTTGTTGATGTTAGAGCTACTGGGCAGTTGTCATTGAAACGAAACACTGAATTTTTCTTGGAGACCTGGATGATGGAGTTTCCTTAAAAGAGATGAGGACAAAAGACCGTTGAAGTGAGGGGCAGAAAATGTCAGGGAATTATGTGGAGCATAGATTGGCGGATTTTAGAACCCATCCAGGGACTCCATTCACATTTTGAAAGTTTACTCTTGAGAAAGTAGATCTGACTATTGCAACTGATATGTGTGGGACTGAGTCAGTTGGGAATGGGGGTAGAAGCCGAGGTGAAATTTTCTATCCTGATCAAAACAGGCATAAAAGGCATTGAGCTCTTCCAGTAGAGATGCGTCATTATCAGAGATGGGATTTCAGCTGTAACCCATGAAAGCATCAGGGCTGCCAACATTGGGTGAGAGGTGAGTGTGAGAAATTGCTGGGGAGTGCAGTGACCGAGAAGGGGACAGTTGGAAGCTTTTGCATTTTTCAGTTTAAAATTTTGGAATCCAGTGCATACTTTTAACTTACACTTGATGCAACATGTATGCTTCAAATTTGATTAGGTATGAATAAGGTTAGGTTAAATTACATTCCTAATTACATTCCACAGTTGATCAGCAGGTGCAGCACATGAATGACCTTAGAATATTCAAATGTCAAAAACAAAGTATCCTTTATTGTCATTCAGACCTTTTGGTCTGAATGAAGTTTTGTTGCCTTGCAGTCATACAAAAAATAAAAAACAAAACACACAATAAACACATATTTAACATCCACCACAGTGAGTTCACCAGGCACCTACTCAAGGTGGAAGGCAAAAGCCTTAAAGTCTTTGTCTTCTTCCCTCCTTGTTCTCCCTCTGCTCTGAGGCAATCCAGGCCTCCGATGTTGTCATCCACTAGGTCCGCAGCCGAGACTCCGAAGCCGGGTTGCCGCCACCGGCGGAATGTTGAACACCACCACAGCTCTAAAGCAGGGTCCGCCGCTGGAATGCTGGAGCACCACAGCTCTGAAGCCGGGTCGCCACAGGAATGCCACCGCTGGAACGCCGCTGGAGCACCACAGCTCTGAAGCCGGGCCGCCTCAGCCACTGGAGTATCACAGCTCTGAAGCCGGGTCCGCCGCTGGAACGCTGGAGCACCACAGCTCTGAAGCCGGGCAGCCGCTGCCGCTGGAATGCTGAAACGCCGCCACAGCTCCGAGACTGCCAGCTCCACCATTAGGCCTCAGCACAGACAGAGATGGTGACAGGGGACACAACTAGAAAATTCACACCAACCGGAAGGGAGAGACTAAAACCTTGAAACAACAAAACAGCTTATCAGAGAAAACCAACACTTATCAGAACTACTGAGCAAAATAACTGAAAAATGCACTGAACTGGAAGGACGCCAGAGGCGTCAGAACTTAAGAATCGTCGGCATTCAAGAGAGAGGGGAAACGAGACACCCGCGAATTCGCTACAGACTTATTGCAAAAAGTCTTAAACCTGGATCAAAAGCCTCTGCTAGCTTGAGCACACAGAGTGATGAGACATCGCCCACGGGCGGATGCCCCACCAAGACAAATGATAGTAAAGGTGCAATATGACCATGTACTAGAGGAGATGATGAAAAAAATTGTTCATACCAGGAATCTCATATACGATGGAGATAAGATCAGTATCTACCGAGATTATCCTGTGGAGGTCTCCAGGAAGAGAACACTGTTTAAAGAGACAAAAAGAATACTTAAGGATGTGAAAGATCTGAAGTATGGTTTGATGTACCCGGCTACATTAAGAGTTACCTACAATAAGAATGAACATACCTTTACCAACCCTAAGGATGCTTTGGAGTTCGCCCAGAAGATCAAGAACCTGCCTGATGACTGAATATTAACTACAAAATACCTGACGTCAACGAACTATGTAACTTTGTAAGATCAGATGGAATTTAAGCTGTTATCCCTAAGGACAATCGAAATTGGATAAGGATGCTGAATAAGGCATTTCCCATGGACGTGTTACACTCATAGTTACTATTAACATAAATAACTGACAAATACTAATTATAACTGCGCAGTACTATTAATAATTATTACTAATGGTTACTAATTACTTTAAATTGAATTACTTAGAATTAGATAAACGGTAAACGGATAAACGGATTTAAAGCTTGATTTATTCCTTTATTTTTTATTTTTTATAAATATATTTTACTAATGGAATTTGAATACTTTGGAACCTAAATTGTTTCCCACCCTCCCCGGTAAAATATCGCTATGGAAATGTCAACTTAAGGAGAGCATCGAGCTAGTTACGTTTTTTTTTTCTCGTCGGTTATGGAAGTCGGTAGATGGCTAGCCATGTTAGTATGGCTATCACTAACTGCACTATTCAAAGATGTAGTTTTTTCTCTTTTTTCACTTTACTAACCACTTAATCTATTACTTTTTTTATATAATACTTTATTATAATTTTAAGTTTGAATGGAGTTATAAGTTTTATCAATGGAGATATATACGTGAGAAAGACCAATGAGACTTAAAATTCATCTATCTGATGTTCAGGTGTAATGTCAGGCTTGTTGAGCTGAACCATCTGCTCTTTTATAGACCTCCCTAAACAAAAGATGCAAGATTCAAATATGAAGATTGGGGGTGAAGGAATAACATTTTGTAGTTGGAAAATTAAGGGTATTAATGAACCAATCAAGAGAGGTAAATTATTAGCACATTTAAAAGCACTTAAAACAGATGTAATATTCCTCCAAAAAACTCACCTAAAAAAGGATGCAGAACATAGATGGAAAGCTAAATGGATTGATAAAGCGTATCACTCTTCATTCACACATAAATCCAGAGGTGTTGCAATACTAATCCGTAAAGGGATACCTTTTAAACATATATCAACTATAACGGACAGTGATGGTAGATATATTGTATTCATAGGTGCATTATTTGCACAAAAATTGACTCTTATTAATGTTTATGGACCAAATTTTGATAGACCCTTGTTTTTTAAGAAAATATTTAATACAATTCCGGAATTAACGCAACACAATTTAATAATCGGAGGACACTTAAATTGTACATTAGATCCCTATTTAGATAGATCATCAAGACAACGGAAAAATTGTTCTGCATTTAAAGACACTGTACGAACATATCTATACCCAACAGAAATTACCAGAAATGCTAAATTAATCTATAATAACACATACCAAAAATAGATAAGGACCTGAATGATCCAGGATCATATAGAGCTATAGCTCTTCTAAATGCTGATCAAAAAATATTAACTAAAATCCTAGCACAAAGATTAAGCACAGTGATTAATAAATTAATACACCTGGATCAAACAGGATTTATACCAAAACGGTATTCTTCATATAACCTGAGACAATTATTCAATATTATATACTCAAAAAGAGGTATGATCAAAGATCTAGCAATTATTTTGTTAGATGCTGAGAAAGCTTTCAACCAGGTGGAATGGCCCTATTTATTTTCGATTATGAAAATGTTTCAATTAGGCGAGAAGTTTAGCACATGGGTAAAACTTTTATATACTAACCCAACAGCTAGAATATCAACAAATCAAATGTTATCAGCTAAATTTAATTTATCTAGAGGCTGTAGACAAGGATGTCCGTTATCCCCACTATTATTTGCACCCGTAATAGAACCATTAGCAGAAAGCGTGAAGTCCCATCCTGAAATATATGGATATAATGCCAAAGATACTGAGAATAAAATTTCCTTATATGCAGACGATGTATTAATTTACATTACAAAACCTGAAGTTATTATCCCAAACTTATTAAATTTAATAACTCAATATGGCTCGTTTTCAGGATATAGAATTAATTGGAATAAAAGCGAAATCATGCCAATAATGGAAAATAACCCACATATATTACAACAATTTCCTTTTAAAATAGTAAATGAAAAATTCAAATATCTTGTAATTTATGTAACAAAGAGATATACTTTATTTAAATTTAATTTTCCACCTTTATTGAACAAATTACATAAGAATATTTTATATTGGAAAACATTACCTGTTTCAATGTTGGGTAGAATTAATGCAATAAAAATGATTTTTATCCCGCAATTATTGTACCTCTTTCAATTGATCCCAATATATCTCCCAAAAAACTTTTTTAAAAAAGGTTGACTCTATAGTCACCAATTTTATCTGGGATTATAAGAACCACAGAATAAATAAAAAAAACACTTATGTAAATCAAAAATAAATGGAAGTTTAGCACTATCGAATTTTATGTTTTATTTTTGGGCAGTTAATATTAAAAATATGAATTTTTGGTTGGAAGAACTGGACCAACAACCAGATTGATTAAAAATGGAAAAGGAAGACTGTTTACCTTTTGAAATTGTGTCGATCCTATTTGCTATTACTAAATTAAGCAAAAAAACCTATAATGAAAACAGCATAATATATAGTGGAATACGCATTTGGAAACAATTAAAGATGACACTAAAATTGGATAATTTACTATCTCTTCCACTATATATTGGATATATCCACTATCTCTTCCCATTGTAAACAATGCTACAGTTAAACCCTCAATGATGGATAAGGATGTTTTACAATGGAAAAATTACGGAGTTACAAAGTTGGGTGATCTCTATAATAAAAGTTCATTCCTCTCATTCTGGAATTACAACAAATTTATGGGCTTCACTCAAAAGACTACTTTAGATATCTACAAATTAGAGACTATGCTAAATCAAATACACAGGACTATAGAAATAGAAAGACAGAAATTCTTGATGAATGTTTGAATAAACACCCTAACACAGAAAAATTGATATCTTATATTTATAATATTCTATTAGATAATGATGCACCCTTGATGGAAATATATAGGCAATCATGGGAAAATGAACTAGGCCAAACAATAAGGCCAGAAATATGGGACGCAAGCTTACAACATATACATCATTGTTTGTTAAATGCTAGACATTCTTTAATACAATTTAAAGTATTACATAGATTGCACTATTCAAAAACCAAATTAAATAGAATTTTCCCATGCGTATCTCCTATTTGTGAAAAATGTCAACACTCAGAGGCTAAGTTAACGCACACATTTGTAAGTTGTATAAAAATTAATAATTTTTGGACGGAAATTTTAAAGATAATTTCGGAAGTTGTTAATACCCAATTGGACCCTGATTCAAAATGAATAATATTAGGAATACTAGAACAAAATCAATTAGTTACAACAAACCAAAGAACCTTTATCGATTATAGTTTAATAATTGGGAAAAAATTAATATTAAAATTTTGGAAAGGCCCTATAACCCCCACAATTAAAATGTGGACTATGGAAATGTCAGAGACCCTACATTTGGAAAGATTAAGATTTGTCTTAATGGACAAACAAGAACTATTTACTAGAATATGGTCCCCATTCATTGAATATTTGAAGGGGCAAACTGGTTTGGCACGCGAACCTGACTGAAACCTGAATCAAGGAATAGATGAAGAATTACGTTTTATAATCCACGGACATATCTCCAATGATGCATAATTAGCTGATTACTCCATTCTCCTTTAACTTTTTTGGTTTCTTTTCATTCCCACCCTATTATTTTCTATCTATATAAAAATTTAAAAAATATATAGAAGTACAACTATTATATAATTGTTAATACAAACAATATTAATAATGTAATAATGTAATAATGTAAACAAAACACTTTTTATTAAGTATTTACTTCTAATAAAAAAAATTATTTAAAAAAAAACAACAAACCTGCACTTCTTTCAGATGTGGGAGAAACCGGAATTTCCACAGAAAACCATGTGGTCATAAGGAGAATGTACAAATACTGTACAGACAGCACCTGTAGTCAGGATCAAATCTGGATCTGTGGTGCTGGAAGGCAGCAACTCTACTGATGCGCCACCGTGCCACCCCATAATTTTATTTTTCTGTAATATATTTATTAGGTGTCACGTTAATAAAGATGAACACATGATTCTGATTTCTGCCCTTAGTTGGATAACACACATCTCCAGTCATTGTGTTTTATGGCTGGTTTTCAACCTCTTCAGTCTGAAGGTCTCGACCCGAAACATCACCTATTCGTTCTCTTCAGAAATGCTGCCTGTCCTGCTGAGTTATTCCAGCTTTTAGTATCTATCTTCAGTTTAAACCGCCATCTGCAGTTCTTTCTTACACTCTTTATTAAGCGAAACAGGTCCTATTTTCATAATATTATTCACGTCAACTAAGTCTCTTCTTCACCGCCGTTGCTGCAGAGAATACAGTCCCAGTTATCAAATCTTTCTTCAAAGTGAAACAAAAATTCCAGCCCTGCCAATATGTTCATAAATTGCCCCTGGATCCTCTCCGGAGCAATTGCACCCTTTCTACAATGTGTCATAGTCTTACAGCATGGAAACAGCATTTCCCTCTCCCCGGAGGTGAGGGTGGGAGGTGTGAGCGATGCCTTGGGGAGGGTCAGTGCTGGGACCACCACCGTGTATCACCTATCACACCATCTGCACGAGAATGTGAATGCGGGTGAGGCAGCATCTATAGAGCGGTAGACAAAAATGTTGGAGAGATGCTTGAGTCTGAAGAAGGGTCAAACTCAGACATGGATGGTGTCTCACCCACTGAGTTTCTCCAACATTTTTGTCTACGTTGCCATTTTAAATAGTGTGCGATCGGCTTAAGCAATTGCTCGTTCTTTACGGGGAACCCTATTGACAAAAAACTATTCTCATTGGTGAGCGTGGTGAAGTGTGACTTTATTTATTTATTCATATATTTTTTTAACATTTTTTGAGCGTGAGAACTTCTGTCATCAGCGTGAGAGTGTGAGAATTTCCTCAAATGCATTAGTCTCACGCTCAATGCGTGAGAATTGGCAGCCCTGAAGTATTCAGGCCCTGTCACCCTCGCCTAGCGAAGCATTTTTTAGTAAATTGGTAATTTGATGAGGTGATTACACGGTGTGCAGTCAATCAGAGTTGAATTGCTCTGAAGCAATAGGAAGCGTACAACTGCCTTCCAGGGTCTGAATGATTCGACAGATTTTCTGAATGTGGTATGTATGTCTTTGAATGTTCCAAGGGTGGCACGGTGGCATCATGGTATAGCTGCTACCCTACTGCGCCAGAGACACAGGTTCGAACCTGACTACGGGTGCTGTTTGTACGGAGTTTGTACATTCTCCCTGTGACCCCGTGGGTTTTCTCCAGGATCTCCAGTTTGCTCCCACATTCAAAAGACGTTTGTAGGTTAATTGGCTTCAGTAAAATTGTAAATTATCCCTCGTGTATGTAGGATAGTGTTAGCGTGTGGGGATCGCTGGGTCAAAGGGCCTGTTTCCACGCTGTATCTCTAAACTAAACTAAATTAAATCAGGCTATATTTTTGTGCATGTGTCTTCAGATTGTTTTGGATTTGTAATGATATGTGGCATCCAGCGCATGATCAGTAAACAATTTAAAACATATTAATCTAAGCATGTAACAGTAAAAGTTAATGGTTGTTCTTTAATATGGTTAGTTGCTATCTTCCTGCCAATGACTGATTGTAAATAAACACAAGGCAGATCTCCACCCTAAAGTAATTGTCTGTCAAATTGAATCAACATGTTTTAAAGGACAGGCAACAAGTGATTACTGAGAAATAACAAGGGCGATGTGCGTCACAAGAGTGGGACTACACCTCTCATTCGATCAAATTGACTTCCAGCTCCATTACACATGGCAAATCATTACTCATTTGCCTTCACTCAGATAGAGATACAAGAATGAAGCAGGAGAGATCGTGATCGTCTACTCTGTATCACTCCTGTGAACAATAAATGTCATAGGAACGTTCCCAAAGCTGGCAGCATATGCCAGGAAAATAAAAGTTTTTTAAAGCCCAGGTGACCATGATGCGTCTAATGTTTTAAATAAAATGAACTTGCATCTATTATGCATTATGGAGGATCTCAGGATGTGGCCGACTGCTTTATAACCAATGACTATTCACCCACTGAAAAAACACCCAGAAAAACAAGACTTTTGCTCATATCCATGGCCACACTAGTCCAACCCACGCATCACCTTCTCCTCTAAATATGTGACCATGTGGGGAGCAGTAAGCAATCTAATGGAGACCAAAGAAAGCAGTGAAGGCAGTTAACTTTGTGGACATCCCCCTAGTTGCTGCTTTAGGAAATGCACCAACTGCTGATCAACGGGATTAAGGGCCTGTCCTACCAACATCCGACTCCATGCGATGAGCGCGATCAAACTAGAAGCGGGGGCCGCGCGGAGGTCGGGTGATCCCCTGTTCAGGGCCGTTCCCACCAGCATGCACCTGCACGTGGCAAGCGCGACCAAACCGGCAGCGAGGGCCACGCGGAGGTCGGGTGAGTGGCGCAACGCGGCGCAAAGTGAGGCGAACTTGGAGCTAAGTCTTAAGGTAAGTTCACCAGGACAGAGAGGGGCACACAGAGAGGGGCACAGAGGCACACACACAGAGGGCCACGGAGCCACACACATAGAGGGTCACGGAGGCACCTACAGAGAGGGTCACGGAGGCACGACATCGAGATGGTGTGTAATGCGTCGAAGCGACTGCGAGCCGACAAGCCGTTGCCGTGCGGAATGTTTGAACATAGTCAGTTTTTCGGAGCCCCGCGCGATGTCGGGATGAACTCCGCACAATTCCACACGGCTCCGGCGATCGAAGTGGGACCGGCCCCATGATGCCAGACGGCTCAAGCGACCATGTTAGGTCGCACTCATCGCATAGAGTTGCATGCTGGTGGGACAGGCCTTTAGTGTGGAAGGGTACTTGATGGTCAGCTCAGATTTCCTCCCACACTCCAAAGACGTACAGGTCTGTAGGTTATTTGGCTTCAGTAAAATTATAAGTTGCCCCTGGTGTGTAGGATGGTGCTAGTGTACGGGGTGATCACTGGTCAGTGCAGACTCGGTGGGCCGAAGGGCCTATTTCCATGCTGTTTCTCTCAAGTCTAAAGTCAAAAGGGTGGGAACGTGATGAATTGGTGTGTTTGTGGCAATGTCCTGCCCCAGTTGAATCTTGTGCCTCCCTCCAGTGACCCTGCCAATGCAAAGCGTAGGATGATCACTGGGACAGAGATCGTAGCCCACACCCCTGATGTCACTTGAAAGATCCATGCACTGTAGATGGCATTTCCATTATTCTAATCATTGCTTACTATTGCAAGCAATATTTCAGTAGGCAATGTTATCTTAGTTTATTGTATTGCATTTATTCTTGTACAGTTGAAAATAATACTTTACAATATATATATGTTGAAAGGCATATATTGTATTAGTGTGTGTATATGATATATACACATTTACTGTATGCACACACCTATAAATACATACTGTATACACACACACACATATATATATATATATATATCAAACATATATATATATGTGTGTCTCATATATATATATATTGTACAGTATATACACATGATAATACAATGTACTATATACCTTTCAACATAACAGTCATCCTATGGACAATTCTGTAATATTACTTGAATCATTATATAGAGTAGTATTGTTATTATTGCTGCTATAGTTATATTACTCATTGTATTGTTATTACTATTGTGTGGGATTTTGGTTAGTCAGCCTCACTCCACATTAATTTTGGTTGCTATTGGCAATATTTTGTGTTGGGCAGGAAGTCCCCTGGATGACCCTTGGAGACGGCATTTTGCATTACCTGCTACTGTGATTGTTTATGATTGAAGAAAAGTAAAGAACCCAACTGTAGCCCGATTATTACCCGCAGCACAGAGTGACTCAAATAATCAAAGCCGAAACCTAGGGTTACAGGCAGTAACAACCGTACGCCAATTCAGATCCTTTAATTGAATACTACTGTTGATGTCGGAACAATGGTGCTCATTATTTTGTGTCTGTGAGGGTTAAAAAAAAATCAATGCTCGCACCAATAAATTCTCATTTGTGCCAACAAGAGAGGAAAAACATGGTGGATGACTCATGGCACCATTGCGTGCATTGTTGTCAGCAGAAACTCATCAGGTGCATTCAGGTGAACTGCGTGTGCCAATTTCTCAATGTGCACACTTTCACCCAGAAATGAACACTGGTACATTCTAAACCAGATTATATTGGCATTGGTTTATTATTGTCACGTGTTCTGGAATTATAGTGACACATTTTGTTTGCGAGACTATACAGGAGTATCATCAGGCCATTTTATAAGAACAACTGATAGTTGTACAAGAGAAAAGTACCAGAGTGTGATGCAATAGAAACATAGAAACATAGAAAATAGGTGCAGGAGTAAGCCATTCGGCCCTTCAGACTAGCACAGCCGTTCAATATGATCATCGCTGATCATGCAAAATCAGTAGCCCGTTCCGGCCTTTTCCCCATATCCCATATTCCCTTAGCCCTAAGAGCTAAATCTAACTCTCTCTTGAAAACAACAATGTTACAGCGTTACTGTTACAGGGAAAGTACTTTTTTTTTTTAAGTGCGAGGGCCACGACGAAGTCGGTTACGAGATTACGACCAGGATTAGTGTATGTGAGGCATAACACAGGGATGAAATGGTTCCTCAATATGGTGGTAAGTGCTTTCAAACCTTTGCATCTTCGACCCAATGGGAGAATGGTGAAAAGGGAATGATCAGAGTTTAAATGGTCCTTGATTTTGCCTTCGTAAGGCAGAGTGAAATGTAGATGGAGTTGAAGGGTGAGGAGAGGGGTCTGGACTGAGTGATAGACTGGCTACAACCAAATGCTCTGCGGTCTTGGGCAGAGCTGTTGTAAAACCAAACTGTGATTTATCGTTAGAAGTTTCTAAGAATCATTAGAGACATGCTGAACTTCCCTAGTCTTCTGAGGAAGTAGAGGAGTTAGTGGATTGCATGTAAATTAATTGATGTGGTGTTAATTCATGAAACATAAGATCTAATAGATCTATTTTCGAGATTTAATAATCTCTTAAGAGAGGAAAGACCACACAAAGACCACAGTAAACCAACTTAAGAATCTCAGCTCTTAAAGAATGTAATTTCTAACAAACTAAATACTTTAGTTGGTTAGAAATTCTATTATTTAAGAGCTGACCCAGCAATACATCCGCACTCCAACTCACAATCATTCCGCAGAACATAATTGTTGATTTGGTCTGTCTCATGTCATTTGAACAGAAATTATTTTTCCTGCAAAAGAGAGGCCATTATGACACAAAATTGGCGAGAAAGCTGAGGGAATCATCATACTCAGAGGCCAGACACTTAAACTGATTTTGCTACCAATTGCAAGTTGTTCTACCAAGAAATGGAAAGGGAGAAAAAAATTGGGAAATGCTTGCATTGTAAACAAATCAAAAAAAGGGTAAACAAAAAGACATATTAAAAAATATCTTTGAAGAACTCAATTGTCTGAATATGTTTTATGGTTGTATTTTTTATTGAAATGTTTTTTGTAGTGGTAAAAATGTGACAATTTTCATCAACCAAACAGTTATGATTGGATAATTTAATTTGGGATGATGGATGAAGCATAATAATGAGTCAAGACGTAAGATACAATTCTTTGCTCTTCTTCAGAACAACTTTTGCACTAAACAGGGCTTTCCCAGCTATCACATCTGTATGACCACAGGGGAATGATAGATATGTTTCTTAAGACCCTGGTGTCCTGCTTGACTGTTATCCCTACCTGGAAATGACTAAAGCTAATTATCTGTTCTTTACTACATTGGGTTTTCTGGGAGCATGTTTTGTGCATTTTTTGTTGTTGAAGCTGCAGCTGCAGCGGTGGCGGCAGCCCGGCTCGGTCACGGAGCGGTTCCAGCAGCGGCGGCGGCGACCCGACTCCCGGAGCAGTTCCAGCAGCTGCAGCGCGCGGCAGCGGGCCGACTCGGTCCCACAGTGGTTCCAGCAGCGGCGGCAGCAGCAGCAGCGCCGACCGGGCCCGGTCCCGAAGCGATTCCAGCAGCGGCGGCAGCAGCAGCAGCAGCAGTGACCCAACTTAGTCCTGGAGCGGTTCCAGCAGCAGCAGTGGCGGCGGCAGCCCGACTTGGTCCCGGAGCGGCTCCAACAGCGGCGGCGGCAACATTGGCGGCGGCGGACCGACTCCCGGAGCAGTTCCTGCAGCGGCGGCCCGACTCGGTCCCGGAGCGGTTCCAGCAGCGGCGGCAGCAGCAGCAGTGGCGACCCGACTCGGTCCCATTCGCGGAGCTCGGTTGAACCGCGGGACTGACTTACTTACCATCGCCCGGTGGGGTCGCGGCATCTGAAGCCTGGATCGCCTCGGCGCAGAGGGAAACAAAGAGGGAACAGACAGAGACTTTAAGACTTTAACTTCCATCACAGTGAGGAGGTGTTTGGTGAAATCACAGTGGTGGATGTTAAATTTGTGTTTATTGTGTGTTCTGTCATTTTTATTTTTATTTTATTTTTTTTTAATTATATGTATGACTGCAGGGGAACAAAGTTTTGTTCAGATCGAAAGGTCTGAATGCTAAATAAAGAATCTAATCTTAATCAAGAATATCTCCTCTTCTAACTTTAAACATTTCTTTCACTGCCCTTTGAGGAAGAGACTTCCAAATCACATCTGTGCCTTAAATGGCAATCCCCGACATTAGTAATAGAGCACCCAGTTCAAAAACAAGTTGCAACAGCCTTTCCAGGTCCACGATCTTTCAAACCTCTCAGAATCCCCGGCAAACTATATTTTGTGTGTCTGTGTGTCCCTCATGCATTGATGATATCAGTTTAAAGCCACATCTATATTCTATACATAACTAAAACTCTGATCTTGTTCTCTTCCAGTAGGCCGATCTTTCTATTTGCGCGAAAAAGTTACACGGTAGTGCTGCGATTTTTCGCCAGTTCACTCACCATTCTCCAGCACTGCGATTGCACCAAGTTTTGTTCCGATCAGTCGTAAAAGTTAAAAATCTTAAAAACAGCTCGTGCGCAGATCGATCTCTTCTTCTGCCAGTTGGCGGCGCGCGGATTAGTCTCTTCCCCTGTCACTCCCCGGTACAGTCCACCCCTTCCTGCGCCATCGCGTCTTTACTAGATCCGAGGGTGGCCGGCGGAGGTTTAAAACTGGACTTTCGGAGGGACCTGAAGCAGCCCAGTCCCAAGCAGCAGCCGCGCCCCAAGCAGCAGCCCCGCCCCAAGCAGCAGCCCCGCCCCAAGCAGCAGCCCAGCATCAGAGACCCGACCCAGCCCAGTGTGGGAAACGCTGCTCAGCCCAGAGTCGGAGACCCAGCCCAGTCCGGAGTCAGAGATGTCGCCAAATGGAAAGCGGAGACTCTGATTCCGGCGGAGGAGAATGACCAGCGACCTGCATCCGCTGTGAGTACTCATTGCACTGCCAATTCCAGCCACTACCCCTCTGGTCCCCCTCGCTGGCTCCTCCCCCTCCCTGTGATGCCCCCGTCCCTCCCCCCCGTCCCCCATGACACTTCCCTCGTTTATTCTCCGAGCTCACTCCCCACTCCCCAAAAATTCCCCCTCCCCCACAATCCATCCACTCACACAACCCCCGCCCCGATAACCCTGCCCCCACAACCCCCCTCCCACTACCCCCTCCGCCCCCACAACCCCCCCTGCCCCCACAACCCCCCACAACACCACCCCACCCCCACAAACCCCCCCCCACGCCCCCACAACCACCACAACCCCCACCACCCCACAACCTCCCCCCCCCATTACCCCCCTCCCCCCACCCCCGCAAACCCCACCCACTCCAACAAAACCCCGTCCCCATGGTGCTCTGGGCGAGTGGTGGAATATTGCGTTGGGGAATGGGTTGCGTTGGGGCACCAGGTTTTTCAAAGAGTACCAGGCAATGAAGTCATTTAGAGAAATCTGGATAAAATGCATGTGGTTCCATTCAGTTGGAAGAAATATTAATTTCTTCTTCCCACATTCTCATCAACTCCCCCCTCATTTCCACCACTCACTAGGAGCAATTTAGCATGGCCAAATACAGGAAGAACAGCACCTCATATTCCACTTGAGTAGTTGAGAACTCAACTTGAAACCTGTGTCGCACCTTCTGTTCTTATCTCTGGCCTTTGTTCTTCTCTCTGGCCTTTCGGCTTGTACTAGCTAGAATTTAGAAGATTGAGGGGGGTTCTTATAGAAACGTACAAAATTCTTAAGGGGTTGGACAGGTTAGATGCAGGAAGATTGTTCCCAATGTTGGGGAGGTCCAGAACAAGGGGTCACAGTTTTAGGATAAGCGGGCATTCCTTTAGGACCGAGATGAGGAAAACATTTTTCACACAGAGAGTGGTGAGTCTGTGGAATTCTCTGCCACAGAAGGTAGTTGAGGCCAGTTCATTGGCTATATTTAAGAGGGAGTTAGATGTGGCCCTTGTGGCTAAAGGGATCAGGGGGTATGGAGAGAAGGCAGGTACAGGATACTGAGTTGAATGATCAGCCATGATCATATTGAATGGCGGTGCAGGCTCGAAGGACCGATTGGCCTACTCCTGCACCTATTTTCTATGTTTTCTATGTCTATGTTTCCAACCATCTGCCAATCGAAACTCCTCCACAAAGACCTTGTTTTATCGTTAGTGAACTTTCGGGAATTAAGACCTCGTTTTACCGTTAATCAACGTTTCTGTGCAAGAACTCGTTATTTAAAGTCAGGTTTCTGTAATTAAGACCTCAATTTACAGTAAAGTTTCTGAGTAATCTTGTCATCCGATAATATAAAAGCTATACCAAAGTTTGTGATAAAATTAGATTGCAGAGCATAACATTGCTATCCCCACCTGTTAAAATCAAGCCAATATTACTTTTTGCAGAGCAGTATTTCAATGCCTGAATGCAATTTCAATTGGCAATTATCCTGTCAGCGCAGCAGGTAACAGTTCTCTGTTGAGAAAACAGATCTCATTATTTTCTGTAACGAGTGTTGCATTAAACTCCTCCTCCTTTCACCTCAACAATCTATCGAAATAAGAAAAAAATATGCAAGTAAATTCAATTTAGAAGATGTCACCGGGTTGAAGACATAGTGATATCTGCCACATTATCTGCAACAAAAATGCCTTCATCTGATCATTTTCATATGAATGGCCATAATTTATATTCACAAACATTAAAATATGTTCCAAATAAGAGTAGAACGTTATTTTTACTTTCCATTTTGTGCCAGATGCTCCCATCTGATTAATCCTGTTTTGGCTAATGTGAAATACTCCACATCTGCAATTTCCCCTAATTTTTGGGCAAGGATCTAAATTTTCATTCATTTTAATTCAGATTTTGCCTGCCCTAAGATTCAATCCACTTTACCTCACCTGAGCAAAAGTAATAAAGACACTTGGCGGCATGGTGTGCTGTCTGTACGGAGATTTACCTTCTCGCCGTGACCACATGGGTTTTCCCCGGGTACTCCAGTTTCCTCCCTCACTCCAAAGACGTACAAGTTTGTAGGTTAATTGGCTTTGGTAAAAATTGTACATTTTTTGGAGACCCAGATGGTCGCCACCAGACGGTCTCCACCAGAGCTCCCAATGTTACAAAATGTTGAGATTTAAAAAATCAAGTCTGCAATTTATCCCATCAGATAAAGCGTAAAAAGAAGTTTAATTTGACACCTAATTCATTTTCATATCTTCAGTATTAAAAAGGTTATGGCCATTTTCATACTCAGAAATTAACATCTTGTTTCCCATTGCTTTTCCATTGACTTAACACAAAAGCTGTGATCAAGGACAATCAAAAGCCCATAACTTTCTTAAAAATTAAGATAACTAAATGAAATGTTCAGTTATTATAGATTGAAGCATTCTGAAACAAATATGAAACAATCTTACTTGGATGACCTGAAATTAAAGCATATAATTAGTAAACCTAATTGTAGCTAATTACAAAATTCAATTACTAGATCTATTCTTCTATCCATTTCTTAAGAAAAGGTTAACATTTTTTAAAAGCCCAAGTGTCCAAATAACATTCACACAAGAATTCACAATATAACATGATTTTTAAATCTCATTGTTATAAATTTATAGACCAAATTGAAGGAATTTAGTGTTTAATTCCCGTAAATTAATGGCCATTTAAATTATCTTGCGAGTGGGTTTTTGTGGAACGCGATTGTTTGGAACGTTGCAGTTTGCGGTGAATTTAACCCGCAGTTGGCAGGAAAAATACAACCACCTTTTCGCAACATGAAATTTTGATTAACGGCATCCCAAGAAGCACGTTTTAATGTAAAAATAAACTATGTACCTTGTTTTGTCCCCTACGTGAGATCCGTCCCGTTGTCGGCATTCACAGCTTTAGAAGATGATTTTTAATTCACTCCTGCTAATAAATGATCCAGCGTAGTTTAAAAATAACTGCGATTTTAACCAAAAATAACCAAAAGTCGGAGCGATTTCTCTTCAGCAACTAAACCCCCTGAGATTAATCGATTTGAATAGTCTGGAGTAAATGGCATTTTAAACCCCCCCCCCCCCCCCACCACTCTCAAAGGCGCCAAAGTCGCGCACACAGGCAGTGGCAGAACTGCAGAGCCGCTCAAGGTAAGTTTTGTGCATACCTACTTAAACGGTCTCCACCAGAGCTCCCAGACGGTCTCCACTGGAGCACCCAGAGGTTCTCCACTTCAGAACTTCCACGTGGATTCTGTGTTGGAGCGCTCTCGTGGTCTCTGCATGGAAGCTCCCATGTGGTCTCCTTGATGGGGCTATCACGTGGTCTCCCACTGATACTACACAGTACAAATGGTAAATTTACGCGTGCACAATAGCACTTCTGTTTCCGACTTACATAACTTTAGACTTATGCAAGGGTCCGCGGGTCGTAACCCTTACGTAAATTGGGGAGCATCTATACTCTCAGCTATTTACAGCAAAATCCAACCCATTCATGAAACATGAAAATGTCCCACTAGATAGAGGTTCACTGACCTTAAGATCACTTTAGCCATCCCAGCAGGGATGGAACAGGGTTAAACCCATGGCCTTGCAGCTGTGAGATCCAGAACTTTAATTGCTGTTTCCTAAAACTCCTTGCAGGCTACCAAACCGATTCTGCAAGTCTCTCGGCTTCAGATAATTAATGACCCTGTGTCTGATTACAAAGCTGCAGAAACAACCATCCATCACCATCACAGGACAGTAACAATCTTTTCATCTCTGAGCAGATGGCTTCTGAACATCTTGCAGAGCTGCAACAGCGCAACACATGTGCATGGTTTATGCAAATATATTAAATCAAGTAGCAGATTATCAATATTCAAAGAAGACAAACTTCAACATAAACAGGGATGCTCTTTATTTAATTTGGCATGTTATTACTGTGGATATACCCACACCTCAACCACTGTAGCGGTTCAGGAAGGCAGCTCATCACCAACTTATGAAGTGCAATTGGAGCAAGGCAGCTAAATGCTGGCTGTCTGTGAATTGAATGGCTGTCTGTGAATCCAACATTCATTGAATGGAGAATAGTAAGATTGAACGAGAACTTACCAGTTCGAAGGTTGATCTTTATTTCATGAGGAGTTGCGGTGAGGAATTTCATGAAGAGCCCGCCGGCACGCATGCGCGACATTCTTCAAAGTAGCGGTGTGGAATCACAGAAACAACAACAGAAATGACTTGGCATAGTAAGATTGAAGAGACTCTAATTACCAGTTGAGTATGATCGAGGGTTGGGAGCGGAGGTCACGAAATCCCTCACCGCAACTCCTCATGAAATAAAGATCAACCTTCGAACTGGTAAGTTCTCGTTCAATCTTACTATTTCATTTCGGAGTCACGTGAGTGACTTCGTGAAGACTTCAAAGCTCTGTGATTCCACGCCCTGGACCACGTCCATGCTGTCACACACCACTTATGAGGATGGATAGGAGTAATCAACTTTCCAGACTGCTTATACTGAAAGACAAGAGCAACATTTGTTAACAACAAAAGAAAAACCCCCTATTCGGGGACATCTCCACATTCTTGACCTGCATTCAGCACGGCCTCCGCGAACTGTAGAGGAGCGGCAACAGATGTATTGTAGAACCGCTGGAAGGAGGCTTCGTACGCCATCCTACTGTGGCAAGAACATGGTCCATGGGCACCTCCATGACCCTTGCCTCCGACGTTGATGCATGCCCTGGTGGAATGGGATTTGAAGATATTAGTGTCAACACGTGACTTACCCAAGACGATCCTGAGCCACCTGGATATCGTCTGGACCATCACTCTATGGTGAGGGTTCTCCATTCCTTCAGTTTTCTCGTCACTTTCACAAAGTGACGGATATGGGCGGCTAAACATAGCCGTGCATCAGCGGGGTATGCCAGGAACTTCAGCTGCAGCCCTGTGAACCCAGGTCTATGCTGCTTGAGTAGCTCGTCTATGACGAAGACTACTGCCGCAGGGGTAGAGATCATCCTGTCGATCTGGATTTTGCGGAGTGTCTGTACCCTCTGTGCTGAAGTCAGTGCCAGTAACATCACCAGCTTCAGGGTGAGTTTGTCCAGTTCCAGGCCCTCCATGGGCGACCACATCCTGAGCAGGGTGAGTATTTCCCCGATATCCCAGGTGATATTATAGCGTGGTCTGGGCGGATTCGAATTGAATATTTCCCGCATGAGTCTGGACACCAGCCTGTTGGATCCTACCTTAACATTGAGGTAGAATGACAGCGCACTTGAGGCGCTGCTGATGGCACTGTAGCTCAGGTGCTCATTATGATGCAACCCCGTCAGAATTCCAATACGTCGGTTATGGTTACAGCGTCGTAGGTAATATGGGAGCGGCCGCAGTAGGTTTCCCATTTCCGGATGTGAGAGAGATATTGCCGCCTGGTGAACTCCCAGCATGACGCTCCGATGGTATCCATGGTTCTAGATGATATGCCATACCGCAGTAATGGCCTGTGCAGAACCTCCAAGCCAACAAGTTTAGATGACTGTGGCAGGGATGTGGTCCCCCTGAGACAGGGTGTGTACCAATTATGGGCAACCCTCGAAGAGGACCCAAGGTCGACTGATCATATCAAGGACCACCGGATACCATGGCTGCGTAGGCCAGTCGGGTATGATAAGAATGCCCTTAGCAGCATTGGTCTGGATTACCCGCAACACCCGACTGGTGAGGCAAAATGGAGGAAAGGCATAGAAACCCATATCCCTTAGTCCAGCGAGACGCATCCACCGGCATTGCCCCAGGATCGGGTCCCACAAACGTATGTTGGTACCTGATGGTTCAACCGTGACGCAAAGAGGTCGATATCCGGTTCACCAAAGTGGGCAGTAATTTTAGCGGATATGTGGAGATTCATCACCCACTTGATGTGGTCATAGAGTTTGCGTGACCTGATGTCCGCCACTGTATAGAGCTCACCTGGGAAACAGGTAGCTGAAATCCAAATAGTGCGTCGAACACACCAGAGCCAAATTGTATTTGTCAATTCATCACATGAAAGTGACCTGGTACCGCCCATATGGTTGAGATAGGCCACCTCAGTGGTATTATTCATTTGGAGACGGACATGAGCATCAGTAAAGCTAGAACAAGAAGCTCGAAGTCCGTGAAATGCTCCCAGCATCTCCAAATAGTTTATCCCTTGTGACAACAAGAAGGTAAATTCAAGGGTGTCCCATCTGCCCTCACAACTGGAGCAGTTGTCCATAGCACCCCGGACATGGGAGCTTGTGTCTGTTTGTAAGTATACCATCGGATTGGCCAAAATGATGGATTTAGGTGAGACATAAATATTGTCAATCCTCCATTGTAACGCAATCTGTGCCGTGCAAGGCAGCTGCAGTGGTCGATGGAAATGTCTAGCGTTCAGTTTTAACGCCGAGACCTTGGCGCTCTGCAAATTTGATAACGCCAAGGCCCATTTTGGGCAGCTGGAAAACCGCTACAATCTTGCCAATCACCGTAGTAGTTTGTTGAATAGATGGTATACTGGCCCAGACTAGGCCCTAGCATAGTTGGGTGGCCCTCACGTGATTGGAATCCACCATAACCCCAGATACCCTTAACCTGTGAAGGGCAGGACGTTGATTTATCTGGATGGGTAATGAACCCCATTTGCTGAAAAATGTCCATGGGCTGAAACTGCCAGTTCGGCTGATTCCCAATAATTAGGATATCACCTAGACAGGCCAACACTATGTGGTTTTCTCTCCTAGTGTAGCCAGTATTGATTGGAGCAATTTAGAAATAATCTAGGAGTGTGTAAGCCCATTTGGCAAAGCTCTGTAGAGCCAGAGCTGATCCATCCAGATAAATGGCAAGAACTTCCTGTGGCATTTCTGAATGGATACTGAATAGCATGCATCTTTAATCAATGCATGCCACAAAGCAGCCCCCAGAACCCAAGAACTTAGATGTCTGGAACGTTTCCAGTTTGAAATGGGTATATTCTACAAAAGTATTCAAATGGTGCAAATGAAAAAATAAGTCGACATCCTCCATCCCTCCTTGTGACTGTAAATTTTTCAGCCTAGCCTACTGCCGCTTTTTGCTGGACAGTGTAAATTTCGGATCTGCATATGCTGGGATGGAGGGATGTCACCATTGATGAAATTCAATTGCATGGCCTTGAATACTTTGTAAGATAAACTCATCAGACGTGATGGGACCGCATGCCCCCGGAAAGAGCCGTAGTTCCCCATCAACATGTGAAGTTCAACATGCAGGGACACGAAATCCAGACCACCTTACCGTCATGGTTATCGGCGGCCCTCGAGATGCATGGCCGTATGTGGAGGTGCTGGATTCTGAAAATTGAGGCGGAGCTGGAGCGGAGGCCCTTGCCGGCCTAATGGCAGGGCCTTCCTGGTCGAGAGATGTGACCACATGAGTCCCACCATCGTAGCGTGGTCATCCCGCTCCTGGACCCTCTTGGGGAGGTCTTCCCCGAAAATGTTTTATTCTGTTGCAGGAGGAGCTCCAACATCCGCTCCATCCTGGCCAATACGCCCCTCGGCCTTAGAACTCGGGCGGACGGAGTCCTCATGTTCTGCTGAACTGCTGGGGCTTCGTCCATCGGTCCGCACCTCGTCGAGGTGAACCCGGTGCCGGAAGCTGTCGCCGGCAGCCGCTGCAGCGAAGCTGAGCGATTCCCGCGCGGGAGGTACACTCAAACGCCTCCTCGGCGGAGCTTGATCCCGCTGCCCCGGAGGGCAAATGCGGCGGGGAGTCGGCACCTGACTTAGCATGGAGACCCGACGCCCGCGCGGGCTTGCCGGCTGCCCACATCATGGACCTTGCCGACTCATGGTCTCGTCCTCCCATCCATGGGGGACTCGGCGACCATGGCGTATGGGCTCGTTGAAGGGAGGAGCAGTTCGCTGGGCTTTGTGTCTGGCTTTAAGGCCACCAATAGGACCTCCTCCTGGAGCTGACGGTTCTCAGCTCCTGCTGACGATGGTGAAACCTCCCTGTGCCTACTGGAGCTGGATGGTTCCTCCCGATGATTCTGCTCCAGTAGCCGCGTCATGCGGCCATACGCCCTTCACCCTGAACACTCGGGTGGTCGGAGTCCTCCGGCTCAGAAAGATTGCCGGGGCTCCTGTCATCGGCCCGCACCTCGTCGAGGTGATCTCGGTGCCGGTAGATGTCGCTGCCAGCCGCCGAAGCGAAACCGCGCGATTCCCGCGCGGGAGATGTGTTCAACCGCCTCCGTTTAGCGGGAGTGGAAGCCGCTGCCACGAAGGGCAAAAGTGGCTGGGAGTCGGCTCCAGCAGAAGCATGGAGATCCGACGCCCGCGCGGGCTTGCCGGCTGCCCACATCGTGGACCTTGCCGACGCATGGTCTCGTCCCCCCCATCCATGGGGGACTCGGCGACCGAGGCGGGACCGTACCCAAGCCCCCCCGTCCCGGCTTCGGGGTTTGGGGGTTGGATGCTAGACCTCACCATAGACCTGGGTCCCGCCTGTGAACCAGTCCGCAACTCGGCGGCAGGTAATGCCTTAGCCCCAGAAGGGTTAGGCTTGCGAGCTCCTTCCCTCCCCCTACTCGGAGGGTGGAGGGAGAAGGGCCGTGCAGCAGCACGCGAGCCCTGGCCCAGGTCGCCCAACGCGCCCGTTGGCGACCCCGATATGGACAACAGGGTTTACCTGCTCCTTGAGCACTGGAGCTCCTGCTCCTCGAATCAGAACTGGAGCTCCTGCTCCTCGAATCAGCACTGGAGCTCCTGCTCCTCGAATCAGCACTGGAGCTCCTGCTCCTCGAATCAGCACTGGAGCTCCTGCATAGCGGCGGGTCGGGCCCGGTAACAACAGGGCTCCCCGACATCCACGCCTATTTCCCGGCCACGTACCTGTAGGGAGAGAACACAATACACACCCGCCACAACAGGACACCAACTCCCACTGGAGCTCCGGTGTATCGGCCGGTCGGGCCCTGTACCAACAGGGCTCCCCGACTACCACACCTATTTCCCGGCCCGACTCGCAGGTGAGCCGCTGAGGCGGGCTCCGGGATAAGTGGCCGGCGACTCCAATCCACGTTCCTGTAGGGAGAGAACACACTGTCCCCCCAACAGGAAACACCAACTCTAGGGGGCTTAGCCTTACCTGAGTCGGCCCTCTGAAGGGCTGGTCGGGAGCCGCGCTCCCCACCAGCCGTCGGCAGCAATGCGTTGCGACGATATGTCGCGCATGCGTGCCGGCGGGCTCTTCACGAAGTCACTCACGTGACTCCGAAATGAAATATAAAAAGGTTGTAAAAATAATTGACCTTATTGCCGTTTCTCTGCCCAATGTGTTGAGTTTATCCAGATTTTTATATTAGATTTTCAGCAGCTGCAGTATTTTGCTTTCATCCATTAGTTGTAGAATCATGGAGTTATATAGCATGGGAACAGATCCTTTGGCCCAATTCGTTCATGCAACCAACTAGCCCACCTGAACTAGCCTGCGATGCTGGGCTGCATTTGGCACTTAACCCTTTTTTTTGAATAATTTTTTTATTAGCAATAAACAATTCTCAATGTTTAAAACTGAGTTATAAACATCAACTTAAATCAATATTTGTACTCTAATGATTATTATCTTTTTTTTTTTGAAAATAAAAGTGGGTAAACAGAAATACCATTATTAATCAATAAAATTATAATTCCTTAATAATTATTTGGTATAAAAGAAAAAGAAAAAAAGAAGAAAAAGAAAAAAGACATATTATGTATATATATCAATTAAAAGCCACACAATATATTATAAATGAAACAACTACAAATAATAATATCAGTAAAGACATGCATATATCCTGGTATACCAATACATTATTTTCATCAAATCCCGCAGGGTGTCAGTCGAGCC
The DNA here is from genome assembly GCA_963514005.1 of Raja brachyura. The sequence goes on from OY740792.1 coordinate 23,605,272, forward strand.
GTGATGCCAAGAACAGCTACTTCTCTAAATACTGTATATATGGAGACCATATCTGTTGAAAAGAATTATACTCGTCCAAAAGGACAAATCTGATTCTTTCCAACTGCAACGTCTCCAACATCTCTGATGCCCACATTTTAATTGTTGGGGATAATGTTCCCTTCCAAAATTTCAATATTATTTTTTTCCCTAATATCAAACAATAATCAAGGAAATTTCTTTGATCTAGTGTAAATATCAAATTAGCCTCTGGAATTCCCAGTATTATTAGCTTTGGGTCAGGTTCTAATTTAACCTTAAGAACTTCAGAAATAACTTTAAAAATTTCTGTCCAATAATAATTCAATTTAGGACATGTAACAAAACTGTGTGTTAAATTTGCTTCTAAATTCTTACATTTATCACAAATAGAGGAGAGATTAGGAAATATACTATTTAATTTGGTTTTCGAATAATGTAATCTGTATAATACTTTAAATTGTATTAATATATGTCTAGCATTTAACGAGCACCGGTGTATTCGTTGTAGACTTTCTTCCCAATTTTCTTTGGTTATAGGTGATCCAATTTCATTTTCCCATGCTTGACGATATGTTTCAGTTATTGGATTCTCCTTATCCATAATGATGTTATATATATAAGCTATTAATTTTTCTGTGGTTGGATGCCAGTTAAACGATTCATCCAATAATCCTGGTTCCTTATTTTTAAAATCCTGTGTATTAGATTTAATATAATCTCTAATTTGGAAATACCTAAACAAATGCTGTGAAGACAATCCGTAGATATCTTGTAATTCCTGAAATGAAAGAAATTTTCCATTTCTATAGAGGTGCTCTACCCTTGTAATTCCTAAATTATCCCAATGTCTGAACCCTCCATCCAATGTGGAGGGCTTAAATAATGGGTTATTCATAATTGGTAACCTAAATGAAAGGTTGTCTAATTGTAAAGTCTTGACTATTTGTTTCCAAATACGTCTATTATTATAAATGATTGGATTGTCCCTATAAATTTTTTTTTGAACTTCCTTTGGGGCAAAAATAATTGAATCTACGTTGAAAGGCAAACAATCTTCCTTTTCTATCTTTAGCCACGTTGGTTCCAGGTCCGTATTTACCCACCAAAAATTCATATTCTTAATCTGTACTGCCCAGAAGTAGTATAGAAAATTTGGAAGTGCTAATCCTCCGTTTATCTTTGACTTACATAAATGTTTTTTACTTATTCTATGATTTTTATAATCCCAGATAAAACTATTAACAATATTATCAATTTTTTTAAAAAGGGTTTTCGGAAGGAAAAAAGGGATAGCTTGAAACAGATATAATAATTGTGGTAGAAAAAACCATCTTTATAGCATTTATTCTACCAATCAAAGATATAGGCAGTGTTTTCCAATATAAAATATTTTTTTTAAGTTTATCTAATAATTGAGGATAATTCGATCTAATTAATGAGTTATGAGATTTAGATACATTAATTCCTAAATATTTAATTTTGTCACTTAACCCTTTAACCCTTGTGTGATCAGTGGGTGCAAAAGAACCATCGAGACTCAAGTGAAGATGCGTAAATCCCAAATTCTCATCCTTCCAAGTGAAGGCAGATGTTTGACCCATCCCATCGATGCTGGCTTCTGGTAGGGCAATCCCACCCATGCCTTTTCTGACTCCTTGCCCAAAGTCTTGAAATTCTTCACTCTACAGTGCTTATCCTGTTTTTCTGAAGATAATGATTGATTCAGGCAGTGGACTTCATCTCATCACAGCTTTTTCTCACACCTTCTTGTATCTTTTGCCAAAATGCTTGCGTCTCCTGTTCTTTGAACCATCTGCTGATCTCCTCCATTGGCCTCCTCACTAGAACTTTCATATATCCTACCACAAGGTGACTAGAAATAGCAAAATCAATGTCATAGAGTTATGCAGCATGGAAACAGGACCTTCATCTCAACGTGTCCATGCCCATCAAGATGTTTACCTGAACTACTCCCACTTGTCCGCGTTGATTCCATATCCCTTCATTTTCCTTTGTAAATATATTTTAAATGGTGTAATTGTACCTGCCTCCTCCACTTCCTCTGGCAGCTTGTTTCATATTCCCACCACCCACCTGTGGGGAAAAGTTGCTCCGCAGTTGCCTTTTAAATTTAACTCCTCTACCATTAAACCTATACCCTCCAGTTGTTGGCTCTCCTGCCCTAAGAACGGGACCGTAGCTATTCAACATGCATTCCTTTCATGATTTTATAAAACACTATGAAGTCACACCTCAGGCTCCTATGTTCCAGGGAGCAACCCAGTCTATATTTCAGCCTAATTAACTTGCTCTTTGGAAAAACATCATAATAAAGTGACTCAAAGGTTGAGGGGAACTGCTTCTTATAATAAATAGACCGTGTCTTTAACTTCTCATTAACACTCATCACAGGTGAAATATATATTTTTAGAACATGACTAATAAAATGAATTATAATACATTCAAGCCCATAAAACATAAGCTTTAAAATTCTGCTATGAAATACTGGAATGTGAAACTTAAAACTTTAGTCTGAAGCACCTCTTGCTATTTGCATAAGAACTAGATAGGGCTCTTACAGATAGAGGAGTTCAGGGATATGGGGAGAAGGCAGCAACGGGGTACTCATTGGGGATGATCAGCTATGATTACATTGAATGGTGGTGTTGGCTCGAAGGGCCGAATGGCCGACTCCCGCAATTATTGTCTATTGTCTAATATGCAGAAATACTATAGTCAAAATAGTGGCAGAGCAATTTCAAATACACAGTTTTAGTTCAGAGATACAGCGTGGAAACAGGCCCTTCGACCCATGGGCGGAAAATCCTGTAGAGCAAGGGTGGGAACACATCTCCCCCATGCTTTGAGAGGTGGAGGACAAACCCCCCCCCCCCCCCCCCCCCCCCCAATGTTTTGTAATCCGGACATTTTCAGACACTTTCTAAGGGCTGAATCGGCCCGTTCGCGGGGCCTATCAGCACCCGGCGCGGCTTAAAGTCAAACTGCTGCATCAAGGCGATCGAGGCTCCTGATGTTGAAGCCCCCGCTGGCCGATGAAAGGCCCAGTGAACGGGCCAATTCAAGCCCCATGATTCGGGGCGGATGAAGCTGCTGTTGCTGGAGTTCGGAGTCGGTCACCAACCAGGTCAACTTCCAATGTTACCATCCACAGGGCCCACAGCCAAAGCCTCTAGTGTGTGGGCATGCGCGCACGCGGCCGCCAAGAAATTGTATCCCCACCCATGTTTTGATAGCGATTACTATGCCTGCTTCGACCCACCAAGTCTGTGCCGACCAATGATCACCCATACACTAGTTCCATCTAACACACTAGGGGCAATTTACACAGGCTAATTAACCTGCAAACCTACATATCTTTGGACTGGGATGAAACTGTAGCACCTGGAGAAAGCCCTTGTGGTCACAGGAAGAATGTACAAATTCCATACAAGCAGCACCCATAGTCAGAATTGGGTCACTGGCACAATAGGGCAGCAACTTTAACATGGCACTGTGCTGCCCTTATTCTAGATGTTCTTAAAATGTTATTCCACACTAGACTAAGTGGGACCCATTGGGTCCCATGTTCACACAGGAGGGCTGGTTCCCCAATGCAATATTCCACCTACCAATTCCAATATTGGTGACCAGTGGGGGGCTTTCTGGAACATTAGTATGGGTGTTGTGGGCTGAAGGGACTGGTTTCCAGAGGGCTAGTATGGACATTCTGGATCAAATGGATTCTTGGGGTGGCAGCTCAGTCACTCAAGCCTGAAGTGCTGGCAGCTCACTCACGGCTGGTGGGCTGGCAGTTGACTCACGGATATTCCTTGAAATTCCATTTCAAGCAGGGTGCAAGGTCACCAAATTCAAATGCAGTTTCCTACCATTTGAAGCAGGGAAAAATCCTCTTGTCCTGTGCAGCGGAGAGGGACTGAGTAAGATGGCCAAAACTCACAGCCGTAAGTTGCAGCGTTTTGTCTAAAATTGTTTTTCTAAAACCAATATACAGAACAACAGGAAGTGGTCAAGATCAGACTTTTAGTAATATAGTAATTATTCACTTTCATTACCATGCTTTTTCTTCAAACCGTTGAACAGACTCTTTGCTTTTACGAATAATGATCAGACGAACCGATGCACGCCATTGGTTTTGATCTTCAAGCCAAATCACCAACAGTTTTTCCATCTCAATTATCAAACCACTTTGTTGCTTTGTAATGGTGACAACCTGTATTTGTGGCCAGTCCCTTAATGTGAGTGGCGGCGCCTAACGGCAAGGGCTCGTCTACAGTCGCCCGTCTTTTATTTTTAATTTTTGTCTGTTAAATGTAGGTCTTGAGCTTAGTTCTTTATATTTTTTAGCTGTGTATATGTGGGGGGTGGAAGAGGGGATGTGGGGGAAACCTGTACGTTAGTCTCTTCCCTGCACGGGGACCCTACTTTTCCCCTGTCGGGTCTCGGGTGTCGTTGGGCTTAAAATCGTGGAGCCGGCGGTGGCCTGAGGACTCCATCGCCAAGCCTGCGGACCTGACATCACGGAGCTGGCCGTCTTTGGAGCGGGGAGAGCTGTGGTGGCGCTCGGCTGCGACCCGACTTTGGAGCTTCGGAAGCTCCGGCTGCAGGCTCGGTGGACAGGAACATCGGGAGCTGCAGGTCCCTGGTGGGAGACGGCTTTTCGGAGCTCCCACAACGGCAACTTCTCTTGCTGGAATCACGGGGTTTAAAGGACACGGAGCGGGGCCTAACATCGCCCGGCACAGGTTAGCGGCCACGGAACTTACCATCGTTCACCGGGGGCACTATCATCAGAGCCCCAGTTCGCCTAGATGCTGCAGTTGGACTGCAGGACCGCGGGTTGGACTGCTTGAACCGCGGGTTTATAGGACACGGAGCCGGGGCCAAACATCGCCCCGCGTGGATTAATGGCCACAGGACTTACCATTGTCGGCCGGGGGCTTTAACATCGGAGCCCCAGTTCGCCTAGATGCTGCAGTTGGACTGCTGGACCGCGGGTGAAGAACAAAGGGAAGAGATAAGACTTTGCCTTCCATCACAGTGAGGAGGTGTTGGAGATCCACAGTGATGGATGTTTGTGTAAACTGTGTTAAGTGTGGGTCTTAGGTTTTTTTGTAATGTAAAACAAAAAACTGTAGAAAATGCAATTAAGTTCAAACTTGTTTGAATGACAATAAATAGCATTCTATTCTATTCTATTCTATTCTATTAATGCGCTCAAGTATTCAAGCTGGCATTTAGAGGGAGGGGGAAACATAGAAACATAGAAAATAGGTGCAGGAGGAGGCCATTCGGCCCTTTGAGCCAGCACCGGGGGAGGGGGAGGGAGAGAGAGGGGAGGGGGGGGGTGGAGAGGGGGGAAGATGGGGGGGGGAGAGGGAGGAAGAGAGGGGGGGGGGGGTGAGAGGAACAGAGGAAAAAACTCAAAATTCTCAAAGGTCCCTTGAAAAATTGCAACAACCCCACAGACATTTGGGAATCTCTGGTTCGTGATCGCTCAAAGTGAAGAAGAAGAATTCAGGATGGTCTTGAGAATCTTGAGACACATCAAGCGCTATGTAAATGGCAGAAGGAGAATACACCCACAAACTAACCACCTGCTTGCCCCATCAGCAACTCCAGGAATTAATAGGCTAACCTATGATGAGCGTTTGTCGGCACCGTGCCTGTACTCGCTGGAGTTTAGAAAAATGAGGAGGAACTTCATTGAAACATACAGAATAGTGAAAGGCTTGGATAGAGTGGATGTGGAGAGGATGATTCCACTAGTCTAGGACTAGAGGTCATAGCCTCAGAATTAAAGGACATTCTTTTAGGAATGCGATGAGGAAAAATCTCTTTAGTCAGAGGGTGGTGAATCTGTGGAATTCTTTGCCGCGGAAGGCTGTGGAGGGCGTCAATTGATATTTTTAAGGCAGAGATAGATAGATTCTTGAATACTACAGGTGTCAGAGATTATGGGAAGAAGGCAGAGAAGGGGGTTAGGAGGGAGAGATAGATTACCCATGATTGAATGGCAGAGTAGATTTGATGGGCTGAATGGCCTAATTCTACAATCACAGACCTTATGACCTTATGACTCTCTGTCCCATCTGCACAGACTCTGCAGTTCCCACACCAGACTCATCAGTCATCTTGTAACACACAAAGTTCAAGTGGAAGAAAGTTATACTTATTCTGACAGATTGCCTAAGAAGAAGTAGCATACTATAAGAAGACCTGCCAGGCAATATTGCAAGACAATGCTGTAGGAGTTAAAGCAGGAATTGAATAAAGCTGAATTTTAAGCTCAAAAGAGTGAAATAGGAACACCCTATGTTCGCAGACAATTAAGTTGGAGCAACTTGAAGATGGCACAATGGCACAGCGGTTGAGTTGCTGCCTTACAGCAACAGAGATCTGAGTTTGTTTCTGACTACGGGTGCTGTCTGTATGGAATTTGTACATTCTCCCTGTGACCACGCGGGTTTTCTCCGGGTGCTCCGGCTTCCTCCCACAACATAGAACATAGAAACAAATTAGGTGCAGGAGTAGGCCATTCGGCCCTTCGAGCCTGCACCGCCATTCAATATGATCATGGCTGACCATCCAACTCAGTATCCCGTACCTGCCTTCTCTCCATACCCTCTGATCCCCTTAGCCACAAGGGCCACATCTAACTCCCTCTTAAATATAGCCAATGAACTGGCCTCAACTACCCTCTGTGGCAGAGAGTTCCAGAGACCCACCACTCTGTGTGAAAAAATTCCTTCTCATCCCGGTCCTAAAGGATTTCCCCCTTATCCTTAAGCTGTGACCCCTTGTCCTGGACCTCCCCAACATCGGGAACAATCTTCCTGCATCTAGCCTGTCCAACCCCTTAAGAATTTTGTAAGTTTCTATAAGATCGCCTCTCAATCTCCTAAATTCTAGAGAGTATAAACCGAGTCTATGCAGTCTTTGTTCATAAGACAGTCCTGACATCCCAGGAATCAATCTGGTGAACCTTCTCCGCACTCCCTCTATGGCAATAATGTCCTTCCTCAGATTTGGAGACCAGAACTGTACGCAACATACAGGTTTGTAGGTTAATTGGCTCCTGTAAAATTGTATATTGTCCCTAGTGTGTAAGATAGTATTAGAGTACGGGGTGATCGCTGTTCGACGGGGACCCAGTGTGCCAAAAGACCTGTGTCCACACTGTATCGCTAAACTAAAATAATCTAAACTCTGACAATGAAGTGAAGTTCGTTAAAACATGTACTTAAATGAAAACATAGTGAGTATAAACCAAAAAATTGTGAAGAGTTAACTAAGAATTCAAAGAATTAAATTAACAAAAAAAGGTATCAAATTCTGTAGCATGAGAAAGGAAAACAACGAGAGTCACTGGCACAGAAGAATTAAAGATGAATAGCATGCAAACAATAAATAAACAAGCACATGAAAGGCCTAAGAGGAATGAAGTGGTTGTGAGAACAAAATGTAGGCACAGAATGGCCAATTCTCAAGAGAAAAATACGAATGCACTCAGCACATAATTTGCAATTTACATCCCTCATTGAGCTGTTCTATGAAGAGAAATTCCTAACCACCATAACTCAAGGCCGAGATAAATTAAACAACAATAATAAAAAGCTCCTTCCTAATTAATTTCAACAAGGAGAGATCCATTTACAGATAAAATCAGAGATAATCTTCTCAATTCTTCACAGGTTGCAGAGACATTCACTGAAGGAGGGTCTCGACCCGAAACGTTGCCTATTTCCTTCGCGCCATAGATGCTGCCTCACCCGCTGAATTTCTCCAGCATTTATGTCTACCTTCGATTTTCCAGCATCTGCAGTTCCTTCTTAAAGATTCACTGAAGGAAATAGCAGCAGCTGTGTCCGTGAGAGGTTATTGAATGCCAGCAGCAGAAGAATCACAACAGAATTCACAAGGCCCCATGGCTGACTGGCTAGTCTGTAGCTTTTAAAGCAGGGAAAGCAATAGTCCTGCTATTTCAAATGATACATTGAAAAGGACTAAATGAGAATTAATTTGGTGTCACCTTCCTCATATTTACACCTTTTGTCTCACACCTTCTGCCATCAAAATCCCCCCTCGTCTATATCAATCTATTACCTGCCTAGCTTTGATCTGCTACTTTTCCAGCTCCCCCCCCCCCCCCCCCCCCCCACCAAAATACCCACCTCTCCACAATTCTCCCCTACAGTGTCTGAAGATAGACACATAGAAACATAGAAAATAGGTGCAGGAGTAGGCCATTCAGCCCTTCGAGCATGCACCGTGATTCAATATGATCATGGCTGATCATTCAACTCAGTATCCTGTACCTACCTTCTCTCCATACCCCCTGATCCCTTTAGCCACAAGGAACACATCTAACTCCCTCTTAAATACAGCCAATAAACTGGCCTTCTGTGGCAGAGAATTCCAAAGACTCACCACTCTCTGTGTGAAAAAAGTATTCCTCATCTCGGTCCTAAAGGAATTCCCCCTTATCCTTAAACTGTGACCCCTTGTTCTGGACCTCCCCAACATCAGGAACAATCTTCCTGCATCTAGCCTGTCGAACCCCTCAAGAATTTTGTAACTTTCTATAAGATCCCCTCTCAATCTTCTAAATTCTAGCCAGTGCAAGCCAAGTCTATCCAGTCTTTCTCAAGCCAAGTCAAGTTTATTCATCACATACACATATGGGATGTGCAGTGAAATGAAAAGTGGCGGTGCAAATAAACAAATAAAACAAATAAACAAACAACCAACAAACTATAAACAGAATCACATGTTCTTTTTCATATTAAATATTGTGGGCAGTATTGTGGTACAGTAAATTAGCAGAGTTAGTCCCTGGTGAGATAGGAGTTTACAGTCCGAATGGCCTCTGGGAAGAAACTCCTTCTCATCCTCTCCGTTCTCACAGCATGGCAACGGAGGCGTTTGCCTGACCGTAAGAGCTGGAACAGTCCGTTGCAGGGGTGGAAGGGGTCTCCCATTATCTTATTGGCTCTGGAGTTGCACCTCCTGATGTATAGTTCCTGCAGAGGGGCGAGAGAAGTTCCCATAGTGCAGAGCCTTCTTGTCCTGGGCAGAGCAATCCCAAACCAGATTGTAATGTTTCCGGACAAGATGCTTTCCACAGCCGCAGAGTAGAAGCACTGGAGGATCCTCGGCGACACTCTGAATTTCCTCAATTGCGGTGGTAAAGGCGCTGCCTTGCCTTACTCACGAGTGCTGCAGCGTGTGATGTCCATGTCATATCCTCAGAGATGTGGACTCCCAGGTATTTAAAACAGCTCACCCTATCCACAGTATCCCCATTTATCCTCAATGGTGTGTACGTCCTCGGATGGTGTGCCCTCCTAAAGTCCACAATCAGCTCCTTCGTTTTTTTGATGCTCAAGAGGAGGCTGTTTCCCTGACACCACAGTGCCAGATCAGCTACCTCCTCCCAGTAGACCTACTCATCGTTGTCTGAGATCAGGCCCACCACCACGGTGTCATCAGCAAAGTTGATTATCGAGTTGGAGCTGAACCTAGCCACACAATCATGTGTGTACAGGGAGTACAATAGGGGGCTGAGGACGCAACCCTGGGGGGATCCTGTGCTCAGGGTGAGGGACTTCGATGTATTCTCTCCCATCTTGACTACCTGGGGCCTGGCGGTGAGAAAGTCCAGGACCCAGGCACACAGGGGGGTGTTGAGCCCTAAATCCAGTAGCTTCGTGGCCAGTCTGGTGGGGACTATCGTGTTGAAGGCTGAACTGAAGTCTATGAACAGCATCCTCACGTAGCCCCCTCGCAAGGTCTGATTAAAGATAGTCCCAGGGTCTCCAATGAGGTGTTAAAGAAGGAACTGCAGATACTGGAAAATCGAGGGCACACAAAATGCTGGAGAAACTCAGCGGGTGCAGCAGCATCTATGGAGCGAAGGAGATAGGCGACGTTTCGGGCGGAAACCCTGCTTCAATAATGAGGTAGTTGGGAGGTCAGGAACGCTCTCCAGTTGTTGGTTGGGTGGTTCAGTTGCATGTAACAGCATTAATAACAGTCCGGGGGTCTCCAATATTTTATCAGCTGCAAACTGGCGACAGAGTGGATTTGTGGGGCTACTTGTTATTTGCTTTAGCTTAGTTTAGAGGTACGGTGCGGAAACAAGTACCGGATCCGCACCGACCAGCGCTCCCCGCACATTAACACTACCCTACACACACCAGGGACAGTTTGACACTTTACACCAAGCCAATTAACCTACAAACCCGCACATCTTTGGAGTGCGGGAGGAAACCGAAGATGCCGGAGAAAACCCACGCAGGTCACGGGGAGAACGTGCAAACTCCGCGCAGACAGCGCCCGCAGTCGGGATCGAACCCGGGTCTCCGGCGCTGTGAGGCAGCGACTCTACCGCTGCGCCACCGTGCCGCTTGTAAGTAATCCTGTGGGTGCTGTGTAGGAAGGAACTGCAGATGCTGGTTTAAACTGAAGATAGACACAAAAAGCTGGAGTTACCCATAAGGTCACAAGTAATCGGAGCAGAATTAGGCCATTTATCCCTTTGGGTATATTCCCCCATTCAACCACCTCTTCCTCCTAACCCCATTCTGCTGCCTTCTCCCCATAACCCCTGACACCCGCACTAATCAAGAATCATTTGATCTCTGCCTTAAACTTACAAAATTCTTAAGGGGTTGGACAGGCTAGATGCAGGAAGATTGTTCCCGATGTTGGGGAAGTCCAGGACAAGGGGTCACAGCTTAAGGATAAGGGGGAAATCCTTTAGGACCGAGATGAGAAGGACTTTTTCACACAGAGAGTGGTGGGTCTCTGGAACTCTCTGCCACAGAGGGTAGTTGAGGCCAGTTCATTGGCTATATTTAAGAGGGAGTTAGATGTGGCCCTTGTGGCTAAGGGGATCAGAGGGTATGGAGAGAAGGCAGGTACGGGATACTGAGTTGGATGATCAGCCATGATCATATTGAATGGCGGTGCAGGCTCGAAGGGCCATATGGCCTACTCCTGCACCTAATTTCTATGTTCTATGTTCCCCCTTCTGGCTGTCAAGATGGGAGAGAGCGGTGTGCAAAACCTGGGAGACAGCATCGTCCGTGGATCTGTTCGGACGGTATGCAAATTGTAACGGGTCCATGTTGCGGGGGAGGAAGGCGCAGATGTGTTTCTTCACCAGCCTCTCAAAGCATTTCATGACTACTGAGGTGAGGGCCACCGGACGGTAGTCATTCAGACAAGCTGGGGAGGCATTCTTTGGTATGGTGGATTTTTTTGAAGCAGGCAGGAACTACGGACTTGTCCAGGGAGAGGTCCTCATATGAAAATCCTGACATCCCAGGAATCAGTCTGGTGAACCTTCTCTGTACCCCCTCTATGGCAAAAATGTCTTTCCTCAGATTTGGAGACCAACCCTGTACACAATACTCCAGGTGTGGTCTTACCAAAACCCTGTACAACTGCAGTAGAACCTCCCTGCACCTATACTCAAATCCTTTTGCTATAAATGCTAACACACCATTTGTTTTCTTCACTGCCTGCTGCACCTACATGCCTACTTTCAATGACTGGTGTACCATGACAGCCAGGTCTCGTTGCATCTCCCCCTTTCCCAATCGGCCACCATTCAGATAATAGTCTACCCTCCTGTTTTTGCCACCAGTGGATAACCTCACATTTATCCACATTATACTGCACCTGCCATGCATTTTCCGACTCACCCAGCCTATCCAAGTCACCATGCAGCCTCCTAGCATCCTCCTCACAGCTAACACTGCCCCCCAGCTTTGTGTCATCCGCAAACTTGGAGATGTTGCATTCAATTCCCTCATGCAAATCATTAATATATATTGTAAATAGCTGGGATCCCAGCACTGAGCCTTGCGGTACCCCACTAGTCACTGCCTGCCATTCTGAAAAGGACCCTTTGCTTCCTGTCTGCCAGCCAGTTCTCTATCCAATTCAATTGAACCCCCAATACCGTGTGCTTCTAATCTCTTATGTGGGATCTTGTTGAAAGCCTTCTGAAAGTCCAGATATAACACATCCACTGGTTCTCCCTTATCCACTCTACTAATTACATCCTCGAAAAATTCTATAAGATTCGTCAGACATGATTTACCTTTCGTAAATCCATGCTGACTTTGTCCAATGATTTCACCACTTTCCAAATGTGCTGCTATCCCATCTTTAATAACTGACTCTAGCAGTTTCCCCATTACCGATGTTAGACTAACTGGTCTGTAATTCCCCGTTTTCTCTCTCCCTCCTTTTAAAAAAATTGGGGTTAAATTAGCCACCTTCCAATCCTCAGGAACTACTCCAGAATCTAAAGAGTTTTGAAAAATGATCACTAATGCATCCACTATTTCTGTGGCTACTTCCTTGAGTACTCTGGGATGCAGCCTATGTGGCCCTGGGGATTTATCGGCATTTAATCCATTCAATTTACCCAACACCACTTCCCGGCTAACCTGGATTTCACTCAGTTCCTCCACCTTATTTGAACCCTAGTCCCCTGCTATTTCCGGCAAATTATTTATGTCTTCCTTAGTGAAGAAAGAACCAAAGTAGTTATTCAATTGGTATGCCATGTCCTTGTTCCCCATGATCAATTCACCAGTTTCTGACTGCAAGGGATCTAAATTTGTTTTATCTAATCTTTTTCTCTTCACATATCTATAAAAACTTTTGCAGTCAGTTTTTATGTTCCCTGCCAGTTTTCTCTCATAATCTATTTTCCCTTTCCTAATTAAGCCCTTTGTCCTCCTCTGCCGGACTCTGAATTTCTCCCAGTCCTCTGGTAGGTTGTTTTGTTTTGAAACTATCCCTGATTTCCCTTGTTATCCACGGATGCACTACCTTCCCTGATTTATTCTTTTGCCAAACTGGGATGAACAATTGTTGTAGTTCATCCATGCAGTCTTTAAATGCCTTCCATTGCATATCCACTGTCAACCCTTTGAGAATTAAGAAGTAAGGCCCCCTCCTGAAATGTCGACTATGCATGTTCTCCACAGATGCTGCCTGACCTGCTGAGTTACCCCAGAACTTTTTTTTTGTAAACCCGCATCTGCAGTTCCTGAAAGGGGCTAAAAGTGCTGGAACACTCTACTTATCCATGTTCTCCAGAGAAACATTTCCCATCCATGTTCTCCAGAGGGTCTGAAAGAAGGGTTTCGACCCCGACAGGTCACCTATCCATGTTCTCCAGTCCTGCTGAGTTACTCCAGCATTTTGTGTTGGTGTATTAACCAGCATCTGCAGTTCTTTGAATCTACATCTGCAGTTCCTTGTTTCCTCATATTCTGGGACTGTTTTCCATGTCCTGTAGTTCTAGATCTCCAAGAGGCTGCATGTCATCAGCCAAACACTAATCTAAGAAGAACTTCAACCAAAACAAACCATAAACAGAGTAAATTAAAGAATTGATTTTCATCTAGAAGTCTCAGAATTTGAAGGTAATTATGTGTAAAAGAACCATTATTCATCTCAGAAGAATTCCACACTTTAGAGAGACTTGAGAGTAGCACTAGATAGTTTCATCGAGCAGGGTCATTTAAATAGAGGAGAGAATACATTGCCATTATGCAAATTATCAGATAAAGGGGCAAACAATTGAATATGAGGGAATTATTTAAAAAAATGCAGAGTAAAATATACATTTAAAAAGTGTCAGATAAGATTTAGTCAAGCCATGTCTGGAATGGTGTTCAGGTCTTGCTGCATGTGGGCACAAGTTGCTTCATTCTCTGAGAAGCAGCCACTTGGCTCATTGAAACTATCCTTTATGAACAGATCTAAAGTAGACCTAGATATGAGTGGTGGTCTATGGAACTAACATGAGTGTATGGAACTAACTGCCAGAGGAGGTAGTTGAGGTAGGTTATATCGCAATGTTTAAGAAACATTTGGGCAATTGTAAAATAAAAGGTACAAAGCCAATCTTCCCTCAGTTAAGAGTTTGGGCAACGATGAAGATTTGGGAACAGAGATGGAATGCAAAAGAATGGTTTAAACATGGAATATGTCACAGACAATTAGCAAAATAATTTTGATTGAATGCACAGTCTAGACATAATACATATTTTCCTTTACCGGTACAACAGAAACAAATATTGAAGAACTAAGGCTTTTAAATTTAGTGCTTGCTCGTACAAAACAAAAGCTGGCAGCTCAAATAAGAGCTTCCAAACATCAAACTGTTGCCTTGTATAATGATTTCAAGCAAAGATTCTCTGGAGAATCTGGTCAATTTTGTTCAGAAAGCAATAAGTAAAATCATCCCTCTTCTGTTATTTTGTTAGACTGCCTGTTATTGGAGAAAAACAAACAGCGATAAACACGAATGGTACTTCACATTCATAATTTATAAATTACTAAACTATTATTTCTCAGAGGTCTAACAGATGAATTTTAAATAGTATCAGTGTTGCGCAATTTAAAAGCCAATTATTTTACAGGTACTGAAATGTAATATGTAGCCACAGAAAAAGTTATCTTGGTTTGAAACATTTGATTTCTTTTTAATGTTCAATAGGATCTTTTGAAAAGTAATTTTCCACAGAAAAACATTATACTTCAATGTTATTTCATGAAGATCCCAATGGAATGCAATGCATAATCTTCACATTTTTCATCTCTGGTCATACTTGTAAACTTATTATCAGCATGGAAAGATTTCTCAGTGGTTGTTGCTCCAGATTCTACTACAAGTAACTGATGTGAATCTGGTCACTGAAACCCCAAGGAAATATCCATCTTTTCAAAGCGGTCTGCCACAAATAATTATACAGATCCACTGACTCCCTTCAAACAAGAGTTTGCCGTCATCAACTTTGGTGGTTGTCAGTTTTTTGTTTAGTTGGCTGGACGATAAACTGACCTCACTGCTCTAAAAACAGAAAGACATGTCAGAGCAATTTGATTGCTTTGGTGATGATCAGTGATCAGTAGCTTTTCCCTTTGCAGACCTCCTTGCATCTGAGTAAATGTAAATTATTGTAAACTGATTTTCTTTAACCTCCCTCCCTGTAAGCTAGCACAGCATCCCCACTATTGAAGTGTAAATAGGACGACAACTTTTTATTAAATGTGCAATCACAGTTAAACACTGAAATCAGGGAAATGCTGTCTGGGAAGCCAAGAGCCCCAGTATTTAACACATTATATTCCAAGAAAACACATCAGAAATACAGTGGATCTTTCCCAGTCCATTTTGTCCAGTTTTAATGGATCATAGGATATATGGTACTGAATAGCTTGTGGCACTGAATAGTGGGAAATTTCATTCATTTGGATATTAATTATCATTGAAGATTTTAAAATATGTAATTTATCCTTTTTGTATTTGTGGCTCTTCCCTAATGACCCTCCTTGAAACATTCCTTTACATGATGTGGCAGTAAATTAACCACTCTTCCTTGTCCAGATACTCCATGTTCAGAAGGAAGTCTTCTATCTGAATCATTAGGAACGTACAAAATTGTCTGCCCATCCACATCACGAGCACTGGACCTCATATCATGAAGCCATTCATTCTCAGATCCCTTTCTAATTACCACTGGTGCTACTTCACAATTCCACATAATGTCTCTGCATAAGAGTGAGATTAATGAATAGCTGGTGTGGGTTATTCAAATCAAGAACATGGTGGCTTTTATTTACGTATGGTAGCATTACCTTACCTGGAACCTGTAAGTTTAATGGCCAATGGCAATGTGCTAGTTATACGTCTGCATTTAGTTAAGACTATTCTAAGCTAACATTGTGGGCCAAAAGGATTCTTGGGCTGGCAGCTCAGTCACTCAGGCCTGGTGGGCTGCCAGCTCAGTCACTCGGGCCTGGTGGGCTGGCAGCTCAATCACTCGGGCCTGGAGGGCTGGCAGCTCAGTTACTCAGGTCTGATGGGCTGCCAGCTCAGTCACTCAGGTCACTCAGTCACTGGCAGTTCACTCACTCACGGCTAATGGGCTGGCAGTTCACTCACACACGGCTGGTGGGCTGGCAGTTGCCCCACTCACAGCTGGTGGGCTGGCAGTTGACTCACTGTTGGCCAGTGAGCTCACACACACACACCCTCATCACACACACACACCCTCTATCACACACACACACTCCATCTCACAGACAGACACACACTCCATCTCACAGACACATGCACTCCCTCCATCTCACACACACACACACCCTCCATCTCACACACACACACACACCATCTCATATACACACCATCTCTCTCACACACACACTCACAGCATCCATCACACACTCTCGCACACAACATATATATGACAGTGTGACTCTCTTGAATCTACTCACGCGGTTGAGCGCAGCCTCTCCCCTGAGCGAGACTTGTGCAGTGAGCAAGACTTCTGCAGTGAGCATGACATTCAGTTCAAGCAGCACAGTTTGCAGACCAACCCTTTAATTTAGTTCAAGCAGCACAGTTTGCACACCAACCCTTCAATTCATTTCAAGCAGCACAGCGCAGACTCACAGTTCAGTTCACTCACAGCGTAGGCTCACAGTTCTGGACTCAACTCTCACTCATGGTCTTCAGGGGTGACTGACTCACGTCCGGTCTCCGGGGCTTTATTCCCCCTCGGAAGGGGCGTTACCTTCAACATGGTGATTGACAGGCGAGAAGACCAATCTGCTGATCTCATGATTTTTTAAACATTCATAACTTTTTTATTATTTCACCGATCGGAAAAAACCTTGGGGCTGTTGGAGGAGAGGAGGACAGTGAGTAACATGGCAAAAAATCATAGCGATATATGGTAGCTTTTTTTCTAAAATGTATTTACAACGTAGACAGGAAGTGGTCAAGATGAGTCTTTTAGTAATAACTAGACTAAGTGGGACCCATTGGGTCCCAGCATCACATGGGAGGGCTGGTCACCCAATGCAATATTCCACCTCTCCACCAATTCCAATATTGGTGGCCAGTGGGGGGGAGGGGGGGGGCTTTCTGGAGCATTAGTATGGGTGTTGTGGGCTGAAGGGACTGGTTTCCAGAGGGCTAGTATGGACATTGTTGGACGAATGGATTCTTGGGCTGGTGGCTCAGTCACTCAAGCCTGTTGTGCTGGCAGCACACTCACTCACGGCTGGTGGGCTGGCAGTTGACTCACGGCTATTCCTTGAAATTACATTTCAAGCAGGGTGCAAGGCCACTAAAAACACGACTCATAACCTCTCCCCCCCTCCATCTTGCAGAGACTGAGCCTCGCCCACACTTCTGGGTTTTTTAGTCCCTCCCCCCTCCCACCAGAAGGGGCGTGGCCTTCCGGGTGTGATTGACAGGAGCGAGAATCTCAACATTTGTTAAACACTAATAACTCTTTTATTTTCCATCGATGGGAAATATCCTCGGCACCTGATGAGCGGAGGGGGACTGAGTAAGATGGCCAAAAATCACAGCCGTACACAGTAGCTTTTTTTTTAAATCAATATAAAGCACAAACAGGAAGTGGTCAAGATTAGACTTTAAATTATATTGAAGGCAAAGCAACTTTAATTAGGCAAGTCAACTTTAATTAGGCAATGCAACTTTAAATTGGCAACACAGCTTTAGCATTTCCAACCCAAAGGCAACACAGCTTTAGCATTTCCAAACCAAAGGCAACACAACTGTAGCATATCCAAACCAAAGCCAACACAGCTTTAGCATTTCCAAACCAAAGGCAACACAGCTTTAGCATTTCCAAACCAAAGGCAACACAACTTTGGCATTTCCAAACCAAAGGCAACACAACTTTGGCATTTCCAAACCAAAGGCAACACAGCTTTAGCATTTCCAAACTATATTTTCAAACCACATTAAAGGGCACTGACAGGTCAGTAAAACCACTCACAGTTTAGTAGACATGTGTTCAGTGTTATTCACAGCTCAGACAAGACCCTCTCACTCCCCCATCTTGCAGAGACTGACTGAGGCACTCAACACTTCCGGGTTTTATAGTCCCTCTGGAAGGGGCATGGCTGTCAAGAGAGAGAATCTCAACATTTTTTAAACAGTAATAACTTTTATTTTTAATCGATGGGAAAAATCCTCTTGTCCTGTGCAGGGGAGGGGGACTCTGAGTAAGATGGCCAAAAATCACAGCCATAAGTGGCAGTGTTCTTGCTAAAATCAATATACAGAACAACAGGAAGTGGTCAAGATCAGACTTTTAGTAATATCAATATAGATCTTTTGTAGGGTACATTTCTATGAATTATTTTCTCAATATTATTATCAATGAGCAACAAGTGGAAAATAATCCAACAACTGGAGTCATACTGATACAAAGGAAGAATGTAGTGATTGTTTGATATCAACCATCCTTGCCCGAGGCAAATGTATGATCAATGACCTTGCTTCCAACAGAAGGTGACAATGATGCTTGCACAATGTTCAATTCACCCATCCAACATGCCTCAGCAAATGAAGTACCCATGACTACAAGCAGCAAACCCAGACAAAATTCAGCCAGGGGGTAATAAGCAGCAAATAACATTTATGCCACAAACATGGCAGACAATGACTAGCTCCAACATGAGACAGTGCAATGAGACAGCGATTTGATAAAGGACCTCGAGGTTAATGCGCCATTAGGAGGCAGTGAACATAACACGGTCAGGTTTAATCTACAATTGGAGAGGAAGAAGAGTAGATCAGAGGTGTCAGTGTTGCAGTTGAATAAAGGGGACTATGGGGCCATGAGGGAGGAGCTGGCCAAAGTTGACTGGAAAGATACACTAGCAGGGATGACAGTGGAACAAAAATGGCAGGTGTTTCTAGGAATTATACAGAAGGTGCAGGATCAGTTCATTCCTAGGAAGAAGAAAGATTCCAAGGGGAGAAAGGGATGACCATGGCTGACAAGGGACGTCAGGGACAGTATAAAAATTAAAGGGAAGAAGTACAACGTAGCAAAGATGAGCGGGAAGCAAGAGAATTTGGTCATGTTAAAGATAACCAAAAAGACAATACGGGGAGAAAAGATGAGGTACGAAGGTAAGCTAGCCAAGAATATGAAGACCCAAGCAATCTTTCCTGATATAGTAGTGGCCAGAGGATCTGGGGTGATGGAGGAACTGAAGGAAATTAGTCAGGAAATGGTGTTGGATAGACTGATGGGGCTGAAGGCTGATCAATCCCCAGGGCCTGATGGTCTACATCCCAGGTTACTTAAGGAAGTGGCTCAAGAAATCGTGGATGCATTGGTGATAATTTTCCAATGTTCTATAGACTCAGGATCAGTTCCCGTGGATTGGAGGGTAGCTAATGTTATCCCACTTTTTAAGAAGGCCGGGGGAGAAAAAACAGTGAATTATAGATCCGTTAGCCTGACATCGGTGGTGGGGAAGATGCTGGAGCAATTATAAAAGATGAGATAGCCGAACATTGGATAGCAGTAACAGGATCGGTCAGAGTCAGCATGGATTTACGAAGGGGAAATCATGCTTGACTAATCTTCTGGAGTTTTTTGAAGATGTAACTAGGAAAATGGACAAGGGAGAGCCAGTGGATGTAGTGTACCTGGACTTTCAGAAAGCATTTGATAAGGTCCCACATAGGAGATTAGTGGGCAGAATTAGGGTACATGGTATTGGGGGACAGGAAACAAAGAGTAGGGATTAACGGGTCCATTTCAGAATGTCAGGCAGTGACTAGTGGGGTACCACAAGACTCAGTGCTGGGACCGCAGCTATTTACAATATACATCAATGATTTGGATGAAGGGATTCAAAGTAACATTAGCAAATTTGCAGTGGCAGTGTGAACTGTGAGGAGGATGCTATGAGAATGCAGGGTGACTTGGACAGGTTGGGGGAGTGTGCAGATGCATGGCAGATGGAGTTTAATGCGGATAAATGTGAGGTTATCCACTTTGGTAGCAAAAACAGGAAGGCAGATTACTATCTAAATGGCGTCGTTGGGAAAGGGGAAGTACAACGGGATCTGGGGGTCCTTGTACATCAGTCAATGAAAGTAAGCATGCAGGTACAGCAGACAGTGAAGAAAGCGAATGGCATGTTGGCCTTTATAACAAGACGAATCACACATAGGAGCAAAGAGGTTCTTCTACAGTTGTATAGAGCCCTAGTGAGACCACACCTGGAGTATTGTGTGCAGTTTTGGTCCCCTAATTTGAGGAAGGACATTCTTGCCATTGGGGGAGTGCAGCGTAGGTTTACGAGGTTAATTCCTGGGATGGCGGGACTGTCATATGCTGAGAGAATGGAGCAGCTCGCTCTGGAGTTTAGAAGGATGAGAGGAAATCTCATTGAAACATATGATTGTTAAGTGTTTGGACACGTATTTGGACAAGAAACATGTTCCCGATGTTGCGAGAGTCTAGTACCAGGGGCCACTGTTTTAGAATAAGGAGTAAGCCATTTAGAACGGAGACGAGGAAACCTTTTCTCACAGAGAGTGGTGAGTCTGTGGAATTCTCTACCTCAGAGGGCGGTTGGGGCAGATTCTCTGGATGCTTTCAAGAGAGAGCTAGATAGGGCTCTTAAAGATAGCAGAGTCCGCAGGAACGGGGTACTGATTGGGGATGATCAGCTATGATCACATTGGATGGTGGTGCTGGCTCGAAGGACCGAAGGGCCTACTCCTGCACCCATCATCTATTGTCTATTGTGTATTGTAACCCCTGATACTCAATCGCACTACAATCGTTGAGTTCCACATCAGCAAGGTCTTGGGAGTCATCAATGATTACAAACTGGTCTACACCAACTGCATAAATATAAGAGCTATTCAGAACCAACCCATGGTTGGTGACTCACTTGCTGCCGCCCCCCCCCCCCCCCCCCCCCCCCCCAAAGCTTTTCCAACCTTCTACAAGCGCACGTGTATGATGGAATAGTTTCCACATGTCTGAACCAATGCCATACCAATCGCACTGAAGAAACCGACATATTCCAGCACAAACCACCCCGTGTGACTGGCAGTCCCACTCCCCACCCCATTCTAAACATGAATTCCCTCCACCACTGAGCACAGTAGCTGCAGTGTGTATCTAATAAAACATACATGTAAGCTGTTTTGGGCCCCATATCTGAGGAAGGATGCGTGGGCATCGGAGAGAGTCCAGAGGAGGTTTACGAGAAAGATCCCAGGAACGATTGGGTTAACAATAAGCACATAACATAGGAAGGATTTTTTGCCAACTCTTATGAATTCTCATGTGAGGAGTGTTCAGTAAAAGCCTCCTATGAAAAGTAAAATCCAAGGAAACTACCTGATGATGTATTTAGCATTTTATTCACTAATATTCCACACAAAATCATTTTAATTCATATGGAAAAGTCCTTTTCACATATTTCCCTGTTCTCTTGTGGCTGAAAAATCATTGCACTGATCAGTGTAGTGGCTGGACAAATTACTTTCAGGTTACTGATAATGCACTAATGCTGTTCATAAATTAGTCTTCGACTTAACCAATTAGTGAAGCACAAGCAGTTCCTGATTAAAATTTTATAAAAGTAACAGATTGATACTGTGATTGCTACAACGTGAATCTTGCAACCGTGAAAACTACTTCTATGCCTGAATAAGAAACATTGTAAATTACTGAGCTTGGGACGAGGCAACAACTGAGCAGATGTATATCACAACAATTGCAAAAATGTTTCATCTTAATTATTTCAATTGCTGGGTTCCAAGGGGCTCATCATCATGGTGGGATTTTCCAGGTTCTTTATTATCCAATCTGGTGGATAATGGGAGGTCGATGATAGCCTTTGCTTCCTCCAAAAGATGTATATTGGCGCAATTGTAATTGGGGCGACAAGATAGCACAGTAGTAGAGTTGCTGCCTTACAGCGCCAGAGACCCAGAGTTTGTGCATTCTCCCTGTGACCACGTGGATTTTCTCCGGGTCCTCCAGTTTCCTCCCACACTCCAAAGATATCTAGGTAGGTTAATTGGCTTTGGTAAAATTGTAAATTGTCCCTCTTGTGTAGGATAGTGTTAGTGTGCGGGGTGATTGCTGGTCGGCACAGACTCGATGGGCCAAAGGGCCTGTTGTCCGTGCTGAATCTCTAAAGACAGAAGTCCAGACCTATGCTTATAACAAATACAGCTTGACTTATGTACAGTGCGATATTACCGGGCATCCCAATGAACATGAAAGCATGGCAACACAGAGACACAAATACAGTCTGGCATTCTGGGCTAAAAAACAAGGTGCTGGAGGATCTCAGCAGGCGGGCAGTATTTGTGAAGGGAATAGACAGACATGTTTCATGTCAGGCCCTTTCTTTTGAAAGATGGAGTAGGGATCGGGGGAGGGAGGATAGAAAGCTGGAAAAGAGAGGTGGGAGATGGGGCAAAACCTGGTAAATGAAGGGTCTTGACCCGAAACGTCACCCATTCCTTCTCCCCAGAGATGCTGCCTGTCCCGCTGAGTTACTCCAGCTTTTTGTGTCTATCCTGGCAAGTGATTGGTGGAGTAAGGGTGGGGGTTATGTTGGCAGATGGGTGGAGATAGTGTCAAAGACTAGAGGTAAAAAGCAGGCAAAAGGGTGTTGGACAAGGGAAAGAGAAGATTAGTGAAATGTAAAACCTGGCGAGGAATATGGGTGCACAGAATCAGGGTTGGGATAAAAGGAAATATGCGACAGGGATGGGTATGAGTGTAGAAAACGTGAGTGTAAGGACCACGATAGCTTGGGTGGTGGGAGATGGTGAGAGAAATGTGTGGGCACTGGAGTGGGGAGGGGAAAGAGGGATTTAGGGGAAAGAGAGGATGATATGGGGGATTTACTTGAAATTGGAGAGTTCAATGTTCATACTGTTGGATTGTAAACTAAAGCAGAATATGAGGTGTTGTTCTTCCAATTTGTGTGTGGCAATGAAGGAAGCCCAGGACAGAAAATTAGGCTAAGTTAGCAAGCAGGAGCTGTTCTTCGATTCTTTTGCCTCAAGCCTTTCGTCTTTTCATCTCTGACCTTTGTCCAACCACCTGTCTATCAAACACCCTCCATCAGCTGTATCCACCAATCACCTGCCCGGCTGTATACTGCTCCTCCTCTCTTCCAGTTTCTGACCCCTCCACCCCACAATCAATCTAAAGAAGGGTTCCCACCCGAAACGTCACCTATACCATTTCACCGGAGATCCTGCCTGACCTGCTGAGTTACTTTAGCACTTTTTTGTAATCTGGGGTTCCTTGTTTCTAAAGGTGCTGCAGCAGGCCTTGGCTGAAGGCCAGTATTCAGTGAAATGCTGACATAAAGGAGGCTACATCAGGAACACAATGCAATATACAAGGTCGAAAAAGGTGCACGTGAACCTCTGTTTCACCTGGAACGGCAGCTGGGGTTCATGGATGGTCGTGAGGGAGGGAGTGTAAGGGAGGGTGTTACATCTCCTGCGGTTGCAAGAGATAGTACGTGGGAAGGAGATGGATTTGATAGGAAGGGACGACCGAGCCCAGGAATTGTGGAGAGAATGGTCTCTATGAAATTAGAGAGGGGTGGGAATGGGAAAATGTGACTGGCGGTTGGATCATGAAGTTGATTAAAATGTTGGAGTGTTTGGTGTGGAGGCTAATGGGATGAAATTTGAGGACCAGGTATGCTCTATCCTTATTCCATCTGGGGGGGGGGGGGGGGCGCAGTAGAGCAAGTTGAGCCCTGCAGGACACTGAGTAGAAAGCTTCATTTTGTCAACAGATGCAACAGAGATGGGGAAATTGAGAGTAGAAGATAGCGCCATAGCAAAGGTAGGGGGAAGGAGGTGTAGAGTAAGTAGTTATGGGAATCTGGTTGGGGGGGGGGGGGTTGTTGTAGTTGTCAGTCAATAGTCTGTCCACTCAAAGGTTCAAAAAGGATCAAAGGTATTTTATTGTCATGTGTACCAATTAAGGTACAGCAAAACTCGATTTACCTTACAGTCATACTAAAAAAAACAAGATACACAACTACATAAAAGTTAACTTAAACATCCACCACCGCAGATTCCCCACATTCCTCAATGTGATGTAAAGCAATAAAGTCTAATCTTCTTTCCTCTTTATTCTCCCACGGTCGGGGCAGTCAAACTATCTGCAGTCGGGACGATTGATGCTACCGCTGCCACTGCACACCACCCGGTGGAATCAGTCCCCTGTGATGAAGGCAGAGAAATCTAGAAAGGGGAGAGACATGCCAAAGATAATACAAGTGAATTTGAGGGCACATAGGAAATCACAAGTTGATGAAATCACTGTCAAGTTGATGAAATCAGGGCAGATTTCCACTACTTTTTCCACAATACTGTGCATGAGGAATGCCAATTCTAATTCCACCAAACAGAAATATCTCTCCAACTTTTCAGAAATAAAAAACAACCACCGGGCGGTGATGTTTTTTTCCCCAAAGACTTCGTCCAGTGTTTTAAAAGTTTTACTTGCTGATGGGCTACAGAATTGTTTCTCTATAAATATCTATTTCACAATGAAACTGAACAATGATTCCAATCTACATATAATCTTTAAGAAATTGCTGCCTTTCATAACAATAAACATTGAATCTATTTTGATTTGGCATTGCTTTTATCCATTTTCTCCCACAGAAAGTATTTAAAATTTGCTTGAGCTTAACCTTTTAGCCAGCTTAAATGCTTCATATATCATGCAATAAAATGCAATAGTGCTTTACAAAATATCAGTCATCATGCTTTATATAACTATAAAACTCTGATCTTGGATGTGTGTGTGTGCGCGTGTGTGCGCGCGTGTGTGCCCGCGTGTGTGCCCGCGTGTGTGTGTGTGTGTGTGTGTTTTCACATCTTCTCGAAAAAAACGATGTGCGAACGGGAACACCTTTAAAAAAAACCTTTGAAACAAAACCCCGCTGTCTTCTTGCTCGCACTGCGAGTGACGTCACCCCCCTGACCACTCCCCCATACTCGGGCCCTGCCTGCAGCCTGGAGCCGGGAGCGAAGTTCGGGAACCAGCCCGCCCCTCTGACAATGCGCCCCCCCCACCCCTCAAACCCTACCCCCTCCCTCTCTGCCCCCTCTCCATCTCTGCCCCCTCCCTCTCTACCCCCCTCATGCTCCCTCTCTGCCCCTCACGCCTCCTGTGGGGGCAACGGGTTTAGGATGGGTGCATTTTGCAGCTGGGGGCGAGGGAGTATTGCATTCGGGAACCAGCCCTCCCCTGTGATGATGCGCCCCACCCCTCAAACTTTACCCCCTCCCTCTCTGCCCCCTCATGCCCCCCCCCTCCCTCTCTGTGCCCCTCTCTGTGCCTCTGTGTTCCTCTCTGTATCTCTCTCTGTGCCTCTGTGTCACTCTGTGTTCCTCTGTGCCCCTGTCTGTGCATCTGTGTCCCTATCTGTGCATCTGTGTCCCTCTCTGTGCCCCTCTCTATACATCTGTTACCCTCTATGTGTCCTTCTCTGTGCTTCTGTTTTCCTCTCTGTGCCTCTGTGTCCTTCTCTGTGTCTCTGTGTCCCTCTCTCTCTAGCCCCACCCCTACCCCTCTAGCAGTGCCTGCGAGTTAGGGGCTATGCATGAGTGGATAGGGTGGGGGGTGGGGTAAAAGGAGTGAATGAATAATATTAATATCATATCAAAAAGGGTGGTTTTTGTGTGTGTGTGTGTGGGAGGGGGGGGGGGGGTGGTTAGTGTGTGTGTGTGAGAGGTTGGTTAGTGTGTGAGTGATGCCGCAGGCCACCCCCCTCCCCCCGCTACCATGCATTGAGGGGACAGGACCCAACGGGTCCCACTTGATCTAGTTGTCTTTAAAAAGCTGACTTTAAAATCACATTTTCCGATACATTTCCCATGAATTAACACAAGCCAAAGATTCATATTCAGCTCTATTGATGCTGTAAAATTTTGGAGAAAGCTTTGAAGAAATGCTAATCTATCAAAGTTCAAAACATTTTGCCTCAACAAAATTTTAAAGCATAAATACTCCTTTTATTTCAATGGTTAACAGTTCTTTATTATCACATGCACTGAGGTGCAGTGAATTTCTTTCTTTGCATACAGTTTATAAATTATTTTTATTATTATTATTATTATTATACATAAGCACAATCCCAGATTGAATAGAAAGTGTATATAAATAGCTCACTAACACAATATACAGCAGTCACCAGGTTTGGCGCCATTTTCAAAGTACAGGCTTCAGCTGATCATAAAGGCCCCTTGTCCTGGCTACAGGACTTTTTGCCTAGATACGGATCGTCGAACAAACCGTCACCCCTCCCCTTGCCCAGCCACTATTTAGCCTTTGTGCCCTTTGGGGCTTCTCCCGCAGTCGACTATGAGGGTGCGGAAGGTAGGACCCCAGATTCAATTTTGTTACCGTAACCAATTAACCTAAAAACCAGTACGCCTTTGGAGTGTGGGAGGAAACCAGAGCAATTGGAGAAAACCCACGTGTTCACAAGCAGAATGTACAAACTCCGTACAGACTGCACCAGTAGTCATGATCGAACCTGGGTCTCTGGCACTATAAGGAAGCAACTCTACCATTGTGCTACTGTGCTGCTCCTTGGTAGAAGTATACAGTGCATTCAGAAAGTATTCAGACCCCTTCACGTTTTCCACATTTTGTTACGTTACAGCCTTATTCTAAAATGGATTACATTCATTTTTTTAAATCATCAATCAACCTCAATAATACCTCATAATAAGAAAGCGAAAACAGGTCCTTAGAAAATTTTGCAATTTCTAAACACCTCTTTTCACTTTTTTTATAATGGGGTATTGTGTATAGATTGATTATAATTTTTTTTTAATCCATTTTAGAATAAGGCCCTAATGTAACAAAATCTGGAAAAAGTGAAGGGGTCTGAATACTTTCTGAATGCACTGTATAAAATTATGAGAACATAAATAAGGAACACAGTCAAAATTATTTTCCCATGACGCAAAAAATATATTCAAGAATATTTAAGCTGAGCGGGCCAAAGTTTAAAAGAAATGTACAGGGCAAATTTTTTACATAGACGGAAGTGCGTCCACTGACAATAGACAATAGGTGCAGGAGTAGGTCATTTGACCCTTCGAGCCAGCACTGCCATTCACTGTTATCATGGCTGATCATCCACAATTGGTACCCCGTTCCTGCCTTCTCTGCATATCCCTTGACTCCGCTATCTTTAAGAGCTCCATCTAACTCTCTCTTGAAAACATTCAGAGAATTCCACAGATTCACAACTCTGGGTGAAAAGGTTTTTCCTCATCTCCGTTCTACCTACCCTTTATTCTTAGACTGTGGCCCCTGGTTCTGCACTCCCCCACGTGCTTCTTGCCTCTAGCATGTCTAATCCCTTAATAATTATATGTTTCAATAAGATCCCCTCTCAACCTAAATTCCAGTGTATACAATCCCAGTCGCTCCATTCTTTCAACATATGACAGTCCAGCCATCCCAGGAATTAACCTTGCGAAGCTACGCTGCACCCCCTCAATAGCAAGAATGTCCTTCCTCAAATTTGGAGACCAAAACTGCACACAATACTCTAAGTGTGGTCTCACCAGGGCCCTGTACAACTGCTCCTATACTCAACTCCTCTTGGAGTCCATGGAATGCGCTCTTGAGAGTTGTGGTTGAAGCAGATATGTAAGTGGCATTTAAAAGACTTTTGGATAGGAATATGGATGTGCAGGAAATTAAGGAATATGCGTTATATGCAGGTAGATAGGTGATGGTCTTGGCATCATGTTAGGCACAGAGCAAAGGGCATTTTCTTATGCTGTACTGTTCTATCTTCCATATTCTATGAAGGCTGACAGAGACTACACTCCCGATGACTCCCTAATTTGCCCATCCCTCCCCACCCGTCCCTCCCCCGCCCCAGCCACTTGCTTTGAAACTGCAGGAAATGCAACATTTGTCCCTGCACCAGTCACCTCACCTTCGTTCAGGGACTCCAATGGCCTTTATAGTTGAGATGGAGGTTTACTTGCACCTCCTGAATTCTCATCTATTGCATTGTGTTCAATCAGTGCTCTCGATGTGGTCCCTTCTATAGCAGTGTGATTAAGTGTAGATGAGGTGACTGCTTTGCCTAACACTTGCACTCTGTCCACCAGGACTGTCTGGAGCTCCTGTTTGCTTGCCATTTTAATTCTCCTTCACAGGCCCACACCAGCCTGTCTGTCCTCAGGCTCATCCATTCCCAGAGTGTGACCACATGAAAACTGATGAGTGGCACCTCATATTCTACATTGGGTAGATTATAACTCAATTGAATGAAAATTGAACCCTCCAATTTCAGATAACACTCCCCCCTCTCATCTGCCCAATCCATCCCACCCCCTTCCCCCTCACCCACACACACGTGCAACTACACACATCTTTCTTTCCACTTCCCTGCCCACATCATTCAGTTCCTTTTCCCTTCATCTCACCCTTCATCTGCTCATCTCCCACCATTCCCTAATCTGGGACCCCATAGCCCTTCTCCCCTCACATCCCATTCCTTTCCACCCATTATTCCTCCCTCTGATTCCATAGTTCACTCCCCATTTTCCTTCCTTATCGGATTCCACCATTTGCACCCTTTTGTCTTCTGCATTTACCACCTCCAGGCTTGGTCACTTTTTCCAACCATCCCTCCACCACTTGGATCATCTGCCAACCAACCTCTCCTCACCTGTATCCACCCATCATTTCCTAATTCTTGTCCTGCTCCTTTTCACTTCACCTCTCTCTACCAGTTATCTTCCTTCTACACGTGGACTCCAGTCTAAGGAAGAAGGATCCCGACCTGAAACATCTTGTTCATTCCCCTCCACATTCCCCTCCTGAGCATGGGTTCCTCCAACAATCTGTATTTTGCACTATATAATAAGATCATCAGAAATCTCTCCAGGACCAATTAACCACTTAATTAATTGGCACAAGAAAATTAGCCACCACATTCTTCAGCTACCAATGATTTGAATTTTTAAGAGCCACTTTCAAATATGTCCTCAGATTCCATTTAAATGCTTCTGCTCTGCAAGTTTACCTATGCCACCCCTTATCCTGTACCACATTATATGAAACTGACTAACATCAAAATGAGTATGGCTCCATTAAAGCTAGACCAAATTGGCCATTACACACTCCAAATGTTTCACACTTCACCATGAAACTTTTCATTTTGAAAAGCTTATCTGAATCCAACACCTCCAGATGTACAGACGCTCTCCCAAATGCAAATCAAAACTCATATTCTGAAAACCTACTGCTGCTAAATCATTATTGTGGCTCATGCCTAAAATATGCTTCAATGTGCAAGTACAGCTGTCCCAAAACCTAGATTTTCAAAGTTCATTATTTTCTTACTATCAATTTGGAAATACTGTTTTTTGATTTCATGTCCTAGTTTCATGAACCCCCCAGGAGGTTCTGAATCCCGGGGAAAAGATAATTATCTTATTCAGCTTCAGTTCTAAAGTAACTGGGGTACTGCAAGACAGAGTCTTTGCATTCACAAACTCAATTGTCTTCCTGTAAAGAAACAAAAAACTACGAATTAAAAGGTTATCCTTTTTTTTAAACGAGTCTTTTTTAACCTCATAGGTACAGAATACTCTGTGGAGAATCAAGGAACTGCAGATGCTGCTTTATTAAAAAAAAATGGGAGAGTGAACAAAGGAGTAGCAGAAAGTATAATCTCTGTGGAAGGTGGAAAGGAGTGGAAATGGGCAGATGTGACTGGTGGTGAAATCACGTGAGAGTGGCAGAAATGTTGGAGATTGATATGTTGGATGCGAAGGCTAGTGGAATGGAAGGTGACAACAAGGGCAACTCTATTGGTGTTCCGTCTGTGGGGAGGAAGAGTGAGAGCAGAACTACATGGAGGAGATGCAGGTGAAGGATACGTCTATGACACTGAAAGAAAGAGGACATCTCGGCATTTGCACCATCACTACATAAAGAATGTTATTAATGCTCACCAGTGAAATAAAATATTTAAATCTCTCTTGCCTAGGAATAACCAATGGGAACTATAGTGAGGATGTCTGACTTCATCATTGTACAGAATGACACTGACAGCAACCATAACACTGTAGACACAGCACAACAACTCTGAGATGTACTGCAAGGAAAAGGACTGTTCAGCTGGTGTTTAACCATAGACAGCAGATAAGGAAGATCAGAGTATCCTGACGATGGCCCAATGTCTTTGAGTCAGCCAAGCAAGCCAAAGGGTGGCCACCAGGCAACAAGTCATGCATGTTTGAACAGGATGCCTGCAACAGGAGTGATGTTGATGCTCAGGATTTAATGGAGGAGACCGCTGTTGAGCTGAAGCAATGATTCTGCTGGTTCCATTCCTGTGCCTTTGGATGACTGGTATACCAGTGTAGATTTCAAGATTCACAGAAGTTCAGCTACAGCTGTCCCTTCCCTTATGCCAGCAGTGCAATAGGCACAATTTCAAGCCAGGATATCTGTGAGCAATTCTTCCAGCTGCAACATCAGTCACTGTAGATAGCACAGACATAAGGGAGACCAACATGGGGGGAAATTGGATGATACTAAAAATAGTTTGTGGGCAATTAACTTCCGCCTAGTCCTTGTGCTGCAGGCGACACCTGCTGTTTTAAATGTTTTCTGGACAAAGCAGCAAGTTGGTGTAATACAGCATCTATTGGCAAGGGGCCGAATACTAAAACACAATCTTTCATTTAAAGAAATAGGTCCTTTGAAAGGAATCATACTTGTTTGTTTTGAACATGGATACGAGGATGCAAGCAAAACTAATCCCTTCTTCATCAGTAATACTGAATTTGTAAAAATGTTATGTTTTGGGTTTTTTTCTAATTTTTTCAAAATGTTCTGGTTGTCATATGTTTTTACAGGCAAGGTGATTAGGATGCAGGAGAAAGGGTAGTATTAGCTGTCAGTGGTATAGCAATGGTTACAGTATAAGAAACATTAGCGATTTGCCTCACATCGTCAGGGTGGTTTGTGAATATGATTCGTAGGGGGAATAGAACCAAAGTGCTTGATTAACTCAGCAGATCAGGCAGCATCACTGGAGAACATGTATTGGTATTCAGGATGAGACATATCTAAAGAAGGATTTTTCAAGTCTGAAGAACGGTCCCAACCTAAAATGTAACCTATCCATATTCTCCAGAGTTGCTGGCTGACTTGCTGAGTTACTTCAGTTTGTGTCCTTTTGTGTAAACCAGCATCTGCAATTATTTGTTTCTACTCCACGGATGAGTTTGCTCTCTTCAGCAATTATGAGAGGATCTAATTAAACCAGGAAGGGTAAAGAGAGAATAGATAGAGAGAAAATCTTATCATTATTGGAAGGGTCAAGAACCAGGGGATATAGAATTAAGATGACTAACAAAAGAACCTCAGGCGACACAAGGAAAGATTTCTTTATAAAGCAAACAAAGTGTGATCTGCACTACTGCGGGATTAGTGAAACTGGTTTCTATCACATTGTTCAAAAGGGAGCTAGGCAAGTACCTGAAAGGAATGAAATTGCTGGGCTCAGATTAGGGGAGAAGGACTAACTTGCCAGGCTTTGTCCCGTCCCCACTTCAGTTTTCCAACTTCCATCCCCCAACCACAATCAGTCGGTAGAATGGTTCCAAGCGAAAACATTGCCTATCCATTCCCTCCACAGATGCTGCCAGTACTCCAGCATTTGGTGTTTTGCAACCTTTCCCACTTTCTTGCAGGTCAAGTCGTGTTATCACAGGAAACAGCATGAAACAAAGTGGACAAGCATGTTTACAAGTTTTGACTGATGGACAGTGCCAGGCTTCATAACCAGTGACTGAGCACTGAGAGTGCTGCAGAATGTTTGTGCATGCTTAATATCCATTCTCTCTTCTCACCAATCGCTGGCCCGACTTGCGTGCTGTGGGTGGCATGATTTCTTACCTTATCTATCAATTGCAACGCACCCTTTGTCTCTTTCCCTTACTTAACATTGGTAAATGTTGATAAATGCCAAGAAGCATTCTGGCCACTCGCTGACTTTAAAACAAAAACTCTGACAAAACTAATTTCTATAATTGTAACAAATGTAACAACCCCCTCCCCCATGTCACAAGGCATTTCACAAAATGATCTGAGTTGGAGGAATGCCTATATCTCAGGAGTGATAGGAATAGAGGAAATGAGTGACAGCAAGGAATGAAGCCATGGAGATAATTAAAAACAAGAATGGAGATAATTAAAAACAAGGACGAGTTTAAAAATAAAATGCTTGTTAACCAAGAATTCCAATTATTCCTGAATGTAATGTTTTCATCATGCGAAGCTATGCCTTAAACTGCCAAGTATCTAAGCTCCAGAACTTCCTCTCAACATCTCTCAATGCATCTCTCTCCTCCTGCAAGACACTCTTTAAATCTTGTCTGTGACTAAGCTTTTGGTCGCTTGCCCAAATATCCCCGTATCAGGCTCAGTATGACATATACCACTCTCATGAAGTGTCTTGGGGCATTAATAGTGGAAACAAGATGTTGTTGCTGCATAATGTAAATCAGTAATTTATGTAATACTGAATTATCAGCCTTAAACATGGCTCATCTTTTCCCAGATTTATGGTGCCTTCCATATCACTAGAGTTGTGATCAGGCATCTCAATGGCTGGTTAAGTATGACATTAAGCTGTGAGTTTCTCCTTGTTTTTAATGGGGAACTTATCAGCTCAATTCTGTCACCTGAAAGGAGCATGTTTACTTGAGAAACCCACCCATTTAAAGCTGATTCTCTTATTCTTTAATATGTAGGTTACTAATGAATAATTTGTCTTGCATAACTGTATGTAAACCAAATAGCTGAATTAATATTGCATAGCACTTAGACTACAGAAACAAGCCATTAAGCCCATGATATCCCTGTTTGAGATTCTGCCTCCACCCTACCTCCTTCAATTAAGCTTCATCAATAGACCAGCATGTTAGGCAGTAGTAAGAGAAACTGTTAATATTTCAGACGAATGTGGTTCCTAATTAAATGTAAAGGGCCTGAAACATGAACTCTATTTTTTTGTCCACACATGCTCCATTTCTAACACTCTGCTTTTCATGTTTTCAGTGCTTGAAATACAGTATTTGGTTGAGTTTTGGATCAAAAAAAGCAGACAGTGATATTCCCCTGGAATCAATGCTGGGACTGCTGTTATTCCTGTTCTCTTTTATTGACATTTCTTTGTGAGAATGGGGTTCAGAGAGGTGGAACCGAGTAGAAATGTCTTGAAATGCACAGAGGCCAGAGAAAATATTTTTGATGGTGGCAATGCATATCGAATAAGTGCTTTAAGAAGCATATGGGATTTTTTAAACTTAGAAATAGAGCCACTGAGTATGTAAGCAAGAAAGCGATATTGTTTGTTCAGGTGCAACTGGAGTATTTCGCCATATAGTTTTTCACGAAGAATGTAACGTCCCCTGGAGAATAAGCAAAATAAAATTTAATACGGTTTCAGAAATGACTAGGGTTGAAAAACCTACGATTGTTCTCTTTTGAACAAAGAAAGCTGAGAAGCGATATGGTAGAAGGATTCAAAATAATGAGGATCCTACACATATCAATATTACCCAAAGGACACAGGTGTTAGATGAATGGCTAAGGAGCCAAAGAAGACTTGAATGGTCGGCATTTGGAATGCTTTGCTTGGTAGAGTGATGGAGCCTGACTAGGTTGTGGCTTTCAAATGGGAATTCCATTTGCATTTGAAAGAAATAACTGCAGTTATGATTCTGATATGGTAAGTTCCCATCACATGATATGGGTTAATAAAAACCCCGATCTTTGAACTTATGTTCTATTTTTCAACTATATGCTATTCTTTTACATTGCCATGCATACATTAAGATCTATTTTGTAAAGAAACACTATGGTTATCAGTATACAAGCATGAGATTTAGGTATAGAACCTGTGATTAGCGATCAAGGAGCAGCACCTTATCTTGATCTTGTAGGGGTTTTTTCGTTTCCCACAAAAGGGATTCCCCTAGGTTCTAGACCTCAGAATTATGGTGGGATATGATAAAAGGTTGAATTGACCAGAGTGTGCTGATGAGAGAAAACAGAAACCAAGATGGACTCAAAGGAAGTCTAAATTTACATGCTTTATTAAACAATGAGAAATCGAATCTCACCAACACTACATAATAAGTGGCTAAACTTATGCTTTAAACTAAGACTATGGAAGGAAAACTATCGGGCACGTCGTAAAACTTACTTTAACAATATTTTACTCCCCTTTCCCTTTATGTACTCAACCTCCTATCCTATTTCGGGAATTTCTCCAGGTCACCAGGATACTCACAGTTAAGTTGATGCAGGCTCATGAGCTGTCCAGTAGAGCAGAAAGAGAGCAGGGAGAGCCGAAAAGAGCAGAGAGCGAGTTCTGGCTGGACTCCTGTTTTATACCTTAGATTCCTTTGAACCCCCCCCGGTGGTCCTCTGGATAAAAGGGCTTATTTTGATGTTTCCCAGTTTCGATCTGGCATGAACAATAGGCTTCCGATGATAAGGGGTTTGCTGATGTCATGATCCCTCAGCCTGATCGTTATCATCCCCGATGGTGATAGTGTTTCTGCTGGCCAGTTTACCACCATCTGCTGAGGCTTGGTTCCTTCCTTTGTGTATCCAAGAAAATCTCGTTATCTCCGTCTCAGCCTTTCCTGTTCACACCATTGTGTGATGTCCAAGTCCACAGGCCAGACAGGTTTGAAACTTGAAACTGATTCTTTCTGTGGATTGCGGGTTTTTCCGTTGCAGCCAGCAAATCTGTCTTTTTTTAAATGTCGATGTCCTTAACCGAGTTCTTTCATAATTTTGGAGGATTTGCCCCAATAACTTACATGCCCCTACGATACGTCCAGGCTTGCACGGACCGTATCGATTGACAAAGTTAGTGGGCAATCCTCCAGCCTCAAGAGCTGTAAATACTCCTGGTGAGAAGGTGAAATTATGTACCCCGAAAGCCCCCTTAAACACTAAACTAGGCCCTCAAAGCACATTAACTTACACTATACACCTTTTGTTTTACATCAATCCCACAAACCATACCGTACCCTCACGACCATTCCTGAAAATGCAGGGATTACAACATATGTACAAAACTATTGCACTAGAGTACAGATATTTTACAGTGATGGGGTGTCGTTACGGTGACGTCAGGCGGCTCGATTTACCAGCTGTTGTAATTTGGCCATCCTCCTCCGCCTTTTAAATGTGCAATGAATGCATAGTAAATACACCACAATTATCATCTGGCAGATGATCAGAACATGGGACACGATGCGGACCCATGCTGGAACTATGATCCAGGACTCCAGGTCCCACCAACTTGGAGACTTGATCTCTTCGATCTCCCTGGCGATATCCAGAGTCCTTTGTTCCAGGGAGAAGAAGTGTTTGTACAACAACTCGACCTCCACCAGCAACTCTTTTAATTTTTCATTCACTGGGGGAATATCATACCCAAAATGGGCAACATAGTTAAATAAGTCAGTTACATTTTCTCGTACCGAGAGGTGAACCGAAGAAGGTTCCGGGACGGGTAATATTCGCTGCTGTGCCACATGGACTTCTGCCCTGGGTTTGAAGCAGAAGCTGCGGTGCGGTATCGGGCACCACAGCTGTGATCCGTACTGATACCGCTGGGCACTTGTGGTGACACGGTACATCCCACTGCCTATATACGCCACCTGTGGAGGGACATGGTCTGCCGCCATCGCCTCCATGGTGCAGTTTATAGGCTGTGCCCCAACAGCCCTGAACCCACACTGAGGTCTAGCCTCAGCGCCCATGTGCTGGGGACACAGGATTACCTGTGCTCCCCGGCTCCGACAACCCAAAAGGTCAATGCCTGTCACAGCTTGCTCCCTTACTATGACATAGGGCGGGACCTTCCCATAGCGAATATGCACCCCCCCACGAACAACTCCCACGTTCTCCACTCAGTACAGAGGAGCTGGTCGTGCCGAGGTTCCCATCACCGGGATTCTTACGACCACTCCCATTATGGTGTGATTGGATTTTCCACAATCCACCGGTACCGGGTAGGCCTCGGAGGCCACACGAAGCTGACAAGGACTCAAAGTGCTGTTATAAGGGTGTAGCGCTGCTAGGTGCTGGTTGCTTATCCAGGAGGGGACTCGACCTTGCCTCAGGTCTTCCAGGTTGCTCCTCCCCTCCCCCAACAACCACGCACCATACAGCCCACACACCTCATTCTGTGCAGCCTGATCGGACACATTCCAGTCCTCTTTAATCAAAGCGTTTATCGTTTTTGCATGTGTCTCCAACTGTGCTATGATTTCCTTTAGATGTAGAGTCATTGCCACCTCATGGGCACCATGCAGGTAACCGCACTTCAGTCAAATTTAATACTACTGAGGCCACAGCGTAATGCACTCCCTGGTACAGCACCCTTTTGGTTGGGACAAGTGCTAACCCATTCTCCGGCCCTTTGGTGGTGGTTGGACAGTTGTGAGGGTTGATCGGTTGGGCTGTGGGTAGGGGCTTCTTCACCTGAACCAGCAATTCGGTGGCTTTTACTGTCATCCCAGCCCTGGGGGCCACACATGCCTGCCCACTGCGGTCCCAATCTATTCCGTTCCCGGGGTTCTGCCACCACTTGACGAAAGTGATTGATGCCCCTACCGGACACACCTTGGCAGACCCCCATAGACATAAATAAAGCCCCTGGTCATAGGCCCACCATTTGTCCCAACATACAGTGATCCCTCCCGGTGACCCCGTGATGGTCCGGTAGGTATCATTGTCCAGTCTTTCCCAGTCCGAGGATCGATCCCTCATGTCTGAGCTCAGCTTCCTGAGCCACCACCATCTCCCCAAAGGAACGTCCCTCTTACAGGTTCAACACACCCGCCTGCCCTCAGTCACCCTAACCCGGTCGGTAGCCATCTGTATCTCGGCACAGGGTATGGATGCTTCCCCGTAGGCGAAGCTCCTGGTCGAGTTCGACCCCAGCCATCCAGACCATCTCCCATCATGGGAGTATCCGACCTGGCTATCCGCTACCAGGTTTCCTTGCCCAGTAGACACGAGGGGTGCTCTGTCCACTGAGCACCCAAATACGATGGACTCCTCCGTGTCCCCGCGACGCGCCACGCACATCCGGAGGCACATCATTGCCATCATCCATATGGCGGGGCTGCCCATCTGGAAAACAAAGCAAACCACCTCCTTGCCTCCACAGAGCTATCCGCCTAAATTGGCATTTGGGGTATTGGTATTGTCTGTTATGGTCTACCTTCCCACAGCACATCCCTTCGATCCCGTACTGTCTGTCCCTGTACTCCCCTGTAGCTATACAAAACCTTATCTCTAGTTACGCTAACTACATCTACTTACACACAAACCAATGCTATATACACCGCCACCCGTCTCCGGGTGGCCAACTCATAACTGATCCCCGTCACGTTGGGGCCACCCCTTTGGTGGGCCCACCCGTGCAGGCCAGAACTCCGCCTGTCGAGGGGCCTGACTGCCCCTCACTTCCCTTTGCACTATGGGGTTTTGAGTTACCCCTACATTCCCTGTGGAGACTGGGCTCCCTCCAGCCGCACTCCGAAGTGCCCTGTTTCGGCCACTCTCCTTCCCGGCCCTCCTGTGGCCGGCCCTAGCCCTAGGTTTCATTAGGGATGGGGACCACCTTATTGGGGGTTTAGTGACCCTGTTACTCCTACGTCTGACCGGGGGTTCCCACACCAGAGGCGATACCTCCATCTCCTCTGTTTCTGCTAGTTCTGCCTCTCTTAGGCAGTCTACGGTACCTGCCTGTGGAGGGCTGGAGTCAACCTCCTTCTCAGCTGCTTCCAGTCCTTGCCCTGGGACATAGCCGGCTACTTCAGGCTGACTACCTGTGGACTCACCTGGCTCCCCTATGGTTTCCACATCAACCCGGGTCTGTTCTTGATCCTGTTCTCTGACATGTACCCCTTTTTTGGCTTCACGACACACAGAGCCCCTCTCTCTGGTGCCCCACAAACAGTGGTTCCTCAGGTCCACCAAGCCATTGTGATATAATCAGTTGAAGTTGGTCATTTTAAATTCAAAGTATTTTGATATTTTTAAACTTCAATCAGTAATGTTGAGAAATAAAGCATAAAATGTTCACTGAAGGTGCTCTCTGCCTAGAGGGGAAAAACGTGAATCAGAATATGTAAAAATCTTGTGAAAGTTGGCATTTTTAAAGCTTTAATCATGAATAACGTGAAATAAAGGATGAAGTCTTGAGTGAAGCTGATCACTGCTAGCTGTGCCATTTTGACGTCATAAGTGAAAGCGGGTCGTTTTAAATTCAAAGTCTTTTGATGTTTTTAAACTTCTTACTGACTTCCAGCGGCGCTATGGAGTAAGGGAGACTCGCGCTGATTAGCTCCGCAAAAATCCAATTAAAAATGGGGGAAAAGACCGGGACTTACCTGCAGTACAACTGTACCGGCTACTTGCAGTAAGCGTGTGACGTCATCAGGCATACGACACCGGCGGTATGTCTACACAACTTATTTCCCCCCCCCCCAAGACGAGAAAAGCCGGTAAGGGGGAAAAAAATAGGCCCAACTGAAGCCTCGAGCTCAGTTTTAACATCGTCCCAAGAAGAGATCACAAAGAAGAAAAAAACAGATGTTTAAGAACTAAGAGGTTTTCTCGCACAGGTAGTTGCAAACATAATGGAAGAATTGAAAAAACTCAAACAGAACTTCAAGGAAGAATTTAATTTTTTTTTAAATAAATTAAAGAAGATGTCTTAGCCTCTGTACAGGATGTACTAGATACCTGGAAGTCAAACATGGAAGAAAATTGTAATCAAAAGATTGAAGAGGTAAATGTTAAATTTAATTTGATGGAATCCAGACTTAATTCAAAGTTGGAACCCATTTCCCAGGCACTAGATCAACAAGAGAAAACTGTAACTGAATTAGAGGAAATTGCTGAAACAAGCTCTAAAACTACAAGAAAGCTTCTCTCCGGGAACAAGCGTTTATCAGACATTGCATAAAATAACTGAAAAATGTATTGACTTGGAAGGACGACAGAGACGCCAGAATCTAAGAATCATGGGCATTCGGGAAGGCAGAGAGGGGAACTGTGACCCCCGTGAATTTGCTGCAGATTATTGAAAAAAGTTTTAAATCTGGATCAAGCACCTTTACTTGCTCAGACACACAGAGCATTGAGACGCCATCCAAGGACGGATGCCCCCCCAAGACAACTGATAGTTAAGGTGCAATATGATCATGTTTTGGATGATATGATGAAGAAAATTGTTCGCAGCAGAAATCTCGTAATTGAAGGAAATAAGATCAGTATATTTCAAGATTATCCTGTGGAGGTCGCCAAGAAAAGAGCACTGTTTACAAAAACAAGAAGAATACTTAAGAATATAAAAAACAGAGATATGGACTGATGTACCCCGCAACACTGAGAATAACCTACGACAAGAAGGAATATTTCTTCACCAAACACACAGACGCCCTTAAATTTGCACAGAACATCGAGAACATTGAGAACATCGAGAGCGAGGGTGAGACTGAGAATTGAATAACACTCAACATACACCTGACGATACTGGATATTGTTACTCTACAGAGAAGAAATATAACTTTAAATTGTTATACTTAAGGACTGTCTAGAATTTAGAATGAGAATTGAGTAGTTATATTGCTATTGATAAATAATATTAACATTTTAGTACTAATTATTACTAATTACGACTAATCATGATTACTAATTATTAATTATTGTTAACTGGATCAACTTAGAATTAGCTAAAATGATGAATAAGTAATGTGTGATTCAGACAATTTATTAATAAAAATTCAGGAGATTTGTTTTCTTGGATACTTTTGATTAATCTTTGACTAATATTTTTGTTATGCGAGACTAATATTTAACTTTTAGACTAATATTTATTCCATTAATGGAATATAACTATTGTTTCCCCTCCCCCATATATTGTTTTTATTGAAATTGAAACTTTTCTTTTAAGGAAAATACAGAGCTAGTAATATTCTTTTACCAAAAGCTACAGAAGTCGTTAGATGTCTAGCCACATTAGGGTGGCTATCACTAACTGCACCAACTTTTGATGTAGTTTTTTTTTTTCTTTGACACTTTACTGATATAATCCTCTTTTACTTTTTCCATTTCATATTATATCATAATTTTTATTTTGAATGGAATTGTAAGTTTTATTTAAGGAGATATGTCCAAGAGGAATATCTACGAGATCTAAAACTCATCTATCTGATGTTTGGGTGTAAGGTAGGGTTTAATGTGCTGAACCATTTGCAACATTATAGACCACCTTAATCAAAAGATGCAAGATGCAAATTTGAAAACTGGGGGTGAAGGAATTACATTTTGTAGTTGGAATGTTAAGGGAATTAATAAACCCATCAAGAGAGGTAAAGTATTAGCTCATTTAAAATCACTTAAAACAGATATAATATTCCTCCAGGAAATACATCTTAAAAAGGAAGCACAACACAGATTGAAAGCAAAATGGATTGCTAAAACGTATCACTCTTCATTCTCACATAAATCTAGAGGGGTTGCAATACTAATCCGTAAAGGTTTACCTTTTAAACATATATCAACTATAAAAGATATTGACGGCAGATATTTTGTATTAGTAGGTGAATTATACTCAAAAAAAGTGACGCTTCTTAATGTATATGGACCAAATTTTGAAAGCCCAAATTTTGAGAAAAGACATTCTTGCCATAGAGGGGGTACAGAGAACATTCACCAGACTGATTCCTGGGATGTCAGGACGTTCATATGAGGAAAGAATGGATAGACTTGGCTTGTACTCGCTAGAATTTAGAAGACTAAGGGGGGATCTTATAGCAACTTACAAAATTCTTAAGGGGTTGGATAGGCTAGATGCAGGATGATTGTTCCCGATGTTGGGGAGGTCCAGAACAAGGGGTCACAGTCTAAGGATAAGGGGGAATTCCTTTAGGACCGAGATGAGGAAAACATTTTTCACACAGAGAGTGGTGAGTCTCTGGAATTATCTGCCACAGAAGGTAGTTGAGGCCAGTTCATTGGCTATATTTAAGAGTTAGATGTGGCCCTTGTGGCTAAAGGGATCAGGGGGTATGGAGAAAAGGCAGGTACAGGATACTGAGTTGGATGATCAGCCATGATCATATTGAATGACGCTGCAGGCTCAAAGGGCTGAATGGCCTACTCCTGCACCTATTTTCTATGTTTCTATGGACTTACATAAATTTAAAGAAGAAATCAAAGAAGACATGAAAACCGAACTCAGAGTATTGAAGCAAAAAATGTATAATAAACTTTCTGCAAACTCCAAACAAATCGACGCCCATGAAACTAGACTAAACAAAGCTGAAGCATGAATTGAAGAGGCTGAGCTATGGCTGTGAAAAATGTGCTGTTTAAATCTATGAAAAATCCATGCAAGAAAAACTGACTGATTTGGAAGGACGAAATAGCATTCGCATCTACGGCGTACCTGAAGAGAAAAAAGGCAAATCTATGTCTGAATTTGTGGAACAACTTTTAAAAACTGAACTCGTAATAACAAGGGACACCAACGTACGGATCCAGCGCGCGCACAGAGCTTTGGCTCGCTAACCGGAAGGTAATTCACCACCTAGGTCTATGCTGGTAAATTTCCTGAAGTTTAATACCAAAGAAATGGTATTGAAAAAGGACTAGGGAAAGAAGACAATGATTGACGGGCAACGTCTATCATTTGACTGCGACTATGCAACGGAGGTTGGACAGAAGCGCAAGGCCTATAAGGTAATAATGAAGGCCCTGAAGGAGAGAGGTGTCCGCTTCCAGACCCCGCTGGACAAGATGCGTATTCACTGGGACTCAGGAACATGCACATATCATAGTGCACAAAACGCAGCGCAGGAGCTGAGGAGGAGAGGCTACTCCGTGGAGACACCTGATTACATCGCTGAGGAACTGGCGGACCCAGAGATGGAGCTTCTTCGCCAGGCTTTGACATGGCAGAGAGTTGGAAAGAGGAGCAAAGATGAGAGTGAGACAGCAAGAGAGCGACTACAGTCTGAGCAGACCCCATCCAACTAGCTTTTATTGTGTCACAAATTCTTTTGGACTAAAAAATAAGTGCTATCGGATGACATTGGATGATACTAGGATGCGTGAAATGGAGTGTTTCACCTCTAGTGAGGGGCCCTCTGGAAGTAGGCTTTCCCCTATACCTGCCAACGGGGACTCAAGGTGGAAAGGAATCACCCTTACTTGAAAGTCAACTGTTTTTTATTTGGCACATGTTGTCCAGATGTTCAGACCTGCACAGTTTCAAGTTATCTGGAGATCTATGAATGCAAGACAGGAGTAGGTAAATTAAATGTCACGTAATACTATCAAATTGGTGTCACTCAATGTAAATGGGATGAATAATCCAGTTAAAAGGAGCAAGGTCCTGGCTAAACTGAAAAAAGAAAAGGCTCAGGCACTATTTTTACAAGAAACCCACCTGCCTCAACAAGAACATGAGAAACTAAAACGCTTTGGTTTTAGAAATGTATTTTATAGTTGCTATAAAACTAGCCAAAAGAGGGGAGTGGCTATCCTTATTACAAATGCAGTCCAATTTGAATGCCATAAAGAAGTCAGGGACAAAGAGGGAAGGTATGTATTAGTTAAAGGAAAGTTGGAAAACAAAGTTGTGACACTGATCAATGTATATGCCCCCCCCCCCCAGAGAGTACCAAATGTTTTTTCAAAACTCTGTTTGACATTATTGCTTTAGAGACTGAAGGTATATTGATATGTATAGGGGACTACAATGTGGTCATGAATCATAATTTCGATACAACAAGCCTAAAAAAAAACCAAGATGCATCTGACCAAGTTTATTAACACATCAGTACCGGAAATGGGTCTAACCCGTTTGGAGAGAACTTCACCCTTTAGAAAGGGACTACACACACTATTCAGTACCTCACTAAGTCTACTCCAGGATTGACTACTTTTTAATGATTACGGGTGAAAGTCACAGGATCACAGAGTGTAAAATCGGGGTGGCCGATGTATCTGATCACAGTGCGATCAGCTTGACAGTACACCCGAATAGTAGAAAAATAAATACTGTTTGGAGGCTCAATGTGGGTATTTTGAATAATAAGGCAAATGTGGAACAATTAAGGGAAGAGATAAAAAGGTACATAGAAGAGAATGATAACGGGGATGTGGATCCTGTAATACTGTGGGATGCTATGAAGGCAGTTATACGTGGAAAGCTGATCGCCCTGACATCATCACAAAAAAAGGCCCGGCTAGCTACGTATGAACATAAAGTAGAAAAACTGAAAACCAATCAATTATCACATGAGCCAGGTGAGATAGAAAGAATATTTGAAGAATACTATAAGAAACTCTATTCTAAACCACCATCAGCTGACGAAAGGACAATGAAAAGTTTTCTCAACTCACTTGATCTGCCATCCATTGGTGAGACACAAAATGATACCATCACGTCACAATTTACGGTTAAAGAGCTGGAAGCTGCAATCAGTAGACTCAAGGTGATGGGTTTCCACCAGAATGGTACAAGGCCTTTAAGAAAGACACCTCTGCTCCTGTCTTGCTTTAACTGGACCCTTAAAGAGGGCAGGGCTCCCTCATCATGGAAGGAAGCAATTATTATCATTTTACCCAAGGAAGGCAAAGACAAAGAGCAATGTAAACATTTCAGGCCAATTTTAAATGTAGACTACAAACTATTTACCGTAATCATTTGCAAATGACTCGAGACTTTTGTACCAGATCTGATTAATGAAGACCAAACTGGATTTATTCGGGGGCGTCAAACACAGGATAATATTAGAAGAGCCCTCCACATTGTGGATAATGTGAAATAAAGGATACAAATATGGTCCTGGTCAGTTTAGATGCAGAAAAAGCCTTTGATAGTGTTAGTTGGGTATTCTTACATGAATTACTGAGGAGATTTGGTTTCAATGAAGATGCAATTCGGTGTATTAAAACAATATATCAGGAGCCTACAGCTAGGATTAAGGTAAATGGAAACATCAAAAAGGATCCAGTTAGAGAGGGGCACAAGGCAACAATGCTGTCTTTCTCCTACTCTCTTCGTTTTGTATATTGAACCCTTAGCACAAGCAATAAGGCAGAGAGAAGACCTGCAGGGGGTCAAAATAGGGGGGAAAGAACATATAATTGGTCTTTTTGCTGATGATATCATTATTTTTCTTGAACGACCAGATATAGAAACATAGAAACATAGAAATTAGGTGCAGGAGTAGGCCATTCGGCCCTTCGAGCCTGCACTGCCATTCAATATGTTCATGGCTGATCATCCAACTCAGTATCCCGTACCTGCCTTCTCTCCATACCCTCTGATCCCCTTAGCCACAAGGGCCACATCTAACTCCCTCTTAAATATAGCCAATGAACTGGCCTCAACTACCCTCATGGCAGAGAGTTCCAGAGACCCACCACACATATATGTTTCCCAAATCTAATGAACCTATTTGAAACATATGGATACTACTCAGGGTATAAATTGAATATAACAAAAACACAAACTCTTTCATTCAATTATTCTCCATCCCAACAAATCAGAGATGCATATAATCTGAAATGGAATTCTAAAATGATGCAGTATCTTTGTGTAACTATAACCAAAACACTTTCCAACTTGTTTGAAACTAATTATAACAAAATTGAAGAAAACATCAAAAAGGATGTTGAGAGGTGGTCGACCCTTCCTCTTGACTTCAGTGCCAGAATACAAACGGTAAAAATAAATATCCTACCTAAACTACTATATTTATTCCAATCTCTCCCAATTAATGTTCCCCAAGATAAATTCATAGTCTGGGATAAAATGATC
Organism: Raja brachyura; assembly: GCA_963514005.1. The sequence continues at coordinate 23,650,134 of OY740792.1, forward strand.
TCTAGATTCATTTGGAATAGCAAAAAAACAAGAATAAAACTAACGACACTTCAACTGCCAAAAAGCAAGGGTGGAATGGCTTTACCAAATCTGAAGAATTACTTTTATGCAGCTCACCTCAGACCTCTGGCTTGTTGGTGTAGACCTGATTATAAATCTCAATGGAAAGAAATGGAAAGGGAGATACAGGGTTACCAGACCCAGATTTTGGTGGGAGATAAATATCTGAGAGGGGCTTTGAGACATGCTATAGATCCAATAGTAGCATTTACATTAGAAATATGGAATGTTATAGTGGAAAAATACAAATTAAAAAGAGGGGTTCACGCATTGAAGTGGTTCGCATACGACTCAAAGTTTAAACCAGGGGTGTATGATTCAAAATTCAAAGAATGGGCACAAAAAGACATAACGGCAATGTATACAGTTTCAGAAAATGGCGAGTTGATGAGCTTCCAAGATTTAAAGTCAAAGTATGGTCTCGAAAACAAAGATTTTTTTAGATACTATTAAGAGACTACTTAAGAGACTATACAATTAAGAGACTACTTTATAAAAGAGATAAGGCCAGAACTAGATGAAACTTCAAATAATGTGATCAAGGTGATTGTGGATGTATACAAACAGAAGGGGTTTCAGATCATCTCTGCTTTCTACCAACCTCTGGTGGAAAGCGGGGGAGAATTAACGCTCTACATTAAAAAAAAAAATGGGAAGCAGAATTAAAGATTCAAATAACAGAAGAAGAATGGTATCAAATGTGTGAAACACAATGTTCATCCACAAGCTCACTAGTATGGAGAGAATTCTGCTGGAAGAATCTATCTCGCTTTTTTATAACACCCAAAATAAAAAACAACTTGCTGTCCAACAACACTGTTGGAGGCTGTGTGGGAGTACGGAGGCAGACCACTCTGGAACTGTGTAAAGATAAGGCCATACTGGGAAAATGTTAATGCAGCTGTAAATAATACCTTGGGTTATAAAATCCCAAATACCTGCCCTGTGATGTATCTGGGGCGTATTAACGATAGTGTAAAAATAGAAGATACATATTTGATTAAAGCTTTGCTTGCAGCAAGTAAGGCAGCCATTACCAGGCAGTGGCTTAATGAAAAAAGTCCAAAACAGGAACAGTGGTTAAAAATTGTGCGAGGCATCTTTAATATGGAGAAATTGACATATTCCTTGAGAGTCAAGGAGAAATCATTTGAGAAGATGTGGGAAAATGGACTGTTTATTTGAGCCATGACACCAATTAGATAAATGCCGAGCTAGATATGGGAAGATTGCGTTATATAGAACTAGATGGTATGTTTGTATGAATGTTGAATTATCTCCAGATAACTAATCAATGTAATGGTTTTTCTTTTTTTGGTAAGTGAACCACACAGTCTTTTCCAATTTTTTTTTTAAATTACTTCCCCCCCACCCCCCATTTGATAAACCACAAAAACTATTAGCACGTCAGCTTTGTAAACTAGACGGGGAAAAAACAATTTATAAAATTAGATCAGACAAGGGAGAAATATTAACACCCAGCCAAAGATATTAATGACAGATTTTCACAATACTATCAAAAACTTTACTCAACTAAAGTGACAGAACAATCAACAGAAATGGAAGCATTTTTACAGAAATGTAATCTTACGGGTTTAGATCTGAAGGAGCGATAATTACTAGGTGCTGAAACAACGATAAAAGATATCAAAGAGTCAATTAGATCTTTAAAAAACGGAAAGGCCGCAGGGCCTGATGGCCTAAGCTCTGAATTTTATTTAAAAATTTATGATCTGGTTTCCCCACATTTACAGACATTGTATAAACACGTTTATACTCAACAGAAACTCCCAGAAACTTTAAACGAATCTACAATAATACTTATACCAAAAACTGATAAGGATCTTGAAGACCCAGGTTCATATAGAGCAATAGCTCTCTTAAATACTGATCAGAAAATATTAAGTAAAATCCTATCTCATAGATTGAGTTTAGTGATTAACAAATTAATACACCCCGACCAAACAGGTCTTATTCCAAAACGTTACTCATTTTACAATTTGAGATGACTATTTAATATTATATACTCAAATAGAAGTGCTAATGCAGACCTAGCAATTATCTCGCTAGATGCTGAAAAGGCATTTGATCAGGTGGAATGGTCATATTTATTTTCGGTGATGGAAAAATTTCAATTGGGAGAGAAGTACTGTACATAGGTTAAACTTTTATACTCTAACCCAACAGCTAGAATATTAACAAACCAAATGTTATCAACTAAATTTAATCTTTCTGGAGGTTGTAGACAAGGATTATCCCCATTATTATTCACTCTTGCAATTGAACCATTAGCAGAAAATGTTAGAACTCATCCAGAAATACATGGGTATAGTACTAAAGACACAATGAATAAAATCTCCTTATATGCAGATGATGTATTAATATATATTACAAACCCAGAAACTAATATTCCAAACTTACTAAATCTAATAACTCAATTTGGTCAGTTTTCAGGATATAGAATTGCTTGGAATAAAAGCGGAATTACGCCAACAACAAAACTCAATTTACATACACTACAACAATCCCCTTTTAAAATAGTTAAGGAAAAATTTAAATATTTAGAAATTTATGTAACTAAGACATATACTTCTTTATTCAAATCAAATTTCCCACCTTTACTGAATAAACTAAATAAGAATATTCAGTATTGGAAAACACTTCCCATTTCAATGTTTGGTAGAATTAATGCTATAAATATTATCTTTTTGCCACAATTACTGTACCTATTTCAGTCAATTCCGATATATATCCCAACATTTTTTATTAAAGTCGACTCCATTGTTACAAGTTTCATTTGGGATTATAAGAATCATAGAATAAGCAAAAAACATTTATGCAAATCAAAGACTAATGGAGGTTTAGCTTTACCAAATTTTTTTTTTAATTTTTGGCCGTCCATATTAAAAATATGTATTTCTGGCTGGAAGAAATGGATCAGCAACCAGACTGGTTAAGGATGGAAAAGCAAGATTGTTTGCCTTTTGAAATTGGTTCGATTATGTTTGCGCCCTTAAAATTGAACAAAAAAACCTATAGGGAAAACCCTATAATACATAGCGGTATACAAATCTGGAAACAATTAAAAAAAGCTTTAAAATAGTAAGATTAAATGAGAACTTACCTGTTCAAAGTTTGATCTTTATTTTATGAGGAGTTACGATGAGGGATTCCGTGAAGAAGCCCCGCCAGGCGCATGCTCGGCATACTTCATAGCAGAGGCGTGGAAAACACAGAACCAATAGCTGAAGTAAGATAGTAAGGCTCACACAAGACTAGAACTACCAGATGATCTTTTAGATTATGAGGGTCGGGAGCGGAGGGCACGTAATCCCTCATCGTAACTCCTCATAAAATAAAGATCAAACTTCAAACAGGTAAGTTCTCGTTTAATCTTACTATTTTACTTCGGAGTCACGTGAGTGACTACGTGAAGATTTTGAAGCTCTGTGATTTCATGCCGTAGATTCATTCCATACGACACACTGCTTCAGTTGACACAGTAGTGAGTAATAATATTATTAAACATTGCTTGAATAATGCAATAAGTATTTTAATAATAATAAAATAAAGAAAAGTAATACCCTTCTATCATAAGGGAAATTATAACAAAAGATATGAATCATTACATAAAAGAAAGCAAAAAATCAAACAGAACCCTACACGACATGTCCAAACTCTGGCACCGTGGTAATACGTTTATTGTAAAACTTGGAAAAAGTTTCTTCTTTACACCATCCTGTGGCCTCTAAAATTTGGTCGAGCGGCATGTCCTGTGCTATTGCCGCGGACATGGACGCTGCCCTGGTGGAGTGAGATTTAAACACATCAGTGTCTACTCCAGCTAATCCAAAACCTGTTTTAACCATCTAGAAATAGTTTGTACTGACACTTTTTTGTATGGTTTCTTATGGGCAATAAGCATTGTTGTCTCACAATCTCGGAGACTCTTGGTTACTTCAATATATGGAGTCAGATGCTTAACCACACACAATGTTTGGTCGACAGGATATGCTCTAAAGATTACCTTGGTTCCAGACATCCCTGGTCTGCTTTGTTTGATTAGATCATAAACATAAAAAGTAATGTTATCTGCAGACAAGTGCATACAATCTAAACGTAACATTTGCAATGTTTCTACTCTTTGTGCTGACACTAATGCCATAAGCATTACTACTTTAAATGTTAATTTCTGAAACGACAGTGACATAATTGGAGCCCTTTGCCGGAGCAATGTGAGAACTATACTAACATCCCAAATTTCTGTATATCTAGGTTTGGGAGGATTTTTATTAAAATCCCTCTCATAATCAGGATATTAATGGATGAGACCCGATAGATAGATGTTCTGAAAATTGTCGTAAATAGGAAGACAAAGCACTACGAGCACTATTAATGGTACTATAACTAAGGTGCTGATCAAAATGAAACATAGCAAGGAACTTTAATCCATTCGATATTTTTGCAGTATGATAAGATATATCTGACTGAATACAAAAAGCTTCCCATTTCTTTATGTGAAACATATATTGTTTCTTAGTGCTATCTCTCCAAGCTGACATTATGACATTCATGGTCCTATCTGACAGTCCAAGCCCTTGTAATGGTCTGGTCAGAACTTGCAGATTAACAAATTCATATGATCATGCAATGATGAACTTGTTCTGTCCCTGATTGTACCAACAATCCCTGGAGCTGGGAATAGTCATAAATGGTTCAATTATCATTCTAAACATCAATGGGAACCATGGCTGTGTAGGCCAGTTTGGAACCACCAAAATACCCGTGGCAAAGTTTTGCTCTATTTTACTGAGATAGTGCCTAATCAGGCAAATGGGGGAAAAGCATAGAAACATATTTCCCCAATGTAGCGAGAATGCATCCAACGCTACAGCTCCTGGATCAGGCTCCCATGACACGTATTTAGGCAATTGGTGATTTAATCTGGATGCAAATAGATTAATGTCTGGTACACCATACCGATTGACAATTGTTTGGAAATTTTTGTGGATTTAACATCCATTCTGTATTGTCTTTAAACTCCCGTGATCTGTTGTCTGCCACAACCAAAGATTTTACTTCGGAGTCACGTGAGTGACAACGTGAAGACCCCGCCAGCACGCATGCGCGCCATATCGTCGTACGCATGCGGAAGCGACGGTCGGGAGGAGCGGGGCTCCTCAAGCGCAAGTTAAATAGCTTGCGCCAGGTAAGTCTCACCGGAGGAGTGAGTCGTCGACACAGAGAGAGATGGAAGCACGAAAATCAAAAAGAGCTGCGGCCAAAGCAACTGCAAAAGAAAGCAGCCAGCAGAGAGCCGCCTCTCCAGAGCTACAGGTTCTACCTGCAGCTCCCGACTTTTCGCCATTTGGGACCGTTGGTACGCCACGGTCAGGCGGGAAAGCCACCCGGAAGTCGGCCGGGGCCGACTCAGCGGAGTCCGGTCCCGAGGACACCCCGTTCGCGGACAGCGACGGAGGTCGTCTTTCCCGCATGGAGCGGATGATGGAGCAGTTGCTCCAACGTGACCTGCTAATGCAGGGGCAGGATCACAGTAGGCCTACCAGTAGGCCCACGGCAGGTTCCTACAGGGGACTGCCTAATGTCTCCCCCTCTATACAGGGGAGCATTGAGGGTCAGAACTGGGCTGACCCAGAAGAAGGGAAGTTGGCTGAATCACCGACCGTGTCAGGGGTGTGTGAAGGCTTTATGGATGTGGTGAACAAGCATGCCATGCCCGAACAGAAGGGCTTACCCATCCACCCCAAACTGGCTGCCAGTATTGACTACATGGCAACAAACCAGCTGCAGGAACAGGCCATAAATGCTACGGCAGATAAATACATGGCACCAGAAAACTGCAATTCACTAAATGTCCCTGCGGTAAACAACCCTATTTGGGGGAATATGAGTCCATCGAGCAGAGGACAGGAGATTAAACTTCAGAGGATCCTGAAGCTCCTAACCGCGGGAATTACGGCAGTGGCAAGAACTGCAGTGGGTGTAGATATGCCGGAGGAACTACAAGATGCATTGGCTCTGCTGTGCAACACACAGTACGAGATTAACAACTTTCGGAAAAGCATCATAAAGCCGGCGCTTAACCCCAAATTTGCGGGGTTGTGTAAGCCTGGGAAGACTCAGCCTCCTAGCCTGTTGTTCGGGGAAGATCTCCCTAAGCAGGTTAAAGACCTGGATGAGGAGGCAAAGGCTTTGGGCATTATAAAGATACCGGGTTTCCCTAAACCCCACTACCCGCAAAGACAGCACCCCTACACATCCACCAGGCAGAGTTACCATTCCAGGTCTGCAGGTGGTGAAAGCTCGAAGGCCGGCAATCCTGCACAAAGGTCTTTTTTAGGCCATGGCCCAGGCCGGCCTTCTTGGAAGATGCGCCACTCCCAGAACACTCCCAACCAGCCAAGGAAGCAAGGGCAGAGACCTCAACACCGGCAGTAACCATGGAGGTAGGTGGGTCTGGAGTCCCCAGGAACACATCTTGTCTAAATTCACTGTATGTGGGGGGCAGGTTGCACTTGTTCTACGAGAATTGGCTCACTGTTACCTCTGATCCTTATATACTCAGGAGTATTCAGGGCTACAAAATTGAATTTATTCACGAACTCCCTACCCCGGTTCAGCATGTTCCTAGCCGGAAATTTATCCTTTCTCAACAAGAGAAGGCAGCAGGACATGCAGAGCTTCATAGGTTAATAGAGAAAGGGGTAGTGGAGAAAGCCACTAAGGAACCCCGGGAGTTCGTGTCCAATATATTCACCAAAAATAAAAAAGATGGCGGTTGCCGCATCATTATTGACTTAACTGAACTGAATACTTCTGTCCAGTATATTCATTTAAAAATGGACACTTTCGACACTGCTATACAGTTAATAGGTCATGGGTACTACATGGCATGCATTGACCTCAAGGATGCATATTATTCAGTACCCATACACAAGGATCATAGGAGATATTTAAAATTTATCTGGATGGGACAATTATGGCAATACAAAGCCTTGCCTAATGGGTTATCATCAGCACCCAGATTGTTTACCAAAATATTGAAACCAGCTTTGGCCTGTTTAAGGAAACAGAACCATACTGTTATGGCTTATCTAGACGACATCCTCATTGTGGGGGAAAATTTGGAAACGGCCACTTTGGCGGTAACAGCCACTAAACAGCTTTTTCAGAAGCTGGGTTTCATTATACATCCAGATAAATCTATATTGGAACCCTCTACCACCATGAAGTACTTGGGGTTCATCATCAACTCTGAGCAAATGTCTATCACGTTGCCACCAAGCAAGGTGGAGGACCTGATAGAGGCTTGCAGGGGCCTCTTTGGCACTAAGGATCCATCCATTCGACGGGTGGCCAGGGTGATTGGGAAGATAGTAGCTGCATTTCCGGGAGCTCAGTTTGGGCCTTTACATTACCAAAACTTACAAAGAGCAAAAATTACAGCGCTCAAAAATCAGGCTGGCCATTTTGATAGGCCAATGAAAATACCGGAGAAGGCAACAGCCGAACTATATTGGTGGATGGGCAATGCCCAAAACTGCTCTAAACCAATCACTATCATCAATCCCTCGGTCACCTTACAAACAGATGCCAGTGCCAAAGGGTGGGGAGCTACTAACACTACCTCTAGTTGTGGAGGTAGATGGAGTGCACAGGAGTTAACCCAATTCAAAAACTTGGGGAATAACTATTCAGAAATGCTGGCAGCATTTCACGGCCTTAAAGCATACTGCACTAATATGCACAAAGTCCATATAAGGATACAAATTGACAACACCACGGTGGTAGCCTATATTAACCACATGGGCGGTATTAAGTCGATATCATGTGATGAATTGGCAAACAATATCTGGCACTGGTGTCTGCAAAGAGAAATCTGGATATCAGCTACTTACCTTCCAGGTAAGCTAAACACAGTGGCAGACACCAGATCACGTAAATTCAACGACAACATAGAATGGATGTTGGATCGGAGTGTGTTTTCAGATATTGTAGAACGGTATGGAACACCAGATATCGACCTTTTCGCGTCCAGGCTTAATCACCAACTACCAACATATGTTGCTTGGGAACCTGACCCGGGGGCAGTAGCGATGGATGCATTCTCGCTACATTGGGGAGATCTTTTTTGCTACGCTTTTCCCCCTTTCTGCCTCATCAGTCGGGTCTTGCAGAAAATTAAGCAAGACTCCGCATCGGGAATTTTGGTGGTGCCCGACTGGCCTACCCAACCATGGTTCCCTATGGTACGGAAGATGGCCACAGAACCCTGCATCAGGGTGAACAAAAGACCTAGTCTGCTCATTCACCCTGTTACAGGGGAACATCATCCATGTCATGATCGCATGGATCTATTAATTTGCAGATTCTAAAACGGCCACTTCATGGATACGGACTCTCCAACAGGACCATTGACACCATCACAGGAGCCTGCAGAGAGTCCACAAGGAAGCAGTACCTGACCTACATCAGAAAATGGGAAGGATTCTGCGTCTCAGCCAACACCACTTATGAAACTGCCACTATCACGGAAGTGCTGGAATTTTTGGCTACCCTTCATTTCGATGAGGGTTTGAGTTACAGTGCCATCAACTGTGCCAGGAGTGCCCTATCATCCTACCTGGGCCAGGGAAGTGACCAATTGGGCATTGGATCACATCCCCTAGTGTCCAAATTTATGAGGGGAATATTCAATTCCAATCCCCCCAGGCCTAGATACAGCCATACTTGGGATATCAGCACGGTCTTGACCATGCTACGAGGATGGACGCCTATCACGGGACTCCCTTTGGCCAAACTCACGTACAAGATGGTCATGATTATGTCACATATCACGGCACAACGGGTCCAGTCCCTGCACAAACTCAATTTGGATGCAATGACCTCCACCGGTGATAAAGTCACTTTTTATGTGCAGGGACTATTGAAACAAGATCGTCCCGGAGTGTCTGGTCATACATTAGAGTTTCTGGCTTACCCAACAGATTCTCGCCTCTGTATCGTTACATTAATTTTACGATACATTTCAGTTACTAAAAATCTAAGGGGCACGGAGACAGCATTGCTCATCAGTCACAAGAAACCCCATCATAGAGTCACGGTGCGAACCATTTCCAGATGGTTAAGGGTGGTATTGGATGCGGCGGGGGTGGATACTAACATTTATAAATCTCACTCCACCAGGGCAGCATCCACCTCGGCGGCCAGAAGGATGGAAGTACCTCTGGATCACATCCTGGCCACAGCGGGTTGGAGTAACGAAAAGACATTCCACCGCTTTTACTTTAAACCCGTGACCTCCCCTGATACTTTTGCAGGGAGGATTTTAAGTACTGCCAGATAGTACCCTTTTGGGACTATATTGTTTTGGTATGAATAAATACCTGTTTTTGTTTTTCAGCCAGTGTCTTGTCTGAATTACGTTCATCTTCTTATCCCAACTTTAGCGGTGTGTGAGCATGGAGCTTCCAGGGCATGAAATCACAGAGCTTTGAAATCTTCACGTAGTCACTCACGTGACTCCGAAGTAAAATAGTAAGATTAAACGAGAACTTACCAGTTTGAAGTTTGATCTTTATTTTATGAGGGATTACGTGCCCTCCGCTCCCAACCCTCTATTATAAAGATCACCTGGTATGAAAGTTCTCTTTTTTATCTTACTATATTAGTCATTGTGACTGTTTGTTCTGTGATTTCACACCACTGCTTTGAAGAATGTCGCGCATGCGTGCTGGCGGGGTCTTCACGTAATCCCTCATCGTAACTCCTCATAAAATAAAGATCAAACTTCAAACTGGTAAGTTCTCGTTTAATCTTACTATTATAGAGGAGCAAGATAGCCCACTCCTTGGAAATCCAATGGACTGGTGTGTAGTACGTAACGGAACATCACGGCCGCCATTTTGGCGGACTGCCTCCCTCTGTGTAATCTGCTCCAAAGCTACAGAGCAGTTGCAAGCAAAGATGATAGAGGAGCATGATGCATTATAAAGTTATTGGATTTATTTATAATAGATCTGTACTTACCTCTCGATCTTTCTCTCCCCTCACTATCTCTCTTTATCCCCTTTCTTCTCTCAATCTGTCTCTCTCCCCCTCTCGATCTTTCTCTCCCCTCTCTTTTCTCGATCTCTCTCTCTCTCCCCTCTCTTCTCTCGATCTCTCTCTCTCCCCTCTCTTCTCTCGATCTCTCTCTCTCCCCTCTCTTCTCTCGATCCCTCTCCCTCTCTTCTCTCGATCTCTCTCTCCCCTCTCTCTCCCCCCTCTCTTCTCTCGATCCCACTCTCTCCCCTCTCTTCTCTCAATCTCTCTCTCCCCTCTCTTCTCTCGGTCCCTCTCTCTCCTCTCTTCTCTCGATCTCTCTCTCTCTCACTCTCCCCCCTCTCTTCTCTTGATCTATCTCCCCTTTCGATCTCCCTCCCTCCTTCCCTCTCTCTCCCTCCCTTTTTCCCCTGTTCCCCCATTTCCCATCTTTCCTCCCAGCCCCCACCTTTGCGTAGTTTCCCTTGCATTGTATTGAGCAGCTTCCCTTGTATTGCTTTAACACACACTGTGCACAAAATTACAGGCACACACAAACACACATTCATATAAATATATGGTGGGACAGATAGAAGAGCTTATTAAAATCTTCTTACAAAGACCATTATGTAATTTATTTCTATCCTCTTTTGGACCCAAGGCATAGCAGGGCTGCCAACTCTCACACAGAGGGAAGGGAGGGAGAGAGGGAAATCGAGAAGAGAGGGGAGAGAGATAGATCAAGAGGGGAGAGAAAGAGATTGAGAGGGGAGAGAACGATCGAGGGAGATCAAGAGAAGAGAGGGAGATAGCGAGAAGAGAGAGAGATAGCGAGAAGAGAGGGAGATAGCGAGAAGAGAGGGAGATAGCGAGAAGAGAGGGAGATAGCGAGAAGAGAGGGAGATAGCGAGAAGAGAGGGAGATAGCGAGAAGAGAGGGAGATAGCGAGAAGAGAGGGAGATAGCGAGAAGAGAGGGAGATAGCGAGAAGAGAGGGAGATAGCAAGAAGAGAGGGAGATAGCGAGAAGAGAGGGAGATAGCGAGAAGAGAGGGAGATAGCGAGAAGAGAGGGAGATAGCGAGAAGAGAGGGAGATAGCGAGAAGAGAGGGAGATAGCGAGAAGAGAGGGGATAGAGAGGGATCGAGAGGCAAGTAAAGATCTAGTGCAAATAAATCTAATAACTTTCTAATGCATCTTGCTCCTCTATAATCTTTGCTTGCAACTGCTCTGTAGCTTTGGCGCGGATTACACAGCGGGAGATCGAGAGACAAAGATTATAGAGGAGCCTAGTTTCCCAATGATGTAGATGCCATAGTCGACGCCATCTTTGGTCCGCTAATATGGCATCGACAAACACACGTGTGATACTACGCCTTTTCCACTGAGTGGCGCATCTTGCTCCTCTATAATCTTTGGCCACAACATTGTCTTTCCCTGGGATATAGATAGCTGAAAGCCAGATATTCCTAGATACACACCAATTCCACATCAGGTTGACCAGATGATCACATGATACTGATTTTACTCCACCCATGTGATTGATATATGCTATAGCTGTGGTATTGTCTACTTGTAATTGAACATGCAAATTCTCCATTGTAGAACAATAAGCTTTTAATCCAAAAATGCCCCCAATAACTCCAAATAATTAATACCATATGTTTGGAGAATTAAATCCTCTTGGACAGTCCATCTACCACTACAGCTGGTGTTTTTGTCTGTAGGCCCCCATCCGAGAGCACTAACATCAGTTTGCAATACCACTGTAGGTTGCTGAATAACAATGTTTTTAGTAGCTTGTGCAACATTCCCAATGAACCACAGTAATTCAGCCAACACTTCCATAGGCAACTGCATGGGTCTGTCAAAATGACCTGCACGTTCTTTTAGTGCTTATGCTTTTGCCCTTTGAAGATTTTGATAATGCAAAGGACCAAACTCAACAGCGGGAATGCTGCTACCATCTTACCAATAACCCTAGCTACTTCTCGGATGAAGGGATAAGGTTTGTCAGCAAGGCAACTATACGCATTTGTAATATCCACAACTTTATCTGTTGGTAAAGTTACTGACACAGCAACTGAATCAATGACAAATCCCAAGTACTGAATTGTTTGCAACGGCTGTAGCTTAGATTTCATTGGATGGATCAGAAACTTTAGCCTATCCAACAAGCTTATAGTTGCTGAAACTGAATCTTCAGCTGATTCCTGAGTGGCATTAACAATTAAAATATCATCAAGATAAGCCGTGACAATGGGATTTTGAGCCCTTTACAATGCAAGTGCTGGTTTCAATAATTTTGTGAACAGCCTGGGAGCTGAACTTAACCCATTAGGTAATGCTTTATATTGCCACAGCTGACCCATCCAATTAAACTTCAAGTACCTACGGTAATTGTGATGAATTGGCACTGAATAATATGCATCTTTTAAATCTATAGTAGCCATGTAACACCCTATGGACAACAACTCCTTTGCAGTGTTGAAGGTGTCCATTTTGAAATGTCTATACTTGAACATATGAATTCAATTTTGTGAGATCCAGAATGACTCTACAACCCCCATCTTACTTTGGCCTGGGGAAAATATTTGACACAAATTGTTGCGGATGATTCACCGTACTTTCAATTGCCCTTTTTTAAATAATTTTTTTACTTCTTCTTTTACCTGAGAATTTTCAAGTGCAGAAAACACCAAAACCCGATTAGGTTTATCCTGTACAGGTGGATCAACTCCTTCCATAAATTCTAATATGGCACCTGACACAGTATCTAATATAAACCAATCAGATGTTATACAGTACCATTCATCATAAAACAATTGCCATCTACCACCAACCGAAAGTTCTACAACAGTTTCCTCTGTGATAGAATAAAGTTTTTATACCTCAGCAAATGATCGTGACGGTCTCCTTCTCCCAAAATATGGATTAACATTGGGCTGTGATGGGTGATAATACCTTCTCACCATACCCCTGCTTCTGCTTGTTCCTGCTCCTGAATCAACCCCCTTCTCATCCAGCCAGATTGTCTCCTTTCACCAAATATAAAAAAAATGTATGAGGCTGATAGTCTTTGCTTCCTCATCGATATCTTTAATTTGTTTAACATAGAAACATAGAAAATAGGTGCAGGAGTAGGCCATTCGGCCCTTCGAGCCTGCACCGCCATTCAATATGATCATGGCTGATCATCCAACTCAGTATCCCGTACCTGCCTTCTCTCCATACCCCCTGATCCCTTTAGCCACAAGTGCCACATCTAACGCCCTCTTAAATATAGCCAATGAACTGGCCTCAACTACCTTCTGTGGCAGAGAATTCCAGAGACTCACCACTCTCTGTGTAAAGAATGTTTTCCTCATTTCGGTCCTAAAGGAATTCCCCCTTATCCTTAGACTGTGACCCCTTGTTCTGGACTCCCCCAACATCGGGAACAATCTTCCAGCATCTAGCTTGTCCAACCCCTTAAGAATTTTGTAGGTTTCTATAAGATCCCCCCTCAATCTTCTAAATTCCATCGAGTACAAACCGAGTCTATCCAATCTTTCCTCATATGAAAGTCCTGACATCCCAGGAATCAGTCTGGTGAATCTTCTCTGTACCCCCTCTATGGCAAGGATGTCTTTCCTCAGATTTGGAGACCAAAACTGTACGCAGTACTCCAGGTGTGGCCTCACCAAAACCCTGTACAACTGCAGTAGAACCTCCCTGCTCCTATACTCAAATCCTTTCGCTATGAATGCTAACATACCATTTGCTTTCTTCACTGCCTGCTGCACCTGCATGCCTACTTTCAATGACTGGTGTACCATGACACCCAGGTCTCGTTGCATCTCCCCCTTACCTAATCTGCTACCATTCAGATAATAGTCTACCCTCATGTTTTTGCCACCAAAGTGGATAACCTCACATTTATCCACATTGTACTGCATCTGCCATGCATCTGCCCATTCACTCAGCCTATCCAAATCACCCTGCAGCCTCCAAGCATCCTCCTCACACCCAACTATACCCCCCAGCTTGGTATCATCTGCAAATTTGGAGATGTTGCATTGAATTCCCTCGTCCAAATCATTAATATATATTGTAAATAGCTGGGGTCCCAGCACTGAGCCTTGCGGCACCCCACTAGTCACTGCCTGCCATTCTGAAAAGGACCCGTTTACTCCTACCCTTTGCCTCCTGTCTGCTAGCCAGTTCTCTATCCACATCAATACTGAACCCCCAATACCGTGTGCTTTAAGTTTGTATGCTAATCTCTTATGCGGGACCTTGTCGAAAGCCTTCTGAAAGTCTAGATATAACACATCCACTGGTTCTCCCTTATCCACTCTACTAGTTACATCCTCGAAAAATTCTATCAGATTTGTCAGACATGATTTACCTTTCGTAAATCCATGCTGACTTTGTCCAATGATTTCACCACTTTCCAAATGCGCTGCTATCCCATCTTTAATAACTGACTCTAGCAGTTTCCCCACTACCGATGTTAGACTAACTGGTCTGTAATTCCCCGCTTTCTCTCTCCCTCCTTTTTTAAAAAGTGGGGTTACATTAGCTACCCTCCAATCCTCAGGAACTACTCCAGAATCTAAGGAATTTTGAAAAATTATCACTAATGCATCCACTATTTCTGTGGCTACCTCCTTGAGTACTCTGGGATGCAGACTATCTGGCCCTGGGGATTTATCAGCCTTCAATCCGTTCAATTTACCCAACACCACCTCCCGGCTAACCTGGATTTCACTCAGTTCCTCCATCTTATTTGACCCCCGTTCCACTGCTATTTCCGGCAGATTATTTATGTCTTCCTTAGTGAAGACAGAACCAAAGTAGTTATTCAATTGGTCTGCCATGTCCTTGTTCCCCATGATCAATTCACCTGTTTCTGACTGCAAGGGACCAACATTTGTTTTAACTAGTCTCTTTCTCTTTACATATCTATAAAAACTTTTGCAGTTAGTTTTTATGTTCCCTGCCAGTTTCCTTTCATAATCTATTTTCCCTTTCCTAATTAAGCCCTTTGTCCTCCTCTGCTGCATTCTGAATTTCTCCCAGTCCTCCGGTAGGCTGCTTTTTCTGGCAAATTTGTATGCCTCATCTTTTGTTTTTATACTATCCCTGATTTCCCTTGTTATCCATGGATGCACCACCTTCCCCGATTTATTCTTTTGCCAAACTGGTATGAACAACTTTTGTACTTCATCCATGCAGTCTTTAAATACCTTCCATTGCACATCCACTGTCAACCCTTTAAGAATCACCTGCCAGTCTATCTTGGCCAATTCACATCTCATACCTTCAAAGTTACCTTTGTTCAAGTTCAGAACCCTTGTTTCTGACTTAATTTTGTCACTCTCCATCCTAATGAAGAACTCAACCATATTATGGTCACTCTTGCCCAAGGGGCCACGCACAACAAGACTGCTAACTAACCCTTCCTCATTACTCAATACCCAGTCTAGAATAGCCTGCTCTCTCGTTGGTTCCTCCACATGTTGGTTGAGAAAACTATCCCGCATACATTCCAGGAAATCCTCTTCCTCAGCACCCCTGCCAATTTGATTCACCCAATCTACATGCAGATTGAAGTCACCCATTATAACCGTGTTACCCTTGTTGCACGCATTTCTAATTTCCTGTTTGATGCCATCCCCAACTCCAATACTACTGTTAGGTGGCCTGTACACAGTTCCCACTAGCGTTTTCTGCCCCTTAGAGTTTCGCAGCTCTACCCATATCGATTCCACATCCTCCACGCTAATGTCCTTCCTTTCTATTGCATTAATCTCCTCTCTCACCAGCAACGCTACCCCACCTCCTTTTCCTTTTCGTCTATCCCTCCTGAATATTGAATATCCCTGGATGTTCAACTCCCAGCCTTGGTCATCCTGGAGCCAAGTCTCCGTGATTCCAACTATAGCATAGTCATTAATCGCTATCTGCACCTTCAACTCATCCACCTTATTACGAATGCTCCTCGCATTGAGACACAAAGCCTTCAGGCTTGTTTTTACAACACTCTTACTCCTTATACAATTATGTTGACAAGTGGCCCCTTTCACATCGATCCCTATTACACTTGGCCATACTCTCCTATCCCTTTGTGAGCTTTCTTCCCCGTTAATTCTGGGGTCATTAACCATCGCTTTACTCTCTTTCCCTCTAACTCCGTCCTCGACTATCCCATTTGATACCCCACCCCCCTTATTCAGTTTAAAACCATCCGTGTAGCAGTGGCAAACCTGCCGGCCAGAATGCTGGTCCCCCACCTGTTAAGATGCAATCCGTCCCTTTTGTACAGTTCCCCCTTACTATAAAAAAAATCCCAGTGATCTAAGAATCTAAATCCCTGCCCCCTGCACCAGTTCCTCAGCCACACATTCAGGTCCCATATCTCCCTGTTCCTGCTCTCGCCAGCACGAGGAACTGGAAGCAAACCGGAGATAACAAACCTGGAAGTCCTGCTTTTCAGCATTTTTCCGAGCTCTCTGAAGTCCCGCTGCAAAAAATTCATCTCCTTCTTTCCAACATCATTTGTGCCAACATGCACGACCACTTCCGGCTGGTCACCTTCGCCCTTGAGGATTGTCTGCACTCTGTCCGTAACATCCTGGATCCTGGCACCAGGAAGGCAGCACACCATCCTGGAATCCCGTCTGTTGCCGCAAAAACCCCTGTCCGTACCTCTCACAATGGAGTCTCCAACTACAATGGCGTTGCCCGACTTTGGCCTCTGTGGGTTTGGCTCATCAGCCCTTTTTGTTTGGCAAGCCAGTCCGCCGCTCAGTGGGATACCGTCTTCTGTCCCGGCAGCTTCCACGTGGGTGAACCTGTTCGCAAGAGGTACAACACCCGGGGACCTTTGCATCCCATGTTTTCCTCCCTTTCTCACCGTCACCCACCTTCTCTCTTCTAGTGCCTTGGGTGTAACAATCTCACTGAAGGACTTGTCGAGAAACGACTCAGTTTCTCGAATGAACCTGAGGTCATCCACTTGTTTCTCCAGTTCCCCAACACGGTCCTTCAGGAGCTGTACCTGGATGCACTTCTCACATTTGTAGCATCCAGAGGCACCAGCAGTGTCCTTGACCTCCCACATACTGCAAGCATCACACTGCATCAGCTTGCTTGACATCTTCTTTTGCCTCGGTCTCGCCCTATCCAGTATTTTGCGCAGCCTCCTCGCCGAAGACTCTCGAGCCAAAGACTCACACTTTACTCACAGGGCACTTCCCTCACAAGGCCGCTCCCCAAGAGCTGCCTTGCTTATATTGACTGTTCAATTGCCTAATTTACAAACCAAATTCCTCAGTTTTGAGGAAACCCTCTGACTCACTGAGAACTCTCCTCCCACTTGGGCTAGAGCCAATCAGTGCTTTCTCCTGCTTCTCTTTGTTGCTGTTGCTTCAAAATCCACGGGAAGACTGAGTGGACTCATGTTTAGGCAGGTTTTCTCCAAATAAATAATCTGGAGTTTGAACATTGCTTGATTTACACAAACCAGCAAATCTTGGGTGCAGGATGGGCCAAATGGCGATTTATCTCACACAATTAATCTCAAATTAAGAGTTACTTAATATGTATCAAGATGCATTAACTTCTAATAAAAAATATTAACTATAAAAAAAAGAGTTACGAACCAATGCCAATGTGTCTTTTTGGATTTTGGACATAACATGCCCTTCTAACTGCCTCCCAAAAGCAGTAATGCCAGCTACAATGAGCTTGAGGACCCTCCTGTCCTTGCATTGTTAAAGTCATGGGTGTCCAATAGCTGGATTCACCTTCGGCACCCTTAGTGATGCAAAATTAACAGGTGTTTAATAGAGGTCTGCTGTCTCAATCATGACAGTCTCCTGAAGCTGGTGAGAAACCAAATAATTAATGTTGGCCGCCAGGTTTTCTTCCATGACCTCACCGCTTCCCTCTGGTATAGCAAGTTTTGTGCTATATCTGATACACCTGTAGTTTGACTTTTGTGCTGTGGTGGGTATTCAAGATCAGAAACACCACTTTCAGGGTCAGTCGCTTGCCGCCCTGGTACTCCTGAGACTTGCTCAAAGGAGACTTCTTCCAGACCTAAACAAGGCTCTGGAGGTTCACATTCCCATGTTGTAAAGGCACCATATTTGTGATATGGAACCCCCTCAGGGGCTGCCTGAGAATATTCTGGGTCTTTTGACCCTTGGTTAATAATTGTTTGAAGCACTTTCTTCATTTGGGCCATCCTGAGCCTCAGGCTTGTTTGCCTGGCCCTGCCTCTTCTTCATCAGATTCATCTGATATTACAGGCGTAGCAGACTTCCTTATCTTTTTTCCTTTCCACTGGAGTACCCTCCGTGGCCTGTGGCTGTGGAGCATCTAAGGGCTGAACTACGGCAGAGTCAATTGGCTACCGGTATCGGAACCGGCTCCGTACTAATCTGTGGTCCCGATCTTAATTGTGTTTCCACCTGGGACGCGCGCTTTCCCCACGCCAATTAATAATAATAATATCTTTTATTGTCATTACACATAAGTGCAACGAGATTTGGTTTGCAACTTCGAGATTTAGGTTAGCAACCTCCGAGAATAAGGTTTGTAAAAACGAACATTTGACCAGTAACATCATCACAGACTAAAGTGCGAGGCCAGGGGAGACAGTCCATGTGGGTGGGTGGGGGGGGGGGGGGGGGGGGGGGGGGAATGCTGGTACTCAGCAGGGCTGGTTCAGAGCTGCTATAGCTATCGCCGTGTCCATTTTTAAGAACTTCCCAAACTCCTCCTGGCTATTCCAGCCAGCATCATGGAGTTTCTACCCAGGAAGTAATTTTCAACTCACTTACCTGCGGGCCTGTTACTCACCGCTGGTGGAGCTGCATTCTGCAGCCCTTCCTTACCAACATGCGTCGACGTAATGCCGAGCATGCGCCTGGCGGGGCTTCTTCACATAGTCACTCACGTGACTCCGAAGTAAAATTGGATAATATATCACTCTGTTTTCCCATTGTAAACAATCCTTTATTTAAACCCTCCATATTGGATAAAGGTTTCACACAATGGAAAAATCACGGAAATAAAAAGATGGGCATCTTTATAAGAAAGGAATTTTTCTTTCATTTCAGGAGTTACAACAGATTTATGGACTACACTCAAATAACTTTTTTAGATATCTACAATTTAGAGATTATGTTAAATCTAATACACAAGATTATAGGAGTAGGGAACCAGAAAACCTTGATGAATGTTTGAATAAACATCCTAATACAGAAAAATTAACAACTTATATTTATAATACCCTCTTAGATAGCGAGGTCCCATTGATGGAATCATATAGACATACGTGGGAAAATGAATTAGGCCAACCTATAACGAAAGATATTTGGGACAAAAGTCTACAATATATACATCAATGTTTGCTAAATGCCAGACATGCTTTAATACAATTTAAAATTTTACACAGATTACACTACTCTAAAGTAAAACTAATTAGAATTTTCCCACATATCTCGCCTATCTGCGATAAACGTCAGCATCTAGAGGCTAACTTAACACATACTTTTGCAAATTGTATAAAAATCAAAAATTTCTGGATTGATATTTTTAGAATAATTTCTGAAGTTGTTAATACTAAATTGGACCCCGACTCAAAACTGATAATACTTGGAATATCAGAACAAAGTCTAAAGGGCCTGTCCCACCAGCATGCAACTCTATGCGATGAACGCGATCAAACCGGCAGCGGGGTCTGTGCGGAGGTCGGGTGATCCCCTGTACAGGACCGTTCCCACCAGCATGCGCCTGCATGCGGCAAGCGCAACTAAACCGGCAGCAGGGGCCGCGCGGAGGTTGGGTGAGTGGCGCAACGCAGCGCAAAGTGAGGCGAACTTGGAGCAAGTCCAAGGTAAGTTCGCCAGGACTTGGAGGGGCACATAGAGAGGGGCACCGAGGCGCACACACACATACAGGGCCACGGAGCCACACACATAGAGGGTCACGGAGGCACTTACAAATAGGTTCACGGAGGCACGATGTCCAGGCGGTGTGTAAATGTCGAGGCGACTGCGAGCCGACAAGCCGTTGCCGCGCGGAATTTTTGGACATAGTCGGTTTTTCGGAGCCCTACGCGGTGTCAGGACGAACTCGGGACAAACTCCGCACAATTACGCACGGCTCCGGCGATCGAAGTGGGACCGGCCCCGCGACGCCGGATGGCTCAAGCGACCACGTTAGGTCGCGCTAATCGCATAGAGTTGCATGCTGGTGGGACAGGCCCTTTACACTCACAACAAGCCAAAGAAACTTTCTAGACTACAGTATAATAACTGGGAAGAAATTAATATTAAAATTTTGGAAAGGCCCTATAACCCCCACAATTAAAATGTGGATTATGGAAATGTTGGAGACCCTACACCTGGAAAGAATCAGATTTGTCTTAATGGACAAACAAGAACTTTTTGTTAGAATATGGTCTTCATTCATCGATTATTTGAAGGGGTAGATTGGTTCGGCATGGGAACCTAACTGAAACTTGAACTCAGGATTAGATGAAAAGTTATACGTTATAATCTTTGAACCTATCTCCAATGATGTATTATTAGTAAATCATTCCATTCTTTTTTCTTGACATTTGTGGGGTTTTTTTCCCCTTTCTTTCTTACTTTCTATCTATTAAAAAAAAAAGCAGAATGAAGCCACAATTGATATTAATAATGTATGATTGGTACATATGAACTGTTTTTTGCCATAATATGTATTTGCTTCTAATAAAACTAATTTTAATTTTTTTTTTAACTTCTTACTTACTTTTAATCAGTAATAAGTCGAGAAATAAAGCATAAAATGGTCAGTGAAGGTGATCTCAGAATCAAGGGGAAAAATGTCAATCAGAATATGTAAAAATGTCATTGTTACCGCGTAGTGTTTTTGCGAAGATGTAAAGACAACCACATATACACACACATATACACAAATACAAGTTCAGACTTTTAATAAGTACAAGACCAAGTGCAGACTCGTTGGGTCTGCTCCCCCAACACACCCGTTCCCTACCCATAGCCCCCACTGGAGGCGTGGTCCTCCTGATAGCTGCTAGCCGAGCCATTGAGACGTCATCAGTTGAAGCTGGTTGTTTTAAATTGTCTTTTGATTTTTTTTAAGTTTAATCATTAATGAGTCGAGAATAAGTCAAGAAATAAAGCATAAAATATTCAGTGAAGGTGTTCTCGGCCTCAAGGGGAAAAATGTGAATCAGAATATGTAAAAATCTTGTGAAAGCCGGCATTTTTAAAGCTTTAATTGTGAATAATGTGTCAAATATAGGATGAAATCTTCCGTGAGGCTGATCACTGCTAGCCGAGCCATTGTGACATCATCAGTTGAAGCTGGTCATTTTAATTTCAAAACTCTTTTGACTTTTTTAGACTTTTAATCAGTAACTAGACTAAGTGGGACCCGTTGGGTCCCATGTTCACACGGGAGGGCTGGTCCCCTGATGCAATATTCCACCTCTCCACCAATTCCAATATTGGTGGCCAGTGGAGGGGCGGTTTTCTGGAGCGCTGGTATGGGTGTAGTTGGCTGCAGGGACTACTGGTCTCCAGAGGGCGAGTATGGACATTGTGGGCCAAATGGATTCTTGGGGTGGCAGCTCAGTCCCTCGCGCATGATGTGCTGGCAGCTCACTGACGGCAGGTGGGCTGGCCATTGACTCACAGCTATTCCTTGAAATTCCATTTCAAGCCGAGTGCAAGGCCACCAAATTCAAATCCATTTTCCTACCATTTCAAGCAGGGTGCAAGGCCACCAAATTCAAGTGCAGTTTCTTACCTCTTTGAGCAGGGCGCAAGGCCACAAAATACAAGTGCACTTTTTTATCAAGTCCTTACCTTCCTGGAGATGTGATCGTTTTTCGGATCACTTTCTCCGGGCTCTGCAGCCTACCATCGCTGGAGCAGGAAGCATCCTCGGACTGTCATGAGCCCCACCGCGTGGTGTGGACTTAACATCGGAGCAGATCCCTTGACTGGGATCGCTTCCACCATGACCGCTGCGGACTTTATCAGCAAGGGCTTGCAGTCTTGGGGCGAGGCTAGTCGGGAGCTCCAACGCCACGGAAGACTAGACCTGCCCCAACGCGAGGTTCGTTCACCCACCGTAGGTGAGCTGACAACCCCCCGATGCGGGAGTGGAGCGCCTCGATGCAGAGGGCCCGAACACTGGCTCTGGGAGCCAAATCGTCCCGTCAACGGGGGCTCGAGGAAGAGCTAGGGAAAGGACTTGAATGATATTTAGCCTTCCACCACAGTGAGGAGTGTGTAGGAGTCACTGCGGTGGATGTTCAATGTTAAAAGATGTTTTGATTATTTTGTCTCCAAGATGGCTGCCGGAAGGGAGAGTGAACGCTAGTGCATTTAGCTGGCGCTGCTCTCTCTTTGAATTGTGTCTTGTCCCTACTATTTTTGTTTTGTATTTTGTTTTATTCTGCTTATATGTTTTGTAATCTGCTTATTAAATTTTGTAAGGCGTCCTTGAGAGTCTTTGAAAGGCGCCCATAAGTATAACGTATAAATAAAATAAATAAATACCACTTCAAGCAGGGTGCAAGGCCACCAAATTCAGGATCAGTTTCCTAACACTTCAAGCAGGGTGCAAGGCCACCAAATTCAAGTGCTGTTTCTTACCACTCCAAGCAGGGTGTAAGGTCACCAAATTCAAGTGCAGATTCATACCATTTCAAGGAGGGTGCAATGACACCACATTCAAATGCAGTTTCATACCATTTCATGCATGGTGCAAGGCCACCACATTCAAAAGCAGTTTGTAGTTTTCAGCCATTTGCAGTGCATTTCCACTTCAACCCCCCCCCCCCAAACAGCCATTTGCAGTGCATTTCCACTTCAACCCAACCCCCCCCCCTCCCAGCAGCCATTTGCAGTGCATTTCCACTTCAACCCCACCCCCAAACAGCCATTTGCAGTGCATTTCCACTTCAACCTACACCCATTTGCAGTGTATTTCTACTTCAACCCAAATAACCCCCCCACCCAAATGCAGTTTCATACCATTTCATGCATGGTGCAAGGCCACCACATTCAAAAGCAGTTTGTAGTTTTCAGCCATTTGCAGTGCATTTCCACTTCAACCCCCCCCCCCAAACAGCCATTTGCAGTGCATTTCCACTTCAACCCAACCCCCCCCCCTCCCAGCAGCCATTTGCAGTGCATTTCCACTTCAACCCCCCCCCCAAACAGCCATTTGCAGTGCATTTCCACTTCAACCTACACCCATTTGCAGTGTATTTCTACTTCAACCCAAACAACCCCCCCACCCAAACAGCCATTTGCAGTGCATTTCTACTTCAACCCAAAACCCCACCCAAGCAGCCATTTGCAGTGCATTTCTACTTCAATCCAAACAGCCATTTGCAGTGCATTACTACTTCAACCCAAAACCCCACCCAAACAGCCATTTGCAGTGCATTTTTACCTTCAAACAAACCATATTTTCATTTTCAAACCACATTAAGGGCACTCACAGTTGAGTAGACATGTGTTATTCAGAGAGATGTGACCCTCTGGCTTCCTCTATCTTGCAGAGACTGAATGAGGCACACCACTTCCTGGTTTAGGTCCCTCCCCCTCCCACCAGCAGGGGCAGCAGAGAAAATGGCAAAACATTTAAAAACATTAATATCTCTCTGATGTTTCATCGATGGGAAAAATCCTCTGGTCCAGGAAGGGGGAGGGGGGCTCTGTGCGAGGTGGCCAAAAATGATGGCCGAAGGTGACAGCGTTCTCTTGGAAATCACACCACAGCGAGCCAAAAGGGGTTGAGATCAGACTTTTAGTAATATAGATGAGTCGAGAATATATCGAGAAATAAAGCATAAAATGTTCAGTGAAGGTGATCTCGGCCTCGAGAGGGAAAATGTCAATCGGAATATGTAAAATTGTAATTGTTTTAGCGAAGATGTAAAGACAACCGCATATACACACACGCATTCATATACACATATACACACGTTCAAGACTTTTAGTTTCAAGATTCCCCTGCAGCTTAATTGGGGGGTGGCGCGATAGACGTCGCTGTGGTCTCTGCAGTCCGTCTGTCTTTTTGACTTTTGTTGTCCCATTGAGTGTATAGTTTAGTGGGGTTTTTTTTATTGTTTCCAACTGTGTATGTGTGGGGGGTGGGGGAAACTTTTAAATCTCTTCCCTGTACGGGGGACCCAACCTTTTCCCTGTTGGGTCTTCGTTGTCGTTGGGGCCTAGCACCGTGGTGCGGCCTCTAACCGGAACAACCTGGGGGCTCGAGTCGCGGAGCCTGCGGACCTACCATCGTGGAGCTGGCCGAGTTCGGAACGGGAGGAGCTGTGGTGGCGCGCGGCTGCGACCCAACTCGAGAGCTCGGAGGCTCCAGCCGCAGGTCCGGTGGATAGTGACATCGGGAGCTTGTGGGTCCCTGGTGGGAGACCACTTTTCAGAGCTCCCACAACGGCAATTTATCCCGCCCGAATTGCGGAGTTGAAAATGACCTGGAGTGGGGCCTTACATCGCCCGACGCGGCTTTAACGGCCGTGGGACTTGCTAGCGCCTGCCAGGGGCTCCAATATCAAGACCCGGAGCGGGGCCTTACATTACCCGGCGCGGTACTTGAGAGATAAGACTTTGCCTTCAATCACAGTGAGGAGAAGATTCACTGTTATGGATTTTGTGTAAATTGTGTTGGTGTGTGTCTTGGTTCTTTTCTTGTTGTATGACTGCAGAAACTAAATTTTGTTTGAACTTAATTTGAGGTTGAAATGACAATAAACGGTATTGTATTGTATTGCATTTGTGCTCCAACATTATTTCTAGAGTTCATGTCACTAAGTGAAGATGGTCAGGATGTCTCACAGCAAGAAAACTTCATAACTACCTCAAAGTCAAGGCAAACCAAATGATTTTGGCTTAATTCTACTGGAGATGACAGTAAATAGCACAATCTGGATCACTGACAGCAACTTTGAAAAACCCTTGTTAAACCATGCACTTGCAAAATTCTCAAAGTTGTTGCCAGCGAACAATGAGAGTTTTCCCTTCATCACCACTGCAAAATCCAGGCCATTATTTCACAATCCACAAAAGAATTGTAGCCTAAAATTATTACAACGACAAGCTCTCGAAAAAAGTACTGTCCTTGAACAAGAATAGAGAAACAAAACTGGTACAAAACAGAGTGTTTGAAAGCTTTCCAAATTACATATTTAAAGCCTAAATAGGCTGAGCAAACGAACACTTATTTTTTTGAGATGGATGAGCAATCATTCGTAGCATCAAATACCACAAACTACTTTGTAGTCTTGTGTCCAATTCTTAGTTGAAGGAAAAAATTGAGGTTGTATGGAAAAAGGGTTACATGAAATATTGCAATAGGCTGCCTGTATTACATCTCCCCCAAATTTTATTTACATTATACGTGTTAGAGAAAATCAAAATTGTCCCCAGTGAGTGCCGTCAGAAAAAATGTTTTGATTCCCACTGAACTGTCTAAAATCAGGTTGCCACATTGCTTCGAACCTGAATCTCACACTTTCAAGCTGTGCCCTGTAGTATACTACGAGCGAAGCACAAACACTGGATTCAGGGAGTTTCCTGGGTGATAGTGCCACCTCTCCCCTTTGATTCATCACCACTAAATAGACAAAACGTACCTTTCAAAGTATGGCTCAGCAAGGGCTGAATTTTATTCTGTTGAATGCATGGGTTCAGGGCTTGGGGTTTAATGTGCTGGAAGTGAAATCCTATCAAAAAATTACCTCGAACCCTTGACCTGTGCATTCAACATGTGTTTTTAAGTTAAATTCTGAGTCAACAGATCTGCCCTTGCTTTTCGGAACCCACCAGTTAAATCAGGACGAGAGCTCATCAGAAATGGCGGGCGACGAATGAGTCAATGAGCAAGTCTATCGGTAACTGATTCAACCTCACAGCTGCTTTCTTAAATGTTTATGAGAAGTTTGCAAATATTGTGCTGACAACCAAATGTCAACATTGCCGGGATATTTCCAACTTTGGATGAAAATTTCTAAACTTTGAAGGAAAATGTTTGCAGCTTAAGAGTAGGTTCAACAAGTGTGCCATGTGGTATGACTTGAATACAATGCTGTACAATACAATGTCATTAGTTTAGATTTACTACCTTCAATAAAAGGTTCCTTTGACAGCTCAACATCTGTTATTTGCCATTTCAAAAGCAACACTGTATAGCCTACAGGCACCACCTTGGCAAGGAGTTCACTATGCTGCAGTTTATGGGAACCGCAGGATGATGATCTAGTATAAACTGGATAGAGTTAAAAAAACTGCAGATACTGGAAATCTGAAATTTAAAAAAATCAATGGGTCAGATAGCATATTTGTGGGGGCAAAAATTTGCATCTTGGATGCTTGCCCTCATTTGAAATGGTAAAGAGTGAAAACAAATTCATTTTCAGTAACAGAGGAGTGGAATGATGGGTGGAATGAAAGGATTATCTCTGATAGGACATCCAAATGGGTTAAAGGGAGCAATGATTAGTACAGGTGTCAGAGGTTATGGGGAGAAGGCAGGAGAATGGGGTTAATAGGGGAAGATAGATCAGCCGTGATTGAATGGCAGAGGAGACTTGATGGGCCGAATGCCTAATTCTACTCCTATCACTTGATACAATAAACTGCAGATGATAAAATCTTGAGCTAAAAACAAAGTGCTGGAGGAACCCAGCTGGTCAGGCAGCATCTGTGGAGGGAATGAACAGATGACAGAATGTTCTGTAGAGCATGGTTTGTATCACTCTATGACTTTATAACTCTATGACATTTCTGGTAGGGAACTGACAAGCTCATTAAGCTTCTTTATCTGTGTAATGTATTGTCAGTGGCAGGGGGTTATGACATATCCAGCAGACCAGACAAGAAAAACTGAGTCATAGAATCATAGAATCATAGAAAATAGGCGCAGGAGTAGGCCAGTCGGCCCTTCGAGCCTGCACCGCCATTGAATATGATCATGGCTGATCATCCAAATCAGAATCCTGTACCTGCCTTCTCTCCATACCCCCTGATCCCTTTAGCCACAAGGGCCACATCTAACTCCCTCTTAAATATAGCCAATGAACTGGCTGTTTAGTTTGGTTGTTAGTTTTATTAGTTTGGTTGTTAGTTTAGGGGTTAGTTTAGGGGTTAGTTTAGATATACAGCCAGTAACAGGCTCTACGGCCCACCACGTCCATGCCGACCAGTGATCCCTGTACACTTGGGTTTTAGGTTTTGTGAAGAATTTATGTTTTATAAAAATCCACCTTTATTTTTGCCAATAATGGAAAGTAGTGGAATTGTTACAAGCATTGGAATCCTCCAAATGCTCTCTATCAGTGGATACAGTTTAAAATAAAAACTGCTCAAGCTTAAGGGACATTATAGTAGCGTGGGCAATTTTCAGAAGGTCTGCGCTTGAAAGGCGAAACAGGACAGGTCTTTTGAAGCTATATTTGTTCTGATTCATTAACTTTTATTTAATTATTGTTGATTAGTTTAGTTTATTGTCACGTGTACCAAGGTACAATGAAAAGCTTTTGTTGCATGCTATCCAGTCAGCAGAAAGACAATACATGATTACAATCGATCAGTTTACAGTATATAGATATATGATAAGGGAATGACGTTTAGTGCAAGGTAAAGCCAGCAAAGACCAATCAAGGATAGTCCGAGAGTCACCATTGAGATAGATAATAGTTCGTGACTGCTCTCTGGCTATGGTAGGACGATTCAGTTGCCTGTAACAATAAATCGAAGATTGTATTTGGCACCGTGGCTTTCATAATCTTAGGACCTCCATTGTGATTTGAGAATGGGAGACCAAGCACATTTGAAGTATAGTTAGGATGGTACTGTCAGAAGCACAGTAACCTGGTTGGAGATATAAGAACAGCAGATGATGGCATCTTGGGCAAAATACAGTGCTGGAGTAACTCAGCGGGCCAGGCATCATCTCTGGAAGACATGGACGGTAATATTTTGGGTCGGGACCCCTCTTCATATTTAGATATGTTTAGATATAGCTATAGATATAGCTATAGATATGATTAGACATAGCTATGACTATTTAGATATAGCAACCTTCACAAGTCCGTGGACGAATGTACAAATGGTCACATCATATGTTTTTTTGTTGTTGGTTAAGAGATAACTAAAACCAAAAGTAGAACATTCCTAAACTTGTCAAATTGGGTAATGGATCAGAAATCAAAAAAGAAAGCTGCAGATGGTGAATAGCTGAAATAAAAACAGAAATCATTGGAAACGTTCAGCAGGTCAGGCAGTAGCAGTGGGAAGAGAAACAGAGTTGATGTTTCAGGTCAGAGATCTTTTGTCCACACATAGCCAATTTAGGGGATCTAACCTGAATTAATAACCTGAAACAGGAACCTTCCGGGTGAGAAGGCAGATTGTTTAACAAGTCAACAAACAAGTCTATTGGGGGAACTCAGCGGGTGAAGCAGCATCTGTGGACAGAAAGGAATGGTCAACATCAGAGTCAAACTGATGATAGACAGAAATGGCCAGTACTGATCATAATCATAATAGTACTTTATTAGCCAAGTATGTTTTGCAACATACGAGGAATTTGATTTACCACAGTCATACCAATAAAGAGCAACAAGACACCCAAATAAATGTTTAACATGAACATCCCCACAGCGCCTCGCCCACATTCCTCACTGTGATGGAAGGCAACAAAAAATTCAATCTTCTTCCCTTCTATGTTCTCCCGCGGTCGGGGCGGTCGAACCTTCTGTTGTTGGGGCGATATTGGCTCCCGTAGCCGGCGGTCGATCCTTCCGCATCGGGGCGATCTTGGCTCCTGCTTCGAGGGGATCTCAGCTCCCCTCACCGGGTGATCGGACCCTGGGTCAGGGCTAGTCGGACCTCCTGCGACTTTGGAGCTTCCCGACATCAGTCTCTACCTGATACAGACTGAATGAAAAAATGAGTTACCTAACATTGAATAATTTGATATTGAGTCTTGCAGGCTGCAATATGCCCATAGGAAAGATGAGATATTGTTCCTCAAGCTTGCATTTGAGGTCATAGTTAGAGTGCAGGAAGCTGCAGACTATAAGGTCAGTGTCCAAATGGGATGGGCAATTAAAGTGGCAGCAAACTGTAAGCTCAGGGTCACCCCTGTGGACTGAATGCAGGTACTCCACAAAGCAATCACCCAATCTGCATTTGGTTTCTCCAATGTTGAGGGAACAATATTGTGATCTTCAAACACACCCCACAAAAAATGAATGTGAATCAGTTCACTTGAAAGGACTTTTTGGTTCCCTGGATGATAGTGGTCTTACAATATACCACTGTATATTGTAGCTCCCAAGGCATGCAGAATCTGGAGGATATTCTTTGAGCATCTTGTATTCAAAATGTCGAATGTTTAGGAAATTACTGCAAGGTTGCAAAATGGATCTGCAAAGCAATTAACAACTTGGCCAAAGAATCAGAATCATTAAGGTGTTCCGAATCTGGGTATATTGCAAGATAGCCCTTTCTGAGTAGTCATAGTGAAGGGCATCACTAGTCAATATCTTAGCAATCAGAACAATAGGACTATTCATAACCAGTAGAAATCAGTCCAGAGGAAGTATCTGTAATCTGTTTAAATAGGATAGTGGATTCAATGCACATGAGATTCAGGATTACAGCAGTGCCATTGCAAGATTTCAGAAACAAGGTGACAAGCAAATGTCAACTATGGACAGGAATCTGTAGAATCTGCAATAGACAATACTGATGGAGAAGAGCGCCTGTCCAGGACAGAACTCAGCATCCACAATACTTTGTTAAAGAAGGAACTGCAGATGCTGGAGAATCGAGGGTTACACAAAAAGCTGGAGAAACTCAGCGGGTGCAGCAGCATCTAAGTAGCGAAGGAGATAGGCGACGTTTCGGGTCGAGACCCTTCTTCAGTCTGAAGAAGGGTCTCGACCCGAAACGTCGCCTATCTCCTTCGCTCCTTAGATGCTGCTGCACCCGCTGAGTTTCTCCAGCTTTTTGTGTAACCCCCATCCACAATACTTTATTGTTTACAGTATCACAGAGTAGCCTGAATTAATGCAGACTGATGGATGCCCTCAATGGGAAATGCATTGAAATATAGAGGCAGCCCAAAAGTGCTTAAGATCATATGAAGAATATAACTGTGAATATTTAAGAAAGAATACTACAAAAACACTGACTCCCATGGCTATTTGGACTTCACATCATCCCACCCTACTTCCTGTAAGGACTTTAACCCCTACTCCCAATTCCTCCGTCTACGCTGCATCTGCACCCATGATGAGGTGTTCCAAACCAGGGCATCGGAGATGTCCTCATTCTTTAGAGAATGGGGGTTCCCCTCTTTGACTATAGATGAGGCTCTCACCAGGGTCTCTTCTATACCCCGTAACTCTGCTCTCACTCCCCATCCCCCCACTCGTAACAAGGGCAGAGTCCCCCTTGTCCTCACCTTCCACCCTACCAGCCGTCACGTACAACAAATAATCCTCTAACATTTTCGCCACCTCCAACGGGATTCCACCACTGGCCACATCTTACCATCTCCTCCCCTTTCGGCTTTCCGCAGAGACTGCTCCCTCCGTAACTCCTTGGTCAATTTGTCCCTTCCCACCCAAACCACCCCATCCCCTGGTACTTTCCCTTACAACCGCAGGAAATGCAACACTTGTTGCTTTACCTCCCCCCTCGACTCCATCTAAGGATCCAAGCAGTCTTTCCAGGTGAGGCAGAGGTTCACCTGCACCTCCTCCAACCTCATCTATTGCATCCGCTGCTTGAGGTGTCAACTGCTCTACATCGGTGAGACCAAGCGCAGGCTTGGCGATCGCTTTCCCCAACACCTCCGTACAGTTCGTATTAACCAACCTGATCTCCCAGTGGCTCAGCACTTCAATTCCCCCTCCCATTCCGAAACCGATTTTTCTGTCCTGGGTCAGAGTGAGTCCCACCGCAAATTGGAGGAGCAGCACCTCATATTTCGCTTGGGTAGTTTACACCCCGGCGGTATGAACATTGACTTCTCCAATTTCAGGTAGTCCTTGGTTTCTCCCCTCCCCTTCCCAGCTCTCCCACAGCCTATTCCTTTTCTTTTTGCCCCCCCCCCCCCCCCCCCCCCCCCATTCAGTCTGAAGAGCGGTCTTGACCCAAAACCTCAGATATTCCTTCGCTCCATAGATGTTGCCTCACACGCTGAGTTTCTCCAGCATTTTTGTCTACCATCACTGATGAATATGGGCTTTAAGTATTCACCTTGCACAGTACAGCCAGTGACAAGATAGACTGAAATCAATCATAGCAGAATTAAAAGCATCGAAACAAATCAGAAAGGGAAAGTCAGAAGCAATTACTTTGTGACTTCCAATGGGGTAGCGGGATTGAGGAAAAATTCAGAATCTGCTGGAAATCAGGATGCAATAGTGTGGAAGCAAAAGAGGCAACTAAAACAGAATGAAAATCAAAACCAAAATGCAGATGCTGAAAATCTAAAATAAAAAAAGAAAATTCTGCAAATACTTAGCAGGTCAGGCTGCATCTGTGGAGAAAGTAACAGCCACTGTTTCAGGTTGAATACACTTCATCAAAACTAAAACAGAGGTTGTGATTGAGTCCAGTAATGTTCCAAATTACTCTAGTAGCTGATGTTCCTTCTGTGTTTTGCAAGGTATTCAAAATACATAACACAATGGGTTCATATAACTATAATGACATAACAATTGCAGATTTGAGATCCGATGCCTATGAGGCATATCCAGGGAACAACTGAAGATAATAGTGCTTGAATGGATACTTCGGAGATGTTAACCCTACATTGAAGAGCTTTGTGGACAAAATGACAAGAAGACTAAATTAATCTATAATGGGTTACATTTAAAATCTTATACAGTAAATAATTAGATATTTGTATAATTTCAGTGTTTTGCCTCAAAATGCCTCTAGAAGTGCTGCTTAATTTGCTGAATTCTTCCAGAGTTTATTTTTTGTTTGATTCCAGCATCTGCAGTTATTTGTGTCTCCAACTTGAAACATTAATTTGGTTTCAATCTCCACAAACACTTTAATTATTTCCTGTTTTTATTTAGGTTGTCTATATCTGCAGTATTTTGCTTTTGCATTAGTTTTATTTAGGACAAAAAATTAGTTGAAACTTTTGGCTTATATTTTTTTCCCAAAAGTTTAAACAATAATAGCACCTGATTGTGAAATTATGATTTTAGTGGGGTTTTTCACACTATCTGCTTTCAAAAGAACTTTCTTCATGCGTTTTAAGTACATTTTGCAGAGTACATTAAGTACTTTGTTGCCGCTGAGTTGTAATTGTCATTGTGAATTAATTGCAGTGATTACACATGTCACCCAAAATGGAAAAAGCCCAATCATACCAGTAATTAAGCACAATGATGCATGATAATATTCTCATAAAAGTCATTCCAAATAATCTTTCGCATGATGGGTTGGTTGTTTCATCCAGTATCTGTACTTTTGAAAGTATTGGAAGTACAATAGCATGTCATGGATAAAGGCTCTTCATGTTCTCCAGAGATGCTGCCTGACCTGTTGAGTTCTCTGGCACTTTGTGTCCTATTTAACCCAAGTCCGCGCAATGCTTTTCAAGGAACCGTCCAGTCTTAGCCCTTCTCTGCCACTCTTTCCCAACATACTGCAATCTTTTCTTCATGTATTAATCCAATTAAATTTGGAAGACATTTATTGTAACCGTACCGACCATTCTTTTAAACAGTGGATTCTGCGTTAAATACTGTACATTTTCCATGTTCCATCTGCTTTATTCCACATGCCCTAAAACTGAATCCCATAATGACCCTTCAGCTCTCGGAAACTGTTTTGGTTTGTTCATTTTATCAAAATCTCAACAGTTTTCAAAATGCCTATTAAATCTTTTCTTTGCCTCCTAAGAGGACACTCACACCTTTACTAATCTACCCTTACAACTATAACCACTCATTCTAGCCACCAGACCTTCTGGCAAATGTCTCTGTACCCTACCCAAAACTTTCATGTGTTTTTTAAAGGACATAGGTTAAGGTGTGGGGGAAAGATTTAAATAGAACCTGAGGGGTAACTTTTTTACACAAAAGGTGGTGGGTGTATGTAATAAGCTGCCGGAGGAAGTAGTTGAGGCAGGTATGATCGCAACATTTAAGAAACATTTAGACAGGTACATTAATAGGATAGGTTTAGAGGGATATGGGCCCAATGCGGGCAGGTGGGATTACTGTAGATGGGGCATGTTTGTCAGCTTTGGCATGTTGGGCCAAAGGGCCTGTTTCCACACTGTATGACTCTATGATGTTATGACATGGACTAGAATTGGGCGTAATATTCCATCTGGAGCAGAACTGTGTAGGTTTAACAAAGTTTCCTGTTTTGTTTTTGTATTCATAAGCCCTGGATTGCACAAATTTAAATAATGACTTTGTTAGTCTGTCCAACCACTTCCAGAGTTTGTAAACAAACTCCCTACGGTCGCTTTTAATATTGTAAAAAATATCTGGTCTATCCATTACCATGTCCAGAAATTCAAATTTGTCACTAACTGCTTCACCGTGTATCATATTGCCAAGTTTAGTGCTACCGATAGTGATTGATATTACATCATTAACACTTTGATGCATAAATCGTGAGTGTTTTTTGTCTCTCCCTTTCATTCCAAGCTTGACGGCTTGAATGGTTACAGTATTATTTACTTAACATTGAATTATGAATATGCTGTAATTCATTATTTCAGATTTTTTCCAAACACGCACAAACTAAAATATTGTAAACCGAGATATCAAGCCAATTTGATTTTTTTCATCAGAAAAAATAACTTAGATCATTACATTCGAATGAAGGTTTCAATAGAATGTACTGACATTTCAAAATAGATCTCCTCCCTCACAAAGCCAATTTATCTTTCAAAAAACACTCAATGAAACAGTTCTATAAATGATTTTTTTTGTGCTACTTTTGCTGGTTCTTCAAAGACTTCCAGCATTTGAACTAACCAGATGTCACCACTGCACCTTGATAAATTATACACATGATGTTTTCTCAGACTACAGAAGTCAGATTTAGTTCAGATTCACAAAGCTGGCTTTAATAATTTATTCAGCTCATCCTTTTGCGGTGGCCTAGGCATGAGGTTCCCGAGGAAACAATTGTTGATCAAAGCAAAGAAAGATTAAAAAATACTATGTTTGACGTTAGAACTTTGTTACTGCGAACAATATAATGGGAAAAGAACTCAAAATCTCAACAAATATTTAATAGTAAGATTAAACGAGAACTTACCAGTTTGAAGTTTGATCTTGATTTTATGAGGAGTTACGATGAGCGATTACGTGAAGAAGGCCATCAGTCCGCATGCGTGTCAATCTTCAAAGCAGCGGTGTGGAATCACAGATAGGAGAGGTGGACCTGAAGATAGGAAGATTTGGAGAACTGGAACTACCAGATGACCTGATAATATGAGGGTTGGGAGCGGTGGGCACATAATCACTCATCGTAACTCCTCATAAAATCAAGATCAAACTTCAAACTGGTAAGTTCTCATTTAATCTTACTATTTTACTTCGGAGTCATGTGAGTGACTACGTGAAGATTTCAAAGCTCTGTGATTTTACAGTGGATATGAGTCCAGGCGTCACACACTGAATGGATTGACCATGGATGAGTGAAAGAGATTAATGCATTCAGACATAACATAGTTAGGTAACAATACTGATGTTTTAATATGAAAACAAAATAATAGTAGCCCTGCCCATCCTGGGGGGAAACTATAGAACAGAATCTAAAATGGTACGTGCAAACACCCCCGGTCCGGCAATAGGTTTATTATAAAACCTGTGGAACATCCGTTCATAGGCCCATCCTGCAGCCACTAGGATGTTGTCGAGGGCGACATCCATTGCCCTCGCTGGCGACGTAGATGCAGCCCTGGTGGAGTGAGATTTAAAAGTGTCAGTATTCACTCCTGCACTCACCAGTATCTCCTTTAACCAGCTGGAAATTGTTTGTGCTGATACCTTGTGGTAATGTTTCTTATAACTGATCAGGGCAGCTAACTCAGAGCCTCTGAAGCTCTTGGTGACTTTTATGTATTTGTGTATATGTGACACCACACACAACCGTGGATCCTCGGGGTATGCCAGGAACTCAAGCTTGAGCCCTGGCACCCCTGGCCTGCTCTGCTTGATTAAATCATATATGATGAAGGTAATGGTATTTACATTGGTGCTCATGTTGTCCAGTCATTGCTTGTGCAATGTCTGGACTCGTTGCGCTCATTACCAGCGCCATCAGCATGACCGCCTTGAGGGTGGGTTTTGATAAGGATAGGGAAGAAGCTGGCGCCCACTGGCTAAGCAGTGTAAGCACCATGCTCACATCCCAAATGTCCGTGTAACGTGGCCTGGGTGGTATGGAATTAAAAATGCCCTTCATGAACCTCGTTATTAAGGGGTGAGTCCCTACCGATTGATGCCCCATTCCCAACACTAAATAAGAAGATAGTGCACTTCTGGAACTATTGATGGCACTGTAGCTTAATTTATGGTCATAGAATAATGTTGATAGGAACTCCAGGACATTCGTGATACGTGCTGTATCATATGATATGTTGGACACATGACAGTACATCTCCCACTTCTTGATGTGAGAGACGTACTGTTTTTGTGTACTGTCCCTCCAGACCGCTGTTATCACATCCACTGTTCGTTTAGTCAGTCCGAGTCCCAGGTGCGATCTCCTCAGAATCTGCAAATCAATAAATTGATTTGATCATGTAGTGGGTGGTTCCCCCACTTAGCTGCACTAAGCTTTAAGCCCATAGAGTGCTCCCAACAACTACTTAAATACCATGTTGCTGAAGAATTAAGGACTAGTGCACAATCCATTTACCTCCGCAGCTGGAGATAGTATCTGTTGCTCCCCAGCCGAGGGCGCTTGCATCGGTTTGTAAGATAACCGATGATGTGTCAATTCAAATTTTCCTGGAGCTATGATGTATATTCATTACCCACCATTGTAATTCAGCAATGGTCTCTGCTGGCAATCGCATGGGTCTACCGAATTGGCCTGCGTCGGATTTGAGTGCCTGTTCCTTTGCATGTTGTAAATTTTGATAGTGCAAAGGTCCAAAGCGCACAGCTGGAAAAGCAGCCACAAGTTTGCCAATTACACTTGCTGCTAGTCTGATTGTACGCTGCTGTTTAACAATTAGATTGTTGCAGGCTTCCACTAACTCTAATTGTTTGTCCCTTGGCAGAGTCACAGACATGTGAATTGAGTTAATTGTAAACCCCAGGTAATCAATTACCCTGGTAGGTGTCAATTTGGACTTAACTGGATGGTTTAGAAACCCCAATCTCTCAAACATGAGCTTGGTGGCTGAAACAGATGATTCAGCTGATTCCTTGGTGTTCCCAATGATTAAAATGTCATCAAAATATGCCATGACTATGTGATTCTGAGCTCGTAGTAGCCCCAGAACTGGTTTTAGTAGTTTTGTGAATAGTCTGGGAGCTGGTCAGCCCATTAGGCAACGCTTTGAACTGCCGCAATTGTCCCATCCAGTTAAATTTCAAATATCTCCTGTGCTCCCTGTGAATAGATACTGAGTAGTATGCATCTTTAAGATCAATGCATGCCATATAATCCCCTTTAGAAACCAGTTGGACGGCAGTGCCAAAGTTACCCATTTTGAAATGTTTATACTGCAGAAAGGTGAATCACCTCTTTTTTATATAAAGCCTGGATTTCAGCTTGTACATCGAAACTTTCCTGTTGTGAAAATACATATGTGCAGTTTGGTAAATGTTTTGTGGGTGGTAATGAATCAAGAAGGAACTCAATTTTGAAACCTTGTATACTGTGCAGTATAAACGGGTCTTCTGTGATCCAACTCCATTCATTCAAGAAATGTCTCAATCTCCCCCCAACTTGTGAGTGAGTGATGTGTAAGGTGTTCCACAAGGAACTAGATTCTCCTACCTTAGACGTGACTGGTGGTACGGTGCTGGTTTTCGTCCTTGAGGCTTGGGAAGAGGAGCTGATGGCGGGTGCTCTCCGCGCATCCATGCTGTGGGCCAGCCGGGGCCTACCCCTAAAAAAGACCTTGGAGCTCGAGTCTTCCTCCGGTTCCAGAGCCCCTAGGCAGGTTTTGCCTGGTGCTGAAGGGGGCATAGGGGTGTGCCCGGTATGATGAGCCCCTGGGTATAGTTTGGGCTCTGCTCATCAGGCAGATTGTCTTGGTCTCATCATCCAGCTCCCGGACCTGCTTCAGCAGATCTGCCCCAAATAGATAATTGGCCGGCTGGATGTTGTTGGCCTTGCACAGGACAGCAAATTTGGGGTTAAGTGCCGGCCGTATTGCGTTTTTACGCAGGCAATTAATCTAAAAGTGGGCATTACACATAAGCGCCACTGCGTCCTGCTGTGTTTCTGTCAGCAGCTGCCCATCTACAGGTCTTGAAAACGCCGTTATACCAGAGGCCAGCAATTTTTTAATTTTCTGGAGCTTAATTTCCTGGGCTCTCACACCCGCTCCAATATGACCCCAGAGGGTTTACGGCCGGCACATTTAGGGAGGCACAGTTGGCAGGAGTATGGTACCTGTTTGTGGTCTCCTCCATTGCCAGGCCTTTGAGCTGGTGTGATGCCAAATAGTTAATTGTGGTGGACAGGTCTTCATCCAGGGGTGCTCCTGATGGTGAAGGTATGGAAAATTTGGATGCATGGCACTTCAGCCCCATGCCCCTGGGAGTGCTCACCTGCTGTGCCTCCATACTCTGAGTCAGGGATATACTGACTCCGTGTACTCCCCTCTCCAGAGAGGGAGAGACTTCACAGCCCTGTGAACGGTGCTGCTGACACGGGCTCCTGTGGAGACCCATGCTGATATTGCTCCCTCCTCTGGAGCATATCGTTCCTCCCCATATGGTGCTCCATCTGGGAAAGCCGTCCGTAGGCGCTTCCCTGTGAAGGAGGGGATCCCTCCGGCCCCGACTCATCTGAGTCTACGGGCTTCGCAGACTTGTGTGTGGCCTTGCACCCCAGCGGGACTACCACGGTGCTTCCCTCAGGCACCAAGTCTGCTGTCGCTGGTTCCACCGCCAGCAACATGGAAGGCGACTCAGACAGTCGCCCACTACCCGCACCTCCGCGGTCTTCGGTAGCCGGCTTCACCGCAGACCGTATCTTCAACTTCGACATGGTTATGGTTCTAACTTGCTGGAACACAAGAATTAAAGAACCCGCCAATACGACCTCAGAGTAGTTTTAAAACACTTACCTGGAGTTTTTAAACTTACCGCTGGAAGGACGCGACACGCCTGCCAGTCAGTCATTGGTGCATGCTTGAGACGTAATGACGCGCATGTGGACTGTCAGCCTTCTTCACTCACGTGACTCCGAAGTAAAATTGATATTAATCTTTTCATGAGGTTTTAAATAGATTATCGTTCCTGGCACTGCAGATAAGGCTACTCTTGTAGTTTTCTTTGACAACTATGTCTCTCCACTTAGCCTTCTGCCTTTTCTTCTATCACATTCTGCCCATTTAACTTTTCTGCATCAATCTTGGTTGTGTTCCATTTATAAACTCTTCTTTCTTATGTTAGAAGAAAAGGAGTGACAAAAAAATTGCAGTCTACATTTTGCCACTCAAAATACTTATTTTCTTCACATTTAATGTTTAACCTTACCCTGACTGACTCTTCCTTTTTATTCCATTGTTTCCCCTTAACTACATGAATATAGGGATATGGGTCAAACACTGGCAGGTTGGATTAGGGTAGATGGAGCACCTTGGTTAGCATGGCCTAAGATGGGAAGAACGGCCTGTTTCCTTGCTGTATGACTCTATGACTTGATCAATCCAATATTCTGCCCTCTGCAAAGATCCATTGAAAATGCCTGCACCGTAACCATTCCAAGTTCAGGTGGAGAAAAACCTTAATCTAATTGCCTTATTGCATCTGCACCAATCTGCCAAGTAGTTAGGATTTTATTAAATTTCTCACTAGAGTCTGAAAGAATAATAATGGTGAAGCATTAAAGAATCAAACAAAAAGCAAATCTCTGCTTAATGCCAAACCTCAAAGGTAGATAGCAGGGCATTGTTCTTCATGACAACTTTCAATGATACGGAAGCCAGAATGTTGGCCAGGTTTTGTTATAAAATGCCACAGCCTGTTCCATTATCACTATCAACATGATGAATAATAAATCTATAGAATGTTCATTTGACTCTCTGATAATGCATTGAGGTTTGGGATCCAATTTGTTTGCTAATCTGTACAGACTGCTTTGATTTAAATGAAATAAATAATGGAACAACTCTCGCTTGTATTGCCATCATTCCATCCCACAACACAACTGATTAATAATACAACTCTGAAGAAATAAATAAAAGAATGTGGCGGCTCCCAAGGGTCTGGCCATTTCCACTATCGAACCCCCGGCACATGAATGGATGAGTCCGGGTGCAGCACTTAGCTACAGGGATAAAGGGCAGGGGTTTAGGTGCAACCTCCTTCTTGCAGACTCGTCTGGTCAGGAGAAGGACAACGAATAAAATACCTCCGAAACACCTGGCTCCTCGCCTTAATTTCGGGATTATCGTCGTGCTGCATTGGTGACCCTGACGCTCCATTGTCGTCATGATGGAGGCAAAAGACAGAGCCGCTCATCCGTCCACCTCACAGGCTGACCGGGCCCTGTCTTTCGACGCGGCCTCTGTTAAATTCCTTCTGGACCGCCCGGCCTCGCGTCTGGTTTCAGCAGGTGGAGGCCCAATTCCTGCTGTGGGGCATTACAGCAGATGACACCCGCTACTTCTATCTGGTGGGGGACCTCGACCAGGACACGGCCGGAGAAGTCACTCAGTTCCTTGCAGACCCCCCCGCCCACCGAAAAATACCTCGGCCTTAAGGAGCTCCTGCACCAAGTTTATGGGTTCAACAGGATAGAGCGTGCTGCCAGGCTCCTTCATATGGAGGGCCTAGGCGACCAGCAGCCATCAAGCCTCCTCAACGGGATGGTCGCGTTCCTGGATGGGCACACGCCATGCCTAATATTCGAGTATATTTACCTGCATTTGCTGCCGGCCTACATCCGCCTACAACTTACCGACGCCTCCTTCGCCGACAACAGGGCCCTCGGTAGGCACGACAATGCGCTGTGGATGGCGCGCCCAGATGATGTCAGCGCACTGGCCGTCGGGAGGTGCACTGACGTGCTGTGGATGGCGTGCCCAGATGACGTCAGCTGCCCGTCACTGCGGCAGCGCCCAATTTCCTCCGGTTTTGCGGTGGAGCTGTGGAAGGAGTGACAGCTGCGTCCCGGAGGCCTGTGCGATCGCCCCCCACGGCGGGTACCACATCTGCAGTCCAGCACCAGCAGGCTCCAAGCTCCACCAGAAGGCACTGGTGCTATTACCACCAGCGCTGGGGTGCTGCAGTACGTCAATGCCGTCAGCCATGCATGTTCCCGGGAGACGCCGGGGCCGGCTGCCATTAGTCCCCGCGGCGGCTGGCCAGATTCATCGCCTCTTCGCCTGGGATTGGCGCTCCGGGAGTCACTTCTTGTGGATACCGGGGCGAAGCTGAGCAGCCTGCCCCCTTCACTGGCGGACATTCTTTCCGGTAAGCGGGGGCCCGTCCTCACCACGGCGACTGGCAGCCCCATCCGCTCCTGTCATTTCTCGGGGCAGTTTACCATTGTTGATGTCTCCCAGCCGTTGCTCGGTACAGACTTCCTCCGGGCTCACTCCCTCCTGGTGGACATCAGGCATCAGTGTTTGGTCCATGCCTCCATGATGGAGCCGATCACGATGCGTTTGGATGAGGGGGTTGTACGCCCCCTGTCGTCTGTGGATTCCTGCTTTGCTCGGTTCTTGGCCACATGCCCGGACATCCTGACCCTACAGTTCCGGTCATCGATCCCCAAGCACGGGATGGTTCATTTCATACCGACTACCGGCCCACTTATCCATGCATGAGCAGGCCGACTGCCGCCGGATAAGCTATGTCTGGCACGGAAGGAGTTCCGCATGATGGAGTACTTGGGGATCGTCCATCCTTCAAGCAGCCATGGATGTCCTGACTCCACATGGTCCCTAAGGGAAGCGGGGGCTGGCGACCCTGAGGGGATTATCGGCGGCTGAATGCCGCTACCACCGCAGACCGATACCCCGTACCCCACATCCAGGACGTCAACGCCAATTTGGCCAGGGCTACTATTTTCTCCAAAGTGAATTTGGTGCGGGGTTATAACCATATCCTGGTCCACCCAGAGAATGTGCCGAAGACGGCAATCATTACGCCGTTCGGCCTTAAGAACGCCGCGCAGGCATTCCAACGGTTAATGGACAGGGTGTGTCGCGGCCTTGAGTTTGCGTTCGTCTACCTTGACGACATCTTAGTGGCCAGCCGCTCACGGCAGGAGCATCGTGCCCACCTCCGGCAGCACTGCCCGTGGCTCAGCGAGCATGGTTTGGCTGTGAACCTCGCCAAGTGCCGGTTTGGGGTGACCACCATCGACTCCCTCGGCCACCGTGTGACTTCCCCATCCATACAATGTGCGCAGCCACCACCGTCGGGATGTGGGCTTTTTTATCACCGTTTTGTGCCATCCGCGGCCCACATCATGCGGCCGCTGTATGAACATATGGCGGGTGAGCGTAAGGACGTCGAGTGGACCGATGAGGCGGTGGCGGCATTTGACGGCGCAAAGGGGGCCCTCGCTCCGGCTGCACTGCTGGTTCACCCAGGGGAAGATGCCCCGACTGCTCTTACGGTGGACGCCTCAGAGTCGGCGGTTGGTGCCGTGCTGGAACAACTGATGGACGGGGGTTGGCGGCCCCTGGGCTTCTTCAGCGGGCACCTCAACCACGCCCAGACAAAGTACAGTGCTTTCGACCACGAGCTCCTGGCTCTGTACCTGGCAGTGTGCCACATCCGCTACTTCCTGGAGGGCCACCCATTCACCGCTTACGAACCACAAGCCGCTCACATTTGTCCTGGCAAAGGTTACTGATCCCTGGTCCGCTTGACAGCAGCGCAGATGATGTACATCTCCGAGTACACCACGTCCATCCGCTTCATCCAGGGGGAGAACCGGGTGGTCGACGCGTTGTCCCGCCCCGCCGTTTTTGAGGCTCAGCTCACAGACGGTGAGATGCTCACCTACCTGACTGCCATCTGCGGCCTTCGCCTTGAGGATGTCCTTCTCGACACTGGAGGAGCAACAATCCTGTGCGATGTGTCGTCCGGTCAGCCACCCCCCATCGTCCGTGCCACCTGGCGTCGGAGAGTTTTCGACGTGATCCACGGGCTTGCCCACCCATCCAGGTGACGATGGCTCTTGTGGCTGCTCATTTCATGTGGCACGGTCTGCGCAAGCAGGTTGGCCATTGGGCCCACACCTGCATTCCATGCCTGACTGTGTAAATCCAGCGCCATGTCTGGGCGCCCCTCCAGGCGTTCGGTCATCTCAATGTAGACATTGTGGGGCCTCTTCCGCCATCTCGGGGCATCACCCATCTCCTCACGATGGTGGACCGCTTCATGCGGTGGCCCGATGCCATACCGCTGGCCGATACTTCAACGGCTACGTGCACTCCTGCGTTGTCCGCACACTGGATTGCTCGCTTTGTGGTGCCAGTGGACATCTCCTCGGACCGGGGGCCACAGTTCACCTCTGAGCTGTGGTTGGCCATGGCTCACTTGTTGGGTGTGCGGCTGCACCACACCACGGCTTATCACCCGCAGGCAAACGATCTGGTGGAGAGGTTACACCGGCAGCTCAAGGCAGCGCAGAAGGCGCGACTCTCCGGCCCGGACTGAATGGACGAACTGCC
This sequence comes from Raja brachyura, assembly GCA_963514005.1. The sequence goes on from OY740792.1 coordinate 23,693,167, forward strand.
GTGGGTCTTGCTGGGCATCCGAACTGTGCCTAAGGAGGACTTGGCCTCATCCTCAGCGGCGCTTGTTTACGGGTCGCCACTCACTGTGCCCGAGGAGTTCATGCCGTCGGTGCCACGTCCATTGAACGGTTAAAGCTGGCACATTTGGACATTGACCAGCCAGTGCTGGTTGCCCAGCCTCGCTGCGAGGTTGACCCCCCCTTCGTGGCTCCCTCCACCTGTCCCTCCGCCTGTCCCTCCGCCCACCCCTCTGTCGGCCGACTTCCGTACGCGGTCCGGCCGGGTTGTACGCCCGCCGGTGCGTTTCGTGCTCCGGTTCAGGGGGGGTGGTCCTGTGGCGGCTCCCAAGGGTCGTGCCATTTCCACTATTGAACCCCTCGGCATGGGAATGGATGAATCCGGAGGCGGCTCTTAGCTACAGGGATAGAGGGCAGGGGTTTAGGTGCATAGTCCCTCTTGCAGACTCGTCTGGTCAGGAGAAGGACAACAATTAAAATACCTCCCGAAACACCTGGCTCCTCGTGCAGGGAATAGAGGGATATGGATCATTAACGAGCATTTGAGATCAGTTCAACCCGACATCAAGGTCAGCACAAAGGCCCTGTTCCTGTGCTGTACAATTCTATATTCTAAGCTGAGACAAGTTTAATATAATTATCTGCTTGCCTCATTTGGTACCATTTTAATATCTGTGTCTTCCTTAGATCAACTGGAGGACTACTGAGTTTAAACGAAATCAAAGCGCCAGGATGTAATCTAAACTGATAGTGTAGCACAGTAATAGGGCCTCTGCATTATTAGAATTTGCGTTTTCTTTCTTTTAGTTAATTTATGGATGTTTCTTCAGTTGTTATCTTTGGCAAAAAAAGCTAATATTTTCCATTACCAAAAATAACATTTTTGGCAAATTATCAGCTTTCAATTTTGATTGCAACTAACATGTCAATGACCATGAATAATATCCACACATTTTCTGAGTTGATAACATTCCCCTTCCCATACTGACCTTTCTGGCCTGGGCATCCTCCATTGCCAGAGTGAGGCCGCGCGCAAACTGGAGAAACAGCACCTCGTAATCCGCTTCGTTAGCTTACAACTTAACAGTATGAACATTGAATTCTCCAATTTTAGGTGACCAATCTACAAAATACCTTTTTTTTCCTTCCCCTTCTTCCCTGTGCCTCACCTGGACATACCCATTTCTCCCCTTCCCTCTCTCCACATCCCTTTCCGTTTATATTCTTTCCACTAGCTTCACAAGTCACTTCTCTTCTAACCTTATCTCACACTTCTTGTCTTTTCATCTCTGGCCTTTGACCACCCATCTGTCTTTCAACATCCCCCCCCCCCCCCCCCCCCCACTCCCCCCACTTGCATCCACCCATCACTCACCAAGCCCTGCCACACCTCTCTTTCAACCTTCCCCCTCTCCCCCACATTAATCAGTCTGAAGAAGGGTCTCGACCTAAAACATCACCTATTCATATTCTCCAGAGATGCTGCATGAGCTGCTAATGTAGTCCAGCAATTTGTATCTTCCTTTTGTAAACCATCATCTGCAGTTCCTTGTATCTTAAAGTTTTCTATTGTAGCCTGTATTTTATTTTATCCGGAGTCTTCACTTCCACCTCAAACATCGCAAAATAATTTAACTTAATCTCCGGTAATTGTATTCTATCCCACATCCAACAAAAAATACATGATTAATGTTTCCATAATATTATTTTATTTTGAGGGCCACATCCTTAACATAGAAACATAGAAAATAGGTGCAGGAGTAGGCCATTCGGCCCTTCGAGCCTGCACCGCCATTCAATGTGATCATGGCTGATCATCCAACTCAGTATCCCGTACCTGCCTTCTCTCCATACCCCCTGATCCCTTTAGCCACAAGTGCCACATCTAACGCCCTCTTAAATATAGCCAATGAACTGGCCTCAACTACCTTCTGTGGCAGAGAATTCCAGAGACTCACCACTCTCTGTGTAAAGAATGTTTTCCTCATCTCGGTCCGAAAGGAATTCCCCCTTATCCTTAGACTGTGACCCCTTGTTCTGGAGTTCTTGTTCTTTAAAGCGAAATACATGGATAGCATTATAAAATATATTGTCAATAGGTTTTAATGGTGTTAAAGGCAATTCCAAAATGAACTGAAGAACAATCTTCAGGTTTTTTTTTAATCAGTAAAACAAAATAAATGAAGCATTGTACTAATAAAGCCTTCCAAAGAAGCTAGTGCAAAACCAAGGTCCAGTCTATTGTTCTATTTCATCCAGATCTCATGAAACAATCCACAGGAGAGCAATGGATTTTTTACAGCCTTCAGACTGTTAGCAGTCATTTGATCTTCAGATAATATATATATATATACATTTTATCGCTAAATTTGGCAGTATTCATGGCATTTTAATCACTTTGGTTGCTGCTTTGGTTGTGGCTCAGTGATGCCCATAATACTACATTGGTTTAATTATTACTGCACTGAGATTTTGATGTATTAGTCCACCAAGAAGCAATCCATCAGCCTTGGGATTATTTAGTTCTGTTACACATTATTGACCAGCCAATGTTTTGCTTCCAGCGACTCATCTCATTATTACCTAAAATAAACAATTCAGCTTTGAGATTCAGACTTTGATTTACTCATTTCTCAAGAGGCAGTTCTGTTTTTTTGTGTTTTTGACCTGATATATCCAATGCAGTTATTTCAAAGTACCAAACTGCATATTTTATATCGATTTCACATTACTTTTTTGTGTAGAAAGGAACTGCAGATGCTGGTTTATACAGAAGATAGACACAAAGTGATGGAATAACACCGGGTCAGGCAGCATCTCTGGAGAAAAAGGACGGGTGGCATTCCGGGTCGGGACTCTTCTTCAGACTTCAGTCTGCCTATCACATTACTTTTTCACTGAGATGCAGTGGCCATTGTTTGTGTTGCTAAAGCTTTTTTAAAAACCTTTTTTAAATTAACTTTCGTCTTCATGTAGTTCCTTTATTCCTTTGGACATGATAAAGGTATATCAGATTATTAATTAAAGTGAATGATGTAAAAGGTTGGGCATACGAGGGATAAAATCTCATCTCTTAATATTAGTAACAATTTATTATTGTCACGTGTACCAAGGTACAGTGAAAAACTCTGCAGGAAGGAACTGCAGATATTGGTTTACACAAAAGTTAGATACAAAATGTTGGAGTAACAACAGGACAGGCAGCATATCTGGAGAGAAGGAATGGGTGGTGTTTCGCGTCGAGACCCTTCTTCAGTCTGAAAGTCAGGGAAAAGGGAATCTAGATAAATTGAAGGGTGTGAAAATTACAGATCAAAGTGCATGATGATAAGTAAAAAATATAGAATGGTTCATTGTTGGTTCTGGGGGAGGTGACAACGCGGCATACAATTAGTAATATTTAATCAGGAGGACAATAGAACCAGACAGAGATCTAGGATGGGGGAGGGACGGGGAGAGAGGAAAAGCAAGGGTTACTTGAAGTTTGAGAAATCTATATTCACACCGCTGGGTTGTAAGTTGGCCGACCAAAACCCTGCTTTGAGTTCCATTAAACCAAATCATACCCTACATATACATCAAGGTAGTGCAAAAGAGAAAAATAAACAGATTGCAAAACATATTGTAATGGCTAGAGAGAAAGTGCAGTTACAGTAGAGCTAATAGGACTTGATGTTTCAATCCCTGTAGTAAGTCGGCACTCTTGATAGTGGCACGGGGATTGGAGTGGTGAAAGGTAGGGTAGGTACATCATCGGGGTCATTAGGTGGGTACCCTCCTTCTTTGACGTTTCATTGATCAGCCCACAATGTCTCCAGAGGGCTCAACGGTGATACCTGACATCCCAGGTACACCCCACTCAGTTCCATACCCTCCTGTCTTCCCTATGCCAACTTGGCTGTTGTGGATCAAAGGACCATGTCTGGCCGGAGTGTTGTAGCCACTATGTCTAGGGGAAACACAAGCTTTATTTCCTAGTCCATTTTCCAATCCCGAGCAGGATGCAGAATGCTAGCATACTTTGATGTTATCTAGTGCTCTGGAGGTTGGCCTGCTGGTACAAATGTTGTGATGTGCTCATTTCCTGCTGATATTTGTGGGGAAGCATTTGTGATCGTTCGCCTCTGTTCCAGGATTGATGCCAGCTGCCTGAGAACTTGGTTATGCCGCCAAGTGTAGTGCGAGGCTCATAAAGCATCCTGTTAAAATGACCCTTTATGAAGCAGATGCTTAGCTAAGGGAGCAAGTGGGTTCTTCTCTGAACCACTGCTTCAGTTTCTGGGGTGATGGTAGAACATCATAAGTGCCTCTGATGACAATGAGATCCCTCCATTTTTCAGATGTCATGCCAGCTGAGTTTCCTCTTTCTCTCCCAGTTAGTCCATTGGCCCTGGTTGGCTCTTGGCGCACTGAGACGGCTCTTGGCGTGTCGCTCTGCCTTCTCCTGTCTTCTCACCTCCTCTACCACGAGCCGTCTCTTCTGCACTGATGTTGCCTTGTGCCATTGAGGAGTTTTTGGGACGAGCCCGAGCCCGAGCCCAGCTCTCCTGTGTTGAAATTAGCCAACCAGATCCTGGAAATGAAGAGCAGACTTAGCACTCTGAACGGCTTCAGATGGGGTCCACTTCCTCCGCGTTGCCACACTGGGGGCCGCTCACTGTTCGAATAACAGTATCTTCAAATTCAGTGAGGGTCATGACCAACCTTGCTTTAGTGCATTTGAACTCTTCCACAAGACTTGCAATGGGTAATTCCAATTTGCAATTCCCATACAGTCTGACAGGACTTAAGCATCGTGGAAATCCAAGCCACTGATTCACATGTGTGCCTATCATTCTTTCCAGCTTTTCCACTGTGTTGATGGGGATTTCATACACAGTTAAAGACCACATGAGTCCTGGTAGTATGCCAAGGTCTTGTTGATGTGAGCTATGTGCATGATGATATCCTTTTTGAGTTGTTCAAACTGCTCGGTGTCCTTGAGCTTTGCATCATACCATATGTCCAAGGTGTTCACTGGCATTTCTGCAAGTTGGAACAGTTATTCCGTCAATATGAAATCTTTGATCCTTGACTTGACCTTTGACAATGGAGATGCTTCTGCACTGGCTGGGTTTAATCTTCATCCTTGCCCATGTGATGTGTTGATGAAGTTTTTCCAGAAGTCTCTTGGTGCAGGGGACAGTCGTCGTTAGTGTTGTTATATCATCCATATAGGCTTGTATAGATGATAACCGCTGACTACACTGTAGCCGTTATCCTCCCACAACCCATTTTGATGCTCTGATAATGAGCTCCATTGCCATAGTGAAGGTCAATGGGGAGATGTGCACCCCGCCATGATGCCTACTTCCAGTGGTTGCCAAGCTGTGGTAAAGTCTGATGTTGCGAGACAAAATTGCAGATCCTGGAAGTAGTTTTTTTTACCAGATTTGTTCTTGTTGCAGGCACCTGAAAGAATTCAAAAGCAGTCCACAGTAGCGAATGAGGAACTGATCCATAGGCGTTGGCCAGGTCGAGGAACAAGACATGCAGATTATTTTGCTCTTTCTTAGCAGTCTGGATTTGATGCCATATGATGCTGGTATGTTCAAGGCATCCCGAGAAGCTTGCTATGCCAGCCTCTTGGATTCACGCATCAATGAAATGGATTTGTTTCAGATACTTTGTAATTCTTTTCATCAACACTGAAAAATATCTTGCCTTCTATGTTAAGAAGGTTCATTTCCCGAAATTGTTCGATGGTGAACAAATGGTTTTCTTTTGGGATCAGTATTCCCCCTGCTCTTCACCAGGCTTTGGGAATAACTTGCTTTTTCCACACAACCCTCATGTTCCTCCAGAGGAATTTCAGAATATCCAGGGCTTTCTTGTGGACACAATACGGAACACCATTAGGGCCTGGTGCAGAGGCTGTTCTTACCTTCTTCACTACCTCTTTCACCTCACTCAGCTTGGAAGGGCTGATGTCAAATTGATGTTGTGGAGGTGAGATTGGTGGGATGTCAGTGGGGACAAGTGTCATTCATCTTTTAGCTCATCAGTGTGGATGGTTCTGATGTGTCCTTCAACCTCCTGTTTTGACGCTTTCAGGGATCCACTTTTCGCTTTTGTGAAAATGCCTTCACAAACGTAAAGGGATCTTTGTAGAAGCCTGTTCTTGCATTTTCTCTCTTTTTGCGTTGTTTCCTTAAATTCTCCGCTCTGTGCAGCTTCGAGAGCCTCTGTTTTAGGTCCTCTTCAAGGAAGTTGATGGCCCCGCCTTTCTTCTGCTGTTGCTTTTTTCCAAAACTTCCTCAAGCCTCCTTCCTAAATGGCCTACCCCGTATTCTTAAACTGTGACTCATGGTTCAGGACTCCCCAAACATCGGGAACATTTTTCCTGCTTCTAACCTATGTAATCCCTTATGAATTTTATCTGTTAAGATCCCCTCTCATCCTTCTAAATTTATGTGTATATAAGACCAGTCGATCCATTCTTTCATCATATGTCAGTCCCGTCATTCAGGGAATTAACCTGGTGACCTATGCTGCGCTCCCTCATTATCAAGAATGTCCTTGCTCAAATTAGGAGACCAAAACTGCACACAATACCCCAGGTGTGGTCTCACCAGGGTCCTGTACAACTGCAGTAGGACCTCCTTGCTCCTATACTAAAATCCTCTTGCTATGAAGGTCAAAATGCCATTTGTTTTCTTCACTGCCTGCTGTACCTGCATGCTTACTTTCAATGACTGATGTACAAGGACACCCAAGCTCGTTGCACCTCCCCTTTTCCTAATCTGACACCATTCAGATAATAATCTGCCTCTTGTTCTTGCCACATCTCACATTTATCCACGATATACTGCATCAGTCATGCATCTGCCCACTCACTCAACCTATCCAAGTCACCCTCATAGCATCCTCCTGACAGCTCACACTGACACCCAGCTTTGTGTCATTTGCAAACTTGGAGATGTTACATTCCTTTGTCTAAATCGTTAATATTTGTTGAAGCACATTCCTATTTAAATGGTTTTCCAAGAGTTTGCTTTCCCAACCACCTGCCAACCCTGCAATTAACGTCCCAATGCTTTACCTTCAAATTCCACCTGCCACTTTGTCTGACGCAACCCCAATCTCAGAATTGCTTTCTCCTTTTGACCATCTGCAGCCTATATGTTCTTGCAAATGGCACCGCAATGTTTGTGAAGCTTATTCAACCACAGAAAACATATTGAACCTCACATACAATGTTGGTTCCTAGCCAGCCATGTCTCAAATTACCAAGCATTACAAACAAAACCATAACATGCTTTAAGAATTTTCAATTTAACTTGAAAGAATCAATAATAACAGTATCTATCACCTCCTTTGTACTATGCCTTAAAAGGATTATTTTCTGATTTATTCCCAAGGAACAAAAGTTGGACTTGTTTGTTGCACCAGGGACCAAGCCTAAGCTCATCACATAATACCAATAGCTGTGTGGATGATCTCCCATTTTCCCTATTGAAGCCAGGATGTTAACTATTCTGGGAGATTTTTCCTCCCACAGGTTCTTTGTCTCATCACAAAATTGAGATGGAAATTCCTAATTTCCCTGTCCAATTGTAGTCAATTGAGTGTATATATGTTTAAGTGACCTTGATGTGTTTGGGGAATTCTAGTCCACTCGTACAATATGCCAGAATAATACTGAAGCCTACTGCAGATCTACTGCTAGCTTGAATTCATTCCAATCAAACAAATTTCCCATGGAAACAAAAAATACAGATATTCTAAGGATCAGCCCCTAACACCATGTAGCCTGGGAAAATCGTTAAGGCTGGCATTAAATATTTGACATGATGACTATATTTATTTATTTTTTCCAAATTATTTATTTTTAAACTATTAAAGTTATTTATTATACTAAAATTATTCAAATGGTTCAAGAATCAGGTTGGCATTTCAGTGATTAAAAAAAAGACTTGAGGAATGCTATTGTAAGAATTGTTCTTACCACATGATTAGTATCTTGGTGGGAAAAATACACATTTAATTAGATTGACTAGTTTGTTATAGAGTCATAGTCATAGATACAGCTTGGAGCAGGCCCTTCAGCCCAACTTGCCCACACTGGCCAACATGTCTCTCTGGGCAAGAGGCTGTGCGTCTACCCAATCTATTTCTCTCATGATTTTATACATTTTATATATGATTGGTCTCACTACCATCTGCCTATATTTGATTGAATCACCATTTTCAGTTAAGCCATAAATAAAAAGAATCATAAATGTCTCTTAGCTGCAAAATTAGTCAATACCACACTCACACACACATTTAAATAAGTAGGAAGACAGAAGATCTCCAATAGTTTAGATGAATCAGCTTCATATTAAGCAATCTTTTACATTGTGCTTATGAAAGTGGCCAACATATTCATTCTCTTGGTGGTAAAACCCATACAGGTTACATTTTGCCTCACTATGTTGGTTATTCCTCAAACAGTATACAAGGAAGCAAAATCTGACACTAGATGTGAATCTTAAACTGCTTGTCTCCACAATAGAAGCAATTGATAAAAGAAATTGTGCTAAAATCTCATATCGACTTCATGCAGTATAATAACATTTGCAAGCTACAATTAATACAATTATTCAAATAACTATTGGGTAGAATATTAGCATAATACTAGATCAGGTGGGACCCGTTGGGTCCCTGTCACAAGGGAGGCCTGGTCCCCCAATGCAACCGGTTTCCCCAATGCAATATTCCACCAGTCACCCATTCCCCCAACGCAACCCGTTCCCCCAAAGCAAAATTGCACCACTCACCCATAGCCCCGAACTGCGCTGGGGCGGCTCATTTCTCCTTATCCCCCAGCCTGCCCCTCCTCTTCAACCTCCCAATTGCACTTGCTTCCAGGACTTTAAAAAATAATCCAATTACACTTCCCCTGCCTCCTCTATCACTTCCCCCCCTCCTGTTCAGCCTCTGTTTTTGAATTTAAAAAACGTGCTGGCAGGACTGAACAAATTCAGGGATTGCAGCATTGTTGCAGGGGGAATGTAGCAAGGATTTGGATCACATTGTGATGTCACAGCTGTAACTGCCATTGTACAGATGGAAACATTTCTCAATCTGGGGTTTTGTATTGATAAAAATGTGAATAACTTGTGAAATAAAACGTCAATCTGACCAAAACTTGATACAACATACCACAGGACAATGGTGAATAAGGTGGTGTAAAAATTGTAGCGTCATCGTGTACCGTTTTGGCGTAATTCAGGGCATGAGTCACAGACAGAGTCACAGGCAGACTCACAAACAAAGATGAGAGTTTTAGTAACCTGTCCTGGTGCGGGGTCTTGAAATGTCAATTGACACTTTTTGCCTCCACAGATGTTGCCTAACCCACTGAGTTCTTCCAGTATTCTGTTTTTTGTTCTAGATACCATCATCTGCAGTCTCATTTGTCTTCAGCACCTGTTACTTCTGCCAAATGATCTACTAAACTGTTCATCTCCTTTATAAAAAATATTCTGGTCACCCTAATCCCCACTTCCTACAATGCTCAGGCTTCATTTCTTGTCTAATTTGTCATTTAATCACATTCCACCTCATTAGCAGTTATTGGAAAGAACCTTTTGGAATCAATTGCGCTTGCCTCGTCCATATGACACATCTGGTGCACTGAAATATGCTATACCGATCATCATTACTGCATGGGTTTTCAAATCCCTCCCACTGCCGGTTCAGGTCACACACCAAATTTAGTCCAAATGTTAGTACCAAATTGAGACATTTAGTCTCTCAACTGAATATACTTTCCTGTCTGGGAATGTGTAACACAGAATTCCATGGAAAAATGAAGATTGCAAACCCAAACAAAACAGATAAGAGCAAAAAATGTTTTTTAAATACAATCATTATAAACTTGGTAAATATAGGCTTGCAGCGGATAGTTAGTGTTGCCCCAGTTATGACAAGATATTCATACCAGATCTAGTTAGGTTGCTCAATGAACACAAATTTATTTTGGAGACAGATTGGACTCACCTCTGCTATCAGTGCAAAAGCTCTGACTAGAAGATAAAATATGTTAACATATTTATCATGCTTACTCCAGCTTTTTGTGTCTATCGTCGGTTAAACCCAGCATCAGCAGTTGCTTCTGACACAAAACCTAATACATCTGCACTGGGTATTTTAATATCATTGCATAAAAATAAATAAGCCCTCATATTTACAGAAGGCAAGGAGGAAGCAGGGAGTATTAACAGCATAGAAATTCCTCAAAGGCAGAAGTGCGATTGGGTTTAACAACAGCATCTTATTAGAAGATCTTCCATATCCTCATCCCTGGTCAGCAAACTGAGAACATGTTTGCTGCTGGGAAAAAGATTACTGCACTGGTACAGAAGTGATCCCAGACAATCAAGCACATATTGACTTCATAGGGAGATATGTACAACATTGTGCATATTTTCTGGAGGGAGTGGGGTTTGGGGATAAGACACGGGAATAAGCTTTTCTGCTTCCCCTGATCCATAAATCGGTAGAAAACGACATTATCTGTTCATGTCTCACTTCAACATCTTGATTAGTAAGGGTATCCGGGATTATAGGTAGAAGGAGTTGAGAGAGAAAGACAGATCAGCCATGGTTGATTGGCGGAGTAGACTTAATGGGCCGAATGGCCTAATTCTGCTCCTCTCTCATAACTTATGAACGTATGAATTGTCAAATTTGCCCAATCCTGGGAATCCCAGCCCACAGTCATTTAATTTAAATTGTACAAAATCAGAAGCAGGGGATTTCTTTTAAACATTCTAATCACTGACCCCCCTTCTTGTTCTCTCCTTGAAACAGCAGAGGGATTTATTCACAAGCCTCCAAATCTGTTGAAGGCAAATAGAATGACTGAGTATAAGTGGTAAATTAGAATTTCATTGTACAGGTTTCAAATTTTAAACATCAATTGTTCTCTGGCCTCCTTCTGCCAGAGGAACTAAATTTATCCCAACCCAAGGGACAGGACAATCAGGGACAAAAGTACTTTGATTACGTTGATTTATTTCTAAGTGTGGCCATTTACACTTGCTCTTTAGACTTAGAAGGCATCTGTTAAAGAGTGATAAAATGATAAGAAAGCAATCCAAAATGTCACCTATACCTTTACTCCAGAGATGCTGCCTGGCCCACTGAGTTACTCCAGCATTTTGTGTCTATCATAGAAACATAGAAAAAAAATAGGTGCAGGAGTAGGCCATTCAGCCCTTCGATCCAGCACCGCCCTTCAATATGATCATGGCTGATCATCCAAAATCAGTACCCCGTTCCTGCTTTTTCCCCATATCCCATGATTCCGTTAGCCCTAAGAGCTAAATCTAACTCTCTCTTGAAAACATCTCGTGAATTAAACTTCTATGGCAGAGAATTCCACAGATTCACAACTCTCTGGGTGAAAAGGTTTTCCTCATCTCAGTCTGAAATGGCCTGCCCCTATTCTTAAACTCGCACCCCTGGTTCTGGACTCCCCCAACACTGGGAACATTTGTCTTGCTTCTAGCCGATCCAATCCCTTAAGAATTGTATATGTTTCTATAAGATCCCCTCACATCCTTCTAAATTCCAGTGAATACAAGCCCAGTCGACCCATTCTTTCATCATATGTAAGTGCCGCCATTCTCGGAATTAACCTGGTGAACCTACACTGCACTCCCTCAATAGCAAGAATGTCCTTCCTCAAATCAGGACACCAAAACTGCACACAATATTCTAGGTGTGGTCTCACCAGAGCCCTGTACAACTACAGTAGGACCTCCTTGCTCCTAAACTCAAATCCTCTTGCAATGAAGGCCAACATGCCATTAGCTTTCTTCACTGCCTGCTGTACCTGCATGCTTACTTTCAGTGACTGATGTACAGGGACACCCAGATCTTGTTGTACTTCCCCTTCTCCTTGTTTCAGCCCTCAACACACTTTATTCATTCTACGTCTCTCCATTTCACTGACACGTCAACATGTTTGAAGATGCTGCTAGTGTTGTTGTGCCCCTGCTTATTTCCAGGCTACATTTTGTCCTCTGTTGCAATTCATTCTTGAAACTAAACGCAAGGGAATTAAGAGAATCTAAAAAAAACATCAACAGAATGTGAAAAATGATTGAAAGGCTATTTGATTTTTCTTTATTGTTTGGATTAGTGTTTTATTGCTGATGTAAGGCAGATGTAAAACATGTCAAGATCTTTGCAGCTTCTGGAACAAATACATATTTAACTTTGATGCCGCACTGTAAATATTTTTACAAAATGCGACTGGTGTAAATCATTAATCCTTCATTATTTGTGGGGAGTTGACAGAAGGTGAGGTAAAGATAAAGAGAAAATTAACCCTTGAACTCCTCTTACGAGCTCTTGACTGATTAAGCAGGAAGAATGAAGGCAATAGTCCTTGGAAGCAATGCACAGAGTTAAGGGTTAGTCAAGGGTTATAAAATTGTGTGGAAGTAGCAGTCATTAATTCAAAACAAGAACCCGTCTTCAGAATATCTGTTCTAATTTACATTGAAAGCAGTAATCAGTTTGAAATTAAAAGCACAGCTTTGCAAACAGACAGGCTGCCTACTCACATGACCATGACTTTCTCGTATGAATTAGCCAAATGTAAAACAAAGGGACCTGTCAACTGGCCTAAATCAAACCAGAAATCTTGGTTTAAAATAGAGCAGCAAATATGCCCCCCAGGCACCACTACTTGGAAACCTGAAAAACTGAAGAGAAGTTAAATGAGTTTCACATACCTGAAATTTTGGGAAAAAATAGCTGCAGTACTTTTATATCAAAATAATTATAAATTTGGTTTTTTTTCTGATGTGTGGTGCAAAGTCTCTAATTATAGTTTAAGCAAATGATATGCCAGTCAATTCTCTCGGTCATGGTAAAGTGGATCAGAATGAGAAATGATTAAAAACGAAAGGGTTGTTTGATAACAATTCAAGTTAATCTGGAAACATTGAAAGTTTACAGTGATTCAGTTGGAGGAAGACAGATCAGTATTTCATCTGAAAATGTGCACATACACAACTATTACCTTTGGGTGTTTTTTCCTTTGCCTTATCTGATACTCATTTAAACCAGACAAACCTCAAAAATGAAATTAATCTCTCAACAGTGCCTTCATCCAGATGCTCGGTTAAATACAAATTGCCCATGAATTGGAGGCTCCATGGAAGCAACATCACTATTATACAGTGCACCCTGCTGCTCATTAATGTAAGCATTAGTTGCACTGCACTTCTTGAAATGGTGGCACTTACTCCATTCATAGAGTGGATAAACAAGCAAACAGATCAGGTCCGGTGAGGCAGGGGGTCTCACGCATAATTCCTAATACGCACACATACATAAAATATGTGTCGCTGTATTATGGAACATCAACTATCAGCTTGCTGCACATCTAATGGGATGGCAGGACGTCCATATGAAGAAAGACTGGATAGACTCGGCTTGTACTCGCTGGAAGTTAGGAGATTGAGGGGGGATCTTATAGAGGCTTACAAAAGTCTTAAGGGGTTGGATAGGCTAGATGCAGAAAGATTGCTCCCAATGTTGAGGAACTCCAGAACAAGGGGTCACAGTTTTAGGATAAGGGGAAGGTCTTTTAGGACCGAGATGAGAAGATCTTTTTTCACACAGAGAGTGGTGAGTCTGTGGAATTCTCTGCCACAGAAGGTAGTTGAGGCCAGTTCATTGGCTATATTTAAGATGGAGTTAGATGTGGCCCTTGCGGCTAAAGGGATCTGGGGTGTGGAGAGAAGGCAGGCACAGGATACTGAGTTGGATGATCAGCCATGATCATATTGAATGGCAGTGCAGGCTCGAAGGGCCGAATGGTCTACTCCTGCACCTATTTTCTATGATTCTAATGCATATTTATTAGAGTTATAGAATGATGCATCGCAGATCATTCGCTGAATTCTGAATTAGGATAGTATTTTAAACCAGAAAATAATTAAATGTCACAATGATTCTCGTTTTGCATATGGCAGTATAAAGAGAAAAGAATGGAAAATGTTTACTCATGGATCGATATTTTATGAACGTTACTGTGGAACCAGCATAACCTGGGTGTCCTTAACTATGTCACCACCAAAATAGTAAATGACAAGGAAAATAACAGGGAGTTATTTAGAGGATTATGCAGATGAATATTCCAAATCAAGATTCTATGATGGTACTGCCTTACTTAAATAAGTGTGTACAATTGCTAAATGAGTAATCAGGATAAACAATTTAATATTCCCAGATGCAGTTGGCAACAGCATTTCTGAGGTAGATTTAACCACTTTAAATCAATCAATGAAAGTCCTGAATTAGAGACAAAGTGCTGGAGTTAACACAGCCAGTCAGGCAGCATCTCTGGAGAAAAAGGATGAGTGATGTTTTGGGTCGGAACCGTTCTTCAGACTGCTAGTCCTGAATCTCGATGAAAGCCCTGATCTCATTGATCCTGTATTGTTGGAGGGACCAAGAGTGTTACTGAGTGAAAGTACACTTCTCTATGTCAAGGAAACCAAATTGCATGAGGGTGGAACTCAAAAAAGCCATTTCACTGACAGAAGGTATTTAAAATGCATTGGGGGAGGTATCCTGCCCGATCTCTCCCTCTAACTCAGTTCCCCAAGTCCTGGCAATATCCTTGTAAATCTTTACAACACCCTTCCCAACATAATGGCATTTTTCCTATAGCAGGGTAACCAAAGCTGAACAGAATGCTCACTCGTGTTCATAAAAGCAAAAATGCCTCTAACCAGTACCCTTGAAACTTATGGAGACAGGAGGAAATGCAGATGCTAGAATCTTGCAAGGAACACAAAATGTTGGAATAATATAGTGGGTCAAGCAGCATCTATGGGGGACATGGATAGGTAAACATTATGGGTCGGGACCCTTTTTCATACTTGGAGTCAGAAGAAGGGTTCCAATCCGGAATGACACTTATCCATGTCCTCCAGAGATACTGCCTGATGTAGGTATGTTACAAAACTTACCTTTAGCGGCGCTTTAGTTCTGCCGCTCCCCGTGTGTGTGACTTTGGCGCCTTTCAGAGGGGGGGCGTGTTTAAAGTGCCATTTTTCTACAGATCCAAATTGATCCATGTCAGGGGATTTCGTTGCTGAAGAAAAATCGCTCCAACATTTGATTTATGAAGGTATTTTTAAATTACGCTAGATTATTTATTAGCTAGAGTAATTTAAAAATCATCTTCTAAAGCCGTGAGCGCCGACAACGGTAAAGATTTTACGTAGTGGAGAAAATAAAGTACAGAGTTTATTTTTACATAAAAACGTGCTTCTTAGGAAGCATTTAATCACATTTTCATGTTGCGAAATGGGGACAAAAAAAACGAACTGGCAGTATTTTCCCTGCCGACTTCTCCACAAATCGCAACGTTCTAATCCACCGCATTCCACTAAAACCCACTCGCAAGTTGATTTAAATGGCCATTAATTTACAGGAATTAAACACTAAATTCTTTCCATTTGGCCTATAAATTTGTGAAAATTAAATTTAAAAATCATGTTATATTGTGAATTATTGTGTGAATGTTATTTGGACACTTAGGCAATTTAAAAATGTCTATCTTTTCTTAAGAAATAGATTGATGTTTAGATCTAGTAATTGAATTTTGTAATTAGCTACAATTAGGTAACTAACTAATTATATGCTTTCATTGCAGGTCATCCAAGTAAGATCGTTTCATATTTGTTTCAGAATGCTTCAATCTATAATAACTGAAAATGTCATTGCGTTCTCTTAATTTTTAAGAAAGTTATGGGCTTTTGACTGTCCTCGATCACAGCTTTTGAGTTAAGTCAATGGAAAGGCAATGGGGAACAAGATGCTAATTTCCGAGTATGAAAATGGCCATAGCTTTTTTAATACTGAAGATATGAAAGTAAATTAGATGTCAAATTAAACTTTTTATGCTTTGTCTGATGGGATAAATTGCAGACTTGATTTTTTTTTAATCTCAAAATGTTGTAACATTGCCACCTGATGCACTTAATTATTCTAGAAATGTATGTTCTACCTTTGAACCTTGTATTGCAAAGCATTCCTATATTCTGAATCAACAATAATGCAGAATACAAAACAAGAAACTCTCTCAATTTAGTATAGCATGCCATCTTCCTCTTTGATCCAAACGTAGTCCCTTTCGATGCCACTGCTACCTGAGAACCTCACGCCAAGAATGATAGCTCCTTTGATTGGCGATATTCTCCCCAGGTCTCATATCCTTGAATGGTTTCAATTCTCCCATATTTGGGAACTCGCCTTTCAAGTGTTTAAACAATTCCAAACCTTTCACAGTTACTAAAATGCTGCAATAACATCATGCACAAGCTGCATAGCACTCTAATGCATCTGAGATTTGTCCTCCACAAACCCCAGGTTCCATCTCGTACACCAGGAAATAGAAGCAGGAATAGGCCATTCTGCCCCTGAAGCCTGCACTGCCACTTAGTATGATCATGGCTGTTCTATGCTGGCAGCAGTGTTTCTGTGCCAGCTCCACAAATGTCTTGATTTCATAATCTTTCACATTTCTTATTGAGTTATAGGCTCATACAGCACAGAAGCATGACCTTTGGCCCAACTTGTCCAAGCTGACCAAGATGACCATCTACGCCAGTCCCATTTGCCCACATTTTAACCATATCCCTCTAACATTTCCTATCCATGCATCTGTCCACGTGTCTGTCCAAAACGATACCCTTTAGTTCTTGATTCCCCAACCCTGAAAGAAGGTTGGAGTGCATTATCCCTCAGTCTCGTATGTTCCAAGGACTAAAGTCCTACCCTGCCCAATTTTTCCCTCTAACTCAATCCCTCAACATCCTCAGAAATCTTTTCTACACACTTTCCAGGTTAATGGCATTGTTCCTATAGCAGGGTAACCAAAACTGAACACAATACCACAAGTACAGTCTCACCAAAGTCATGTATAATTGTAAAAATTCATAAATAAGAATCATGAGAAATCCAACAAACCAGAACAAACATGATTAATGATGACCAAGCAAGATTTATTAAGAGAGGTCCTGTTCAGCTAATTTGATTGAGTGTTTTGATGATAGAGAGAGTGGCTTAGGGCAATGCAATTGATCTTTCAAAAGCATTTGATAATGTACCATATATTAGACTTCTTAGAAAAAAGAAAAGACTCTGGGGAAAAAAAATGGGCAGCAGTAGCATGAATACAAATTTCATTAGAAAATAGCCGAAAGACCAATTTTTCAGACTGAAGGGAGGTACACAGCAATAATTCCTAGGCCTCAGTAGTCATATGGGGAGAAAGCAGGCACAGGTTATTGATTGGGGGCGATCAGCCATGATCACAATAAATGGCGGTGCTGGCTCGATGAGCCGAATGGCCTCCTCCTGCACCTATTTTCTATGTGGGAATGTAAGGGCAACTTCTCAAAAAAATTGTATAAGGGGTAAGAGCGTTGTAAAAACAAGCCTGAAGGCTTTGTGTCTCAATGCAAGGAGTATTCGTAATAAGGTGGATGAGTTGAACGTGCAGATAGCTATAAATTAGTATGATATAGTTATCCCAGTTTGGCAAAAGAATAGATCAGGGAAGGTAGTGCATCCGTGGATAACAAGGGAAATCGGGGATAGTATCAAAGCAAAGGATGATGTGTACAAAGTAGCCAGAAAAAGCAGCATACCAGAGGACTGGGAGAAATTCAGAGACCAGCAGAGGAGGACAAAGGGCTTGATTAGGAAAGGAAAAATAGATTATGAAAAGGGCTTGATTATGAAAGAAAATTGGCAGGGAACATAAAAACTGACTGCAAAAGTTTTTATAGATATGTGAAGAGAAAGAGATTAGTTAAAACAAATGTAGGTCCCTTGCAGTCAGAAACAGGTGAGTTGATCATGGGGGAACAAGGATATGACGGACCAATTGAATAACTACTTTGATTCCGTCTTCACTAAGGAAGACATAAATAATCTGCCAGAAATAGCAGGGTCAAAGGAGGACTTGAGTGAAATCCAGGTTAGTCGGGAAGTGGTGTTGGGTAAATTGAATGGATTAAAGGCCGATAAATCCCCAGGGCCAGATAAGCTGCATCCCAGAGTACTTAAGGAAGTAGCTCCGGAAATAGTGGATGCATTAGTGATAATCTTTCAAAACTCTTTAGACTCTGGAGTAGTTCCTGAGGATTGGCGGGTAGCAAACGTAACCCCTCTTTTTAAGAAGGGGGGGGGGGAGAGAGAAAACGGGGAATTACAGACCAGTTAGTCTAACATCAGTAGTGGGGAAACTGCTAGAGTCAGTTATTAAAGATGGGATAGCAGCACATTTGGAAAGTGGTGAAATCATTGGACAAAGTCAGCATGGATTTACGAAAGGTAAATCATGTATGACGAATCTTGTGGAATTTTTCAGGATGTAACTAGTAGCGTGGATAGGGGAGAACCAGTGGATGTGGTGTATCTGGACTTCCAGAAGGCTTTTGACAAGGTCCCACATAAGAGATTAGTATATAAACTTAAAGCATACAGCATTGGGGGTTCAGTATTGATGTGGCTACAGAACTGGCTGGCAAACGGGAAGCAAAGAGTAGGAGTAAACGGGTCATTTTCACAATGGCAGGCAGTGACTAGTGGGGTACCGCAAGGCTCAGTGCTGGAACCCCAGCTATTTACAATATACATAAATGATCTGGATGAGGGAATTGAAGGCAATATCTCCAAGTTTGCGGATGACACTAAGCTGGGGGGCAGTGTTAGCTGTGAGAGGATGCTAGGAGACTGCAAGGTGACTTGGATAGGCTGGGTGAGTGGGCAAATGTTTGGCAGATGCAGTATAATGTGGATAAATGTGAGGTTATCCACTTTGGTGGCAAAAATAGGAAAGCAGACTATTATCTAAATGGTGGCCGATTAGGAAAAGGGGAGATGCAGCGCGACCTGGGTGTCATGGTACACCAGTCATTGAAAGTAGGCATGCAGGTGCAGCAGGCAGTGAAGAAAGCGAATGGTATGTTAGCTTTCATAGCAAAAGGATTTGAGTATAGGAGCAGGGAGATTCTACTTCAGTTGTATAGGGTCTTGGTGAGACGACACCTGGAGTATTGCATACAGTTCTGGTCTCCAAATCTGAGGAAGGACATTATTGCCATAGAGGGAGTGCAGAGAAGGATCACCAGACTGATTCCTGGGATGACAGGACTGTCTTATGAACAAAGACTGCATAGACTCGGTTTATACTCTCTAGAATTTAGGAGATTGAGAGGGGATCTTATAGAAACTTACAACATTCTTAAGGGGTTGGACAGGCTAGATGCAGGAAGATTGTTGGCCTCAGTATGCAGGAAGATGCAGGAAGATGTTGGGGAGGTCCAGGACAAGGGGTCACAGCTTAAGGATAAGGGGGAAATCCTTTAGGACCGAGATGAGAAGGACTTTTTTCACACAGTGGTGGGTCTCTGGAACTCTCTGCCACAGAGGGCAGTTGAGGCCAGTTCATTGGCTATATTTAAGAGGGAGTTAGATGTGGCCCTTGTGGCTAAGGGGATCAGAGGGTATGGAGAGAAGGCAGGTACGGGATTCTGAGTTGGATGATCAGCCATGATCATATTGAATGGTGGTGCAGGCTCAAAGGGCCGAATGGCCTACTCCTGCACCTAATTTCTATGTTTCTATTATTTTGGGGTATTAATCACTCATTTACTTTATCTAGAGATGTTCATATTTGCAATCATTACCAGACAAAATTGGGTTAACCTCAAAAATTGGAATTGACACGATTCACCGTTCTGCCCTTGTCAACACAAATACTTTCTTTTAATAGATAGTGGAATCCTGAATGTGCAACTTGAGAATTGGCTATTAAGGCCTCTGCAAAGCTCCAGGAAATTGATTTTTTTTTCCTCTGGCGTTTATTGTAGCTCAGAAGGAGCTAATTATATTGGTGCCTTCATTACATTTCTATACTATGTCTTGAGTACTGATATCATTGGGATTAGGTGGCAGGAGGCATATTAATGCCCAACTGCAAGGCAATTCCAAAGGAATTTTCCGACTGGATACCTCGGATAAAAATTGTACTCCCAGACTCAGCTTTGCCAAGGCTGCCACCCTGAGATATGTAAAATTCAAGAAGAACATCAGTCATGCTTTTCTTCCTAAACTGCCCTTCCCATGGAAAGGATGCAAACATGAGACATGATTATCATCCTGTTTGCCACAAAATCCTATCTGGTACCCATAGTAAATCTCTGTAAATCCTCCTATTTGGTGCTCACCACAGGATTGGAAAATTCATGCAGAGATTGCAAGTGGAATTAAATGTTTTCATTAACTTTGATTCAGTGAAAGCAAGATGGCAACTCAGATGCCTGAATTTGGCAGTATTGACAAGATTCCCATAAATGCGGCAAGTTATTGATTGTACATGCCCATAAACACCCTCTTCATAATCCCAACCTTTTCATCAACAGGAATAGTTTTCACTCATTCCATATTGCTGTGCATTCACAAGAAGAATTGTCTGATGGTCAATGCCACATTTCCAGGAGGCAGACTGACTCCTTCATCCTCAAGAAAGCCTGAATGTTAGACATATTTAATGGCCATGATAATTGACCCAAGAGATCGCAATTGGCCTCAGTTTAATGTTTCATTTGAAAGATAGCTCAATACGACACCGTGTGTCAATTTAGACTTTGTCTTCTTCCTGGATGGTCCATCCAGGCAGACCATTACATTTTTGCTGTTTCTGTGGGTTTTGAGATGGAAATGTTTTCTAAAATACAATTCTCAGGAAAATTCCTTGCTCAAGTTTATCCTGCTGTGAAGAACATGTCTTCTGCCATTGCAAACTACATCTATAAAATGCCTGAAGAAGGGTTTCGACTCAAAACATTGCCTATTTCCTTCGCTCCATAGATGCTGCCTCACCAGCTGAATTTCTCCAGCATTTTTGTCTACCTTCTCTAAAATGCCAGATGTTTAATCTTTTAAGCTATTTCTGATTTACTTTGAAATTAAAATGTCTCTCTTCATAAAAAAACTATTCCAATGCTTTCTTTAATGCAAAACCTACAGAAGCAAAAGATGTACAGTGCCATAGAAAAAAAGATTTTTTTTTAAATTACTGCTTAAGATGGCAAGCTATCATTCTCTTCATATCCTTCACTGATCGGCCTTAAATTTCTAAAAGCTATGGTTTTCTAGTCATGTTACTATTGTATGAGTAAGGATAGCATGTGAGGACAAGAATGAAAATAAATAAGGCACACATGCATTGGGAAGGTTTTGGGAGACTTGAGTAATTTTTTTTCCGGATTCTCACATAAAGTGGGATCATTAAATTCTATGTTCATGATGGGATTTGAAATTTCTTACCGACTGGTTTCCAATTTATTTTATTCCTATTCAAGGCATTTGAGGCCTTTATATCTTAGCTGTTGATTATTTTATTCACTATTTTCCTTAGCCACACCAAAGGTGACAAAATGAATCTTGATTATGCTCAATTGAGCCTATGCCTCGTGTTTGTAATTCTTTCCCAGCATCTCACTAACACCTTTGCTACGCCAACATTTTGAGGCCCACAGATCTAAATAATGCTGGAGGACATTAACACCGACAACCCTCAATGCATTGGGCCTCATGTAGTAGATCCTGATCCACCATTCTTGGACTGCCATGATGACTTTGACAGCTCATGCACCTCAACTGATTCTAAATCTTTCTGACAATTAGAGACATTTCAACAGATTTTGATAATTGAAAGCTAAAAATTAACCATAAAAAGTAATCAATTTAAAAGGTAACTGCTATCAATGTTTTGAATTACTATATACATTTGAATAAAGATAAAAGCAAACTTCCTTTTCTAACTAGGTCTACAACCCTGTTCAAACAAATGGAGTTGTGTTGGTTTGAAGCTAAGGGTCAGATACAAAGCTTATCCAATCCTCAGCACCACATACCTCAGCTCTCCCCTGGACTCATTGATGGAAGGTCTCTGTGCTGGTATCTGATCTCTGGTGCATTATTCGTTTCTGCAGTGCAAAGCAATCACAGGAGTCATTAATCTGCTCACCAGTGATCCTCCTCTGAACTGCCACCAAAACCTTCAGCCCAATTTCCCAACAAGGATTATTTCTCCCATTTAATTAACCCTTTACGTTTTGTTATTTATATTGATGTATTATTTCAACTGATCTGTTGATTAGGTTTGATTCATAATATTCAATCTCTATGCCTTATTTGTTCCAATCCTACTATATCCTTCTTTAGCTAAGGGATTCAAAACATGGCACGGTATTCCAGGTGTGGCCTCATTCACAATTCAAACCTGTACAGTTTGAACTAAACCTCCCTATTCTTTAACTCCAGACCCCTAGCCAATATAGGCAAAAATGACATTTGTCTTAACTACTCGTTGGACTTACCTGCATTTTTTGTGAGTCACACAGTTGAATGCATGTACTAAACTTCACTTATTTCCAGTCTCTCTCCATTTAGATAATACAATTTAGTGACTTCCACCCTTATTTTCATCTGCAACCTAGGAAGGATGACATATCCATTTAAAATATAATCAGTTTCTTTGTACATCCTTAATTTTTAATATCTCAACCAAATCTTCTTTTGTTGTAATCATTATAGCATATTTTTCCTTGGTAAGGGGAGATGTAATGTAGCTCAACCATGCCCATTGCCTCTGTGAACAGGTCGCTAATCTTCCCTACCCCTCTTCTTAATATTTATTTGTTATTTATCTGAATACTAAAGACTTGAGGAAATTTATTTTCATTTTCAATCACTTGTCTTATTCTCCCTTTGACCTCTTCGTTTTTCAGCCTTTAACTTGTGTTACAAAGTGAATATGTGTAAGAAGGCACTGCAGATGCTGGTTTACACCTAGGATAGATACAAAATAATGGAGTAACAGCGGATTAAGCAGCATCTCTGGAGAAAAGGAGCAGGTGATGCATTGGCTCAGAACACATTTTCAGAAGAAGGTCTGAAGAAGCATTCCAATCCAAATTGTCACCTACTCCTTTACTCCAGAGATGATGCCCGACCCGCTGAGTTACTCCAGCATTTTGTGTTTATCTTTGCTACAAATATCTATTAGTTCTGTTTCATTCGGCTCTCTGTCTATTTTGTTATTCAGGGTGGTCTGGCTTTGGTTCCCTACTTCATTGAAAACCCACCATTTTGCTTAACAATTTTTGGTTCCAATTTAACTGGGCCATATCTGTCCTAATCTATTTAAATTGGCCATTCTCCAGTTAAGTATTTGTAATCTAAATTGCTCTGTGTCCTTTTTCATGACTAATCTTCAGTCTGTGACTATCAAATTGAAATAATGTATTAACATTGAACCTTTTACCATTGCCATTCATCTGTTCAGCAGTCCTTAAGCAGAAAACAGTCTTAGCTCTACGCTGACTTTGGGTGATTCTTTTGGCAAAATCAATGATTATCAGCCAGGGATGCTCCTCAAGTTCTAGCTGCTCCAGATCTTTGGAATTTCAGTGCAGAGGGGTGTATCAGTCAAGGGACCCACCTAAGAAATTTGCTATTGCGTGTAGTCAAGGTCGCAGGTCACAGTAACAAGCCATTGTGGGTGTCCATCTATGCCAACTGCCTACTCGTCTTCCAATGTTACGCCTGTGCCAAGATGTCCATGGAGAGAGAGATAGCACACAGTATTTACTGGAAGCCTTCTACGACTGGTCGGCTCAGCAGAGACGGGAGTGCACTCAGGACAAGGAGATATTTTAATTTATGTGTTTTGATGTTCTAAATTATAGACTTCAAGGATTGAAAAAGAAAAAATATACATATATTAGAGCAAGCTTTCAAAATCTCATAGAATAATTTGCTACCTGCAGTAATGATTATAAAAAGTTTAAAGTACTCTCTTGCTAAATCCTGAGGTTCATTACTTTGGGGAAGCAATTTGGTCTACTGTTGCATCTGCTGGACAATGTCACAACATTTAAAAGGCATTAAAGTCAAGAGCAAAGCTTTCTCAACAAGGTTAATGTGTGATTAATGTGTGAGTCCATGTAGTTCTGAGTAATGACATGGAGGGCAAGGGTGAGGAGCTATTTAAGATAAGTTAATGTGCTGCAATGTATATTGATGAGCAAATTCTGGAGCCTTATAACTTGGAGTGAATATCTGAATTTGCTAGCTAATTTACACAACAATACCAACTCAAATTGTTGTGCTGGATTGTCCTCAATTCAATGCCCACAGTTGCAGCTTGTGTTTTTACCGTGGGTGTCGTGCATTATGCTGCCCACAGCCTACTGTTCAGAAGCTGAACCTTTTTACAAAGCGGTGTAGTCCATTAACAGAGATATTTTAAATTGCTTAGTTACAACTTTAAGTAGGAAACATTAACTAGCAGTACTAAGCAAAATAATGAAAACAAACTTCTTGCCTTTCTATTTGAGCAAGGTTGGCAAACCCCATTGAAATGATTGGACCTGCAGTCAGTACACTAGCCATTCCTGAAAGGAAGCAGAGGGATTTGAGTGTGACGTGTAATGCACAGGCAACACCTGGAAGTCAGAAGCAAACTAATCGTGCACTATAGCCAGTCAAGAGCCAGTCAAGAAGTCAGCAAAATTAGCAAAATACTGTAACTAGTACAGGTCCACCACTGATTTTCCTGCAACTGATGGTCAGCACCTCCTTTAATCCAGACAATATTACAAGAGTATTGTGCGTGGCGCACGGCCTTACAGAATGTGTACCTCGGTCCTGGAAGAGTTAATTGTCTACTTCTTTGTTAATTATTATTTCTTCATTTAAGCCTCTGGCAGTTCATGGTGCTTTAAGGGCCTGTCCCACTTACGTGTCCTTGGCACGCAAATTACGCGACCTCGTGGTCGCGTTGAGCCGCGATGGTCCAGCAAACGTCGCGTGCGACTTAATTCGACTGCATAGCCATCTGGAGTGCATGATGTCATTTGAAGATGGGGTAACTCAGCGGGACCGGCAGCATCTCTGGAGAGAAGCAATGGGTGACGTTTCGTGTGGAGACTCTTCTTCAGTCTGAAAAGAAGGGTCTTAACCCGAAACGTCACCCATTGCTTCTCTCCAGAGATGCTGCCGGTCCCGCTGAGTTATTCCTGCATTTTGTGTCCATCTTCAAATGACGTCACGCGCTCCAGACGGCTGTGCGGTCGAATGAAGTAGCACGCGACATTCGTGGGACCGTCACGGCTCAAGCAACCACGAGGTCGCGTAATTTGCGTGCCAAATCTTGAATTTTTTTTGCCCCCGCTCGCGGCCGTGAGGCCCCAGACCGAGTTTGGCTATTGTTTGCCTGCTTCTGCTGCTGTTGGAGGTAAGACGTTGTGTCGCGCCAGGTTCTTGGGCCTGTCCCACTTTGGCTGTCAGTTCCGCGACAGGCCGTTGGCGCGCAAATATTTTGTTCGCTACAAACATTTCACGCAAAACTACATACCCCTCCGCGTTTCTCAGTGGGACCAGCCCGCGCAGCCTTACGATGCCCGTGTGCCTCAACGCGACCACGTGTCGCGTAATTTGCATGCCAAGAACACGCAAGTGGGACAGGTCCTTTAGAGACATGGTACGGGTATAACTAGTGGATCTAGAGGTGTATTGTTGAATTATTATTACATGACCTTTGTTATTCCGGCAAAATGGATAATCCGGCAAGGTTCTGGAACCAATGGTGCAGGAATATCAATGGTGTACCTCCATTGCACAATAAAATAATTCACAATGCTAAAAACATTGCATAGTGAAAAGGGAGAGAAGATGACTTAGCTTGCATAAAATTGAGTCAATAAGCAAGTTCGGTATTCCAACTGCACATGCCCAGGTCATAGGTCACTACAGATAAACATTGGACGGTGCGGATCTGCTGTGTGTTATCCTTGGGACCTGCACGGCTTCATTCCGGATCCCGGGGGGGGGGGGGGGGGGGAAACGAGCCCCGGCGGATTGAAGTGCTGAACAAATCTGCCAGTGCTGTATCAAGCTGTAAGTGGGCACTCGGGAAAACTTGACATTGCAATATTATTCAATATCTTCAAATCAGAAGTATCAATATTAATTCAGTTTTTTTTCCCCACTGTTGTCATAGTTGAACCAGAACTGGCTGTTACATGGCATTTTATAAAATTATTGATTTATCTGGTACAATGCAATGTTTTCATGTTGTCAAATTCTGTTGTCCATCAAGCTTTCTTCTCACTTGCAATATATCATTTTCTAACAGGATTTACCAAAAAAACATTTCTTCATTGATCTACGGTAAATTAAGAAATTATTTTGTCTGCATTTCATTCAGATTTTGATTCAATGATACTTTCTTGTAAACAAAGCAGTGTCATCCCGACAATTGACAATAGACAATAGGTGCAGGAGTAGGCCATTCGGCCCTTCCAGCCAGCACCGCCATTCAATGTGATCATGGCCGATCATCCCCTACAAGTACTCCGTTCCTGCCTTCTCCCCGTATCCCCTGACTCCGCTATCTTTTAGAGCCTTATCTAGCTTTCTCTTGAAAGTATCCAGAGAACTGGGGCAGAGAATTCCACAGACTCACAACTCTCTATGTGAAAAAGTGTTTCCTCGTCTCCGTTCTAAATGGCTTACCCCTTATTCTTAAACTGTGGCACCTGGTTCTGGACTCTGCCAACTTCGGGAACATGTTTCCTGCTCCAGCATGTACAAACCCTTAATAATCCCATGTTTCAATAAGATCCCCTTTCATCCTTCTAAACTCCAGAGTATACCAGCCCAACCGCTCCATTCTCGCAGAATATGACAGTACCATCATCCCAGGAATTAACCTTGTAAACCCACACTGCACTCCTTCAATAGCAAGAATGTCCTTCCTCAAATTAGGGGACCAAAACTGCACACAATACTCTGGGTGTGGTCTCACTAGGGCCTTGTACAACTGTAGAAGGACATCTTTGCTCCTATACTCAACTCTTGTTATCAAGACCAACATGCCATTCGCATTCTTCACTGCCAGCTGTACCTGCATGCTTACTTTCATTGACTGATGAACAAGGAACGTTGTACTTCCCCTTTTCCCAACTTGACACCATTTAGATAATAATCTGCCTTCCTGTTTTTGCTACAAAGTGGATAACCTCACATTTATCCACATTAAACTGCATCTGCCATACATCTGCACACTCACCCAACCTGTCCAAGTCACCCTGCATTCTCATACCATCCTCCTCACAGTTCCCACTGCCACACAGCTTTGTGACATTTGCAAATTTGCTAATGTTACTTTGAATCCCTTCATCTAAATCATTGATGTATATATTGCAAATAGCTGCTGTCCCAGCACCGAGCCTTGAGGTACCCCACTAGTCACTGCCTGCCATTCTGAAAGGGACCTGTTACTCCCTACTCTTTGTTTCCTGCCTGCCAACCAATTTTCTATCCATGTCAGCACTCTACTCCCAATACCATGTGCCCTAATTTTGCCCACTAATCTCCTATGTGGGGCCTTATCAAATGCTTTCTGAAAGTCCAGGTACACAACATCCACTGGCTCTCCTTTGTCCATTTTCTTAGTTACAACCTCAAAAAATTCCAGAAGATTAGTCAAGCATGATTTCACCTTCGTAAATCCATGCTGACTCGGACCGATCCTGTTACTGCTATCCAAATGTGCTGGTGCTTCATCTTTTATAATTAACTCCAGCATCTTCCCCACCACCAATGTCAGGCTAACTGCTCTATAATTCTCTGTTTTCTCTCTCCCGCCTTTCTTAAAAAGCGGGTTTACATTAGCTACCCTCCAATCCACAGGAACTGATCCTGAATCTATAGAACATTGGAAAATTATCACCAATTCATCCACGATTTCTAGAGCCACTTCCTTAAGTACATTGGGATGCAGACCATCGGGCCCTGGGGATTTATCATCCTTCAGTCCCATCAGTTTACCCAACACCATTTCCTGCCTCATGTGGATATCCTTCAGTTACTCCGTCACCCCAGATCCTCTGGCCACTAGTACATCAGGAAGATTGTTTGTGTCCTCCTCAGTTAAGACAGATCCAAAGCACTTGTTCAACCCCTCTGCCATTTCCTTGTTCCCATAATAAATTCACCTTTTTCAGTCTTAAAAGGTCCAACTTTGGTCTTAACTATTTTTTTCCTGTTCACATACCTAAAGAAGCTTTTACTATGCTGCTTTATATTCTTGGCTAGCTTACCTTCGTACCTTATCTTTTCTCCCCGTATTGCCTTTTTGGTTATCTTCTGTTGCACTTTAAACATTACCCAATCCTCTTGCTTCCTGCTCATCTTTACAACATTGTACTTTTCTTTTATTTTTCTACTTCCCTGACATCCCTTGTCAGCCACGGTCACCCCTTACTCCCCTTGGAATCTTTCTTCCCCTTTGGAATGAACTGATCCTGCACCTTCTGTATTATTCCAAGAAATGCCTGCCATTGTTGTTCCACAGTCATCCCTGCTAGGGTATCTTTCCAGTTATCTTTGGCATTTCCTCCATCATGGCTCCATAGTCCACTTTATTCAACTGTAACACCAACACCTCCGATTTACCATTCACCCTCTCCAATTGTAGATTAAACCTGACCATATTAATGTCACTACCTCCAAATGGCTC
Source organism: Raja brachyura (assembly GCA_963514005.1). Next base: position 23,721,847 of record OY740792.1, read on the forward strand.
CTTAACCTCAAGTTCCTTGATCAAATCCGGTTCATTACATAACACTAAATCCAGAATTGCCTTCTCCCTAGTAGGCTCCTATACAAGCTGTTCTAAGAATCCATCACGGAAGCTCTCCACAAACTCCCTTTCTTGGGGTCCAGTACCAACCTGATTTTCCCAGTCTACTTGCCTTTTAAAATCTCCTATAACACCCATAGCATTACCTTTACTACATGCCAATTTTAACTCCTGATTCAACTTGCACCACGTATCCAGACCACTGTTGAGGGCCTGTAAATAAGTCCCATTAGGGTCTTTTTACCCTTACAATTCCTTAGTTCTATCCATACTGACCCCACATCTCCTGTCTCAATGTCACCCCTTGCAATGGACTGAATTTCATTCCTCACCAACAGAGCAACCCAACCCCCACCTGTCAGTATTTTCGATAGGTGGTATCCCCTTGAATATTCAGTTCCCAGCCCTGGCCCTCTTGCAGCCATGTCTCTGTAATTCCCACAACATCATACTTGCCAATTTCTAACTGAGCCTCAAGCTCGTCCACTTTATTGCTTATACTTTACGCATTCATATACAACACTTTGACCTCGGTATTCACCTCCCCTCTCACGCCGCTCGCAATTGGCCCTGACCTTACTCTCATATCCTTTCTCAAACTGTCCTTCCCATTAATTCAGGAGTCTTTTGCAACTTTTCCTGTACTCACTTCCCCTTCATCTTTATACTCCCAATTTATCAAACCCTCCCCCCAAAATAAATGTTTACTATGGAAAACTTGGCATTTGGCTGAACAAGATTACGTCATTTTGTTGTTGTGCAATCAATTACATGAAGAAACTAGACTAAGTGGGACCAGTTGGGGCCCATGTTCACACGGGAGGGCTGGTCCCCCTATGCAATATTACACCTCTCCACCAATTCCAATATTGGTGGCCACTTGAGGTGGGGGGGGAGAGATTTCTGGAGCGCTAGTATGGGTATTGTGGGCTAAAGGGACTGGTTTCCAGAGAGCTAGTATGGACATTGTGGGCCAAATGGATTCTTGAGGTAACAGCTCAGTCACTCAAGCCTGATGTGCTGGCAGCTCACTCATGGCTGGTGGGCGAGCAGCTTACTCACGGCTATTCCTTGAAATTCCATTTCAAGCAGGGTGCAAGGTCACCAAATTCAAATACAATTTCTTACCATTTCAAGCAGGGTGCAAGGCCACCAAATTCAAGTGCAGTTTCTTACCACTTCAAGCAGGATGCAACGCCACCAAATTCAGGTGCAGTTTCCTACCACTACAAGCACAGTGCAAGGCCACCAAACTCTAGTGCAGTTTCCTACCACTTCAAGCAGGGTGCAAGGCCACCGAATTGAAGTGCAGTTTCATGCCACTTCAAGCAGGGTGCAAGACAACCAAATTGAAGTGCAGTTTCATACCATTTCATGCAGGGTGCAAGGCCACCACATTCAAATGCAGTTTCATACCATTTAAAGCAGAGTGAAACCACCATAAAACCACACAAAACACCACATAAACACCACACTCACACTTCAGTTGACATTCAGTGTGTTCAGTTGATTCAGACAGAGTCGTAACCTTTCCCTGCCCCATCTTGCAGAGACTGAGCCACACCCACATTCCGGGTTTTATTATCCCTCCCCCTCCCACCGGAAGGGGCATGGCCTTCATGGCGTTATTGACAAGAGAGAGATTCTCAACCTTTTTTTTAATACACAAATAACACTTTTATTTTTCATTGATGGGAAGAATCCTCTGCACCTGATGAGCGGAGGGGGACAGAGTAAGAAGGCCAAAACTCACAGCCATAAGTGAAAGCGTTTTATCTAACATTAATATACAGTGCAAACAGGAAGTTGTCAAGTTACCACCACCAACAACCATTTGCAGTGCAGCATTTCAAAGCAGTTACCACCATCAACAACCATTTGCAGTGCAGCATTTCAAAGCAGTTACCACCACCAACAACCATTTGCAGTGCAGCAGTTCAATGCAGTTACCACCACCAACAACCATTTGCAGTGCAGCATTTCAAAGCAGTTACCACAACCAACAACCATATGCAGTGCAGCATTTCAAAGCAGTTACCACCAACAACAACTATTTGTAGTGCAACATTTCAAAGCAGTTATCACCACCAACAACTATCTGCAGGGCAGCATTTCAAAGCAGTTACCACCAACAACAACTATTTGCAGTGCAACATTTCAAAGCAGTTATCACCACCAACAACCATTTACAGGGCTGCATTTCAAAGCAGTTACCACCAACAACAACCATTTGCAGTGCAGCATTTCAAAGCAATTACTACCAGCCAACAACCATTTGTAGTGCAGCATTTCAAAGCAGTTACCACCACCAACAACCATTTGCAGTGCAACATTTCAAAGCTGTTACCACCACCAACAACCATTTGCAGTGCAGCATTTCAAAGCAGTTACCACCACCACCAACCATTTGCAATGCAGCATTTCAAAGCAACCACATTTTCATTTTCAATCCACATTAAGGGCACTCACAGTTGAGTAGACATGTGTTCAAAGTTATTCACAGCTCAGAGAGACATGATTCTCTCACTTCCTCCCACTTACAGAGACTGATGCACAACACTTCCGGGTTTTATAGTCCCTCCCCCCTCCCACCAACAGTCACAGCAGAGAGAATGTCAACATTTTTTAAACATTAATAACTCCTTTATTTTTCATCAATTGGAAAAATCCTCTTGCCCTCTGCCGTGGAGGGAGACTCTGAGTAAGATGGCCAAAAATCACAGCTGTAAGTGGCAGCATTTTTTCAAAAGTCATGAAACAGAAAAACAGGAAGTGGTCAAGATCTTACTTTTAGTAATATAGATAAGTAACTGATAATGTATTTGCCTATCCCCATGCAAGTTTCTTTCTGCAATTTCTCTTATCTCAATAAGATGAATAAAAAAAAGATTATCACTGTTCGCTATACAGAACTTGCAAACTTACCACCAAAAGTTCCATGGGTTATGATTTTGTTAAGTTTGTTGAACACAGCAAAAGGCTGAAATTGGATTACTTCTAAACTGAACATCGAACATTTAGCGCCTGCACAAATTAACTGCAGTGTTCAATTGTGATTGCTGTGAAAATGTGCACTTTAAGTGTGTAATACTGCCTTTTTTTTGTTAAAGACATTTTACTTTTATAAATGTATCAATAATCTGCACTGATTCTAGTGGTAATTGACTGCCAGCTCTAGCAGGTTATCAAGTGCTCCAGTTACAGCAGAAGATTTCATCATTGAAGTCTGTTCTCTCTGAAAGATGGCCGACACGAATGGAAAGTGCTCTATGTTTTCGAAGACTTTGGGTCCATAGTTGATCCATTGGAGAGGATCAAGCTGCCAAAGGAGATAGTTGAGGCTGGGACTATCCCAACATTTAAGAAACAGTTAGACAGATACATGGATAGGACAGGTTTGGAGGGATATGGGCCAAATGCAGTCGGGTGGGACTAGTGTTGCTGGGACTTGTTCGCCGGTGTGGGCAAGTTGGTCTGAAGGGCCTGTTTCCACACTGTATCACTCTATGACTCTTTGACTCTAATACATGGACCAGAAGGAAAATATCAGTCTGAAGAAGAGTCTCGACTGAAACGACACCCATTTCAGAAGCTGCCTGTCCCGCTGAGTTACTCCAGCATTTTGTGTCTACCTTCATTTTAAACCAGCATCTGCAGTTCTTTCCTACAGAAGGAAAATAATAACGTACATTTAATGACAGCGAAACACGGGAAGGGTTCTCCATAAACCAATTTGCTTTTGCAAGATCACAAAGAGCACGCACCTTACTTGTTTTTTCCTACATTTTCCCCTGATTCATTGTGTTGTGAAAAATCATTTCTATTGTGTTTCATAAAAGTCCAAATCCACATTGATTCTGAGATAAATTATTCAATGTGATTCATTTTACCTGCAAAGTTTGAGGAATTAGTTGGTGAGCAGCCATTTTGAGAGCAGAGAAATATTTTATTGAAAATCCAGTGGGATCGTTGAGAAAAGAACTGCTTGAAGTTCAAAGTAGGCCTTTTTTCAAATGACAAGTGAGACATTTAAAAAGCAGGCATCTGTTGGCACAATAATAGTCCAAGTGGCCAATAAAAGGAAGGGAAGATTTAGCAGAGCGGTCTATTAGGAGCAGCTATGGTGAGGTCAAGTGCTGTTTGAGGGTATGGGCTATTTGAGTGTTGAGACTCAGGTTCCAGAGGCTTTGGTGAGATGGCTGAACAAAGGTCAAACAATAGATGAGAGTAAGTTCATAAGTGATACGAGCAGAATTGGGCAATTTGGCCCATCAAATCTACTCCACCATTCAATCATTGCTGATCCTATCTTCCCCTCTCGACACCATTCTCCTGCCTTTCTCTTTTGGGATCTGAGTGCATGCCTATCAAAGCTGTCGTTCAGCTCCAACAGTAGTCTCCAAAGAGGCACCCATTGTAAAAGAGGTAATGTGGCCAATCAGCAGCACATCTCCCCATTTATACAGCACCTTCCCCTTCAATACCTCCAGAGTTGATTGAAAAAGATTACAGTAGCATGCCACTAGTTGTGTAGCTTTATATGTATTTCAGCTACAGGGAACAGAATACATGAAAACATTGTTCATGTTAAGTGACCAACCATTTTCCCCAAATCAGGAAAAACATGACCTAATTTGATTGTTAGTGTCCTACAATGCAAACAGAGTGTCTCGATGTGCCACTTTGAATTTTGCAAACTGCTCTATTGATGTTGACTGGCCCTGTTTTCACAATTTACTCTGAACAATGTTAAAATCCAATTACCTAGCACTGATAAACAATGCTACACAATCCAATTTATAAGCAAGAATATCTTACCAAAAGTAGAATCAGAAATGGAAACAGTGAAAGCATTTAGAGGGATGCATATAATTTTTGGGAAGGAAAAAAATCGAGAGAAAATAACATTAAATGGCATTTAAAAGGATTTAAGGATTGGTACAGGCCAAATAAGCTCTATGCTGGTTCTGTGATTAATTTTTTTAGTTTTGGAGAGTTGAGTAAACACCATGAAGGAAGAATATTAATACCAATGAATAATTTCACAGGTTTAGTGATGATCTAATATTATTCAATTCAGATAATAATTAGATCAAAGATTATTCTCTTTAAGAAAATTGTACATTTATTTAGGAGAATATTTTTGCTCTTATTTCACAGCAAATCTAAAAACTCCAGTTGATTTTAACAAATTAGCTGTGGGAAGGCAAACTCATGGTCACACAACTTCATTAACTGACCTCAATAAATCTGATGATGTGTTACTGTATTGTTGACATTGTTAATGGTTATATCTTAACATTAAACTTTTTAAAATCAGTCAACATGATTATTAATGAAAATAACTCCTTAATTTTATTAAATGGTATAGCCACAGCACAATTTAAATTTTATAAATTCTAAATATCTGAACTGAGAATAGACCCTTATACAGCACCTGAAGTTAGTCAATTCAGATATAAATCCTAAGATTTGGAAAAATACAACCGACAAAACCCCAAGAATAAAATATGTCTAAAATATTATTAGCATGAAATCAGTCTTTGGTCACTTAGCTTCAATCAATCTGAATATGCAGAGGTGAGTATAATTAGAGAGCGATACTTATGCAAGCATGAAACATTAGTAACTAAGGACAAATTTTCCCTGTCTTTTGAATTAGCATTCAAAACCAAGGTCAGCTGCCGAATAATGTAGAATCAAAGACAGACTAAGAAATAGCTGCTTCATTTGAAAGGACAGCAAAATGTCATTAGAACAAATTATGACAAGAAAATTGAGAATTATTCTGATTTCATTTGCCTAGCAAAAAATAAAAGTTCATTGTTAAGTAAATCAGTATTTTAACTAAATTGCTCTGAAGTTATGCGTTTCTCGTTATCTTCTGCTAATATTATAGATTTTGTAATAGGAAAACACGCTTGTGTTACGAGTAAAAGAAAGGTTTTATAAAGAAATTGTTGGACTGAAAATTTTGAACTGAATTACTTATCAATCCAAATAATTAATGTGGATTATTAACAATAATAATAATTAATAATTATTGTTAATAATTATTCATTATTATTATTGTTAATATGACAATCGATTATTTACATATTTGAGTCCTATGCATTTACTATAAATCAATAAGTATGAACATTTGGCATCAATATTACAAGAAATATACTAATAACTGCATCTAATTCCACCTCTGGGAATCATGTATCAAAAGGATTTGGTAACCACAAATTCATATCCAATGCAGCCAATACTCAGGAAGTGCTCAGTTCTGACTAAATAATCAAAACACATGTTTTGAAACACATGATTTGAACTTGAAAGAAAAGATCAACTAGTTTGTCAAGCTTGTCCCATCCTAATATAGCATAACTACAACCATCGCCATCATCCAAAACCCTGTTCTTCATTGGCTGGAAAAGGGAAAAGCTCGAGGCCAATACAGGAAGAAATGCTAAGAAATTTATTTCAAAGTTCAAGAGAACCATTTTGATTCAAGCTGCCTTCCAAAACAGCTATAAATGAGATCCCAGGAATATGATAATGACCAGACAATGTATTTTATTAATGTCAATCGAGAGACAAATATTGGTCATAATTCTATGGCTGCACAGTGGCGCAGATGGCTGCACAGTGGCGCAGCGGTAGAGTCGCTGCCTTACAGCGCTTGCAGCTCAGAGACCCGGGTTCGATCCCGTCTACGGGTGCTGTCTGTGCGGAGTTTGTACGAATGCATTTTGTTGTCTCTGTACTGTACACTGACAATGACAATTAAAATTGAATCTGATAACTTTTTTTGCGTTATTTACATTCACACAAAGGCCAAATAAGCTCTTCATTATACATGTATCTATATTGAGAGCAAGGGGATAGTTAGGGGAAGGGGAGGTCCACACAAGGACAAATCAAGGAATACAGTATATGCACAGAGTAAGAGGAAGTGGATGAGGTTCTTATTGAGTACTTTACATAGGCATTTACCAAGGAGAAGAGCAAGGATGTGATTGATTAGGAAGGGGTATGTTGGTTTTCTAGGGCATGTAGACTTTAAAGAGGAGCTGACGTGGTGTGTCTTGAAAAACTGTAAGTCCTCAGAGCTTGATGGGATCTATCCCAAGAGGCTGAGGGAAGAAATGGAAGAGATTGCCGTGGTCTTCACAAATATCTTTATATCTTCTTTAACCATGAGCGAGCTGCCAGAAGGCTGAAGAAAAGCCAATATTGTTCCTTTTTTCAAGAAGGGTAACAGAAACAAACAAGGAAATTATAGGGTGGTGAGCCTTGCAAGTGGTAAGCAAATTACTGAAAATTCTCAGAGAGGGCATTTACCCACATTTGTAAGAGCATAGACTTATGAGGGAAAGCCAGCATAACCTTGTGCTGAATGTCCTCCCTCATAAATTTGATTGAGCTTTTTGAGGAAGAAAGAGCTTTTGGGGGAATAAATGTGGTCTGCATGGATCTTAGTAAAGCATTTGAGAAGGTCCCTCATGGTAGCTAGTCCAGAAGATTAAGTCATGTAAAATCCCCAATGAGGCAATAAATTGGATCCAAAAGGGTTGCAATTTTTTGACTAGGAGTATGTAACTAGGTTCTCTGCTGGGACCTCTGCTTGAAAATACATTATTGATTTGGATAAAACTGTAAATTATGTTTTTGAACACAATAAAAGTTGTCTATGGATAGAGCAGAACTGCGATTAGCTGGACATTTGGGCGGAGAAGTGGCAGATGAGTTCAACCCGGACAAGTGCATAATTGAAGGTCAAATGCAAGAGGAAAATGGACAATATCTGACAGGATCCTGAAGAGCAGTGAGGTGCAGAGGGGTCCTGGGCTGCAAATAGCGTTGCCAACTGTCCCGTATCAGCCGGGACATCCCGTATATTGGGCTAAATTGGTTTTTCCCATACGGGACCGGCCTTGTCCCGTATTTGACTGCTACTCCTCGGTTCGAGGCGACTGTCGGATCGGAGCGCCGCGTCCAGCCCCGCATCACCCGTCCCGACGTAGTGCAGCCCATGGAGTGCAGCAGCAGCGCCTCACCCATGGCCCCGTCGGTAGGCAGTCCGGCCAGCTGTCCAACCTTCGGACCTTCACTTACCGCTGACACTAACACCCCTCCTTCTCATTGCTGATCATCCGTTCATGAGTTGGATGGGGTGCCGGACTTTGCGCGCGACATCGCGCGGGGCAAAACTCCCCAGCTGGCCTGCCGGCTGGGCTTTGTGTGCGGTCCAGCACCCGCGCCAACTCATCATTCACCCAGCCACAGCCAGGTCAGTCAACGAATTGCCGTCGGGAATTTGTACCTTATTTTGACCTTTTGTTCCTTATTTTGGAGTGAGAACATTGGCAACCCCAGGTGCAAATGCAGAGCAAGCTGATAGTGGCAATACAAGGGACCGGGTGGGATGCTTGTTTTCATCTGTCAGGGCATTGGGTCAGGGCACTTTAACTCCCCCTCCCATTTCCATACTGACCTTTCTGTCCTAGGCCTCCTCCACTGTCAGAGTGAGGCCTAGCACAAATTGGAGGCATAGCACCTCATATTTCATTTGGGCAGCTTACACCCCATGAATTTTGAATACCCCAGCGGTATGAATATTGACTTCTCTAACTTCAAGTAACCCTTGCTTTCCCCCTCTCTCCATCCCTTCCCCCTTCCTAGTTATCCGACCAGTCTGATTATCCCCTGATTAAATTTTATCTCTATATGTATCGTTGCCACCTTCTCCTAGCTAACAATGATCTGTTCTACATTTTCCTTAAGCTTCATCCCATTTGATGTCTCATTTTCACACCTTACCCTTCCTTATCTCTGTGTCTCCCTCTCCCCGACTCTCAGTCTGAAGAAAGGTCTCGACCCGATACATCACGCATTCCTTCTATCCAGAGATGCTGCCTGTCCCGCTGAGTTATTCCAGCATTTTGTGTGTATCTTCATTGAGTACAAAATTGGCAAATAGTGTTGCAGCAGTACAAGACATTGGTTAAGCCACATTTGGAGTATTGTGTGCAGTTCTAGTTGCCACATTATCAGAAGAATGTAGAGGATTAGGAAAAGGTACAGAAAGAGTTCACCAGGTTGTTGCCTAGACTGGAGTGTATTAGCTACACGGAAAAATTTAGTTTTAGTTTCAGTTTAGAGATACAGCATAGAAACAGGCCCTTCAACCCACTGAGTCCATGCTGACCATCGATCACCCGTTTACATTAGTTCTATGTTATCCCATTTGCTCATCCACTCCCTACACACTAGGTGCAATTTAGAGAAGTCAATTAACCTAAAAACCTTTGGGATGTTATAGGAAAATGGAACAGCCTGAGGAAACATAGTCACAGGGTGAATGTGCAAAGTCCACACAGTTAAAGACATAGATAGGAAAGTTAGACCCTTTTTTTCCCCAGGGTGCAAAATGTCAAATACTAAAAGGCATAGGTTTAAGTTCAATGGAGTTTCACTGGAGTTTAGAAGGATGAGGGGGGATCTTATAGAAACATATAAAATTATAAATGGACTGGACATGCTAGATGCAGGAAAAATGTTCCCAATGTTGGGTGAGTCCAGAACCAGGGGCCACAGTCTTAGAATAAAGGGGAGGTCATTTAAGACCTAGGTGAGAAAAAACTTTTTCACCCAGAGAGTTGTGAATTTATGGAATTCCCTGCCACAGAGGGCAGTGGAGGCCAAGTCACTGGATGGTTTTAAGAGCGAGTTAGATAGAGCTCTAGGGGCTAGTGGAGTCAAGGGATATGGAGAGAAGGCAGGCACGGGTTATTGATAGGGGACGGTCAGCCACGATCACACCGAACGGCGGTGCTAGCTCGAAGGGCTGAATGGCCTCCTCCTGCACCTATTTTCTATGTTTCTAAGTTGAGAAGGGAATGTTTAAAGGAGATGTGGCACACATTATTCTATGCAGAGAGTAGTAGGTGCCTGGAACATGCTACCAGAGAAAGGGGAGAAAGCAAGTACAATAGCAGCATTTAAGAGGCATTTGAACAGACACATGAACAGGCAGGGAATAGAGGGATGCAGGTCCTGTGCAACAAAATGGAATTACTTTAGATCGGCATCATGGTCGGTACAAAGAATGCGGGTCAAAGGGTCTGTTCCTGTGCTGCACTGTTCCATGTTCCATGTTTTGTTTTATTGGACATGCCTTAGACTGTATCAGTTCCTCACCTCCCTGCCGGAATGGACCCAAACTTTAGAACAAATCAGAAACTATTCAAGCTAAAATCTACACTCCAGAGCCAAAACTAACAAAACCTCAGTTATGAGTATATCGACGATGCTTACAATTGTGCATGGTGGGATGTCCAGCTCACATCATTGTCAGTTAATTTACTCTGGCATATGAAAATGTATTTGCTGTACAAGTAATTTCCATGTATTTTCCACGCACAGCCAATATATGGACCACTTCACATATATATCGATTTTAAAATTCATCATCATCTTAAATGAGCCTCTGATATATTGTGCAAAAGTTGTTTGAAGACCAAGACCTCAAATTAATGACCTATTTTTCAGCAGTGATTCATGCTCAGAGCTGCACTGTGAAGGTATCTGAAAGCAATGCAATGCCATTTTCACTGATTCCTCCAAATTCAATGGAAGGATTAGCAAACCAATATTCACATCCTCTCTTACACAAACAACCCGAACACTGAAGTTCGAGCTATGTGTTTGTTCACGAGCTCGACACCGGGCTCTTGAAACAGGCACTCTATTCTGAGCTCTGTCATGGGAAGGGACTTCCAGGCAGATAGAGGGAAAGATTCAAGGATTGCAACATCACTATTTCCTGGGAACCCTCATGGCCTTGATCTCTCAAGTTAAAGGAGGACAATTCAGGAACATATTGAAAAATGGTGTATTGGGACTACACATTCGGACCTTCAATCCAGCACTGCCATTCAATGTGATCATGGCTGATCATCCACAATTAGTATCCCGTTCCTGCCTTCTCCCTATATCCCTTGAATCCGCTAGCCCTAAGAGCTCTATCTAACTCTCTTTTGAATGCATCCAGTGAATCGGCCTCCACTGCCTTCTGAGGCAGCGAATTCCACAAACTCACAACTCTCTAGGTGAAAATGTTTATCCTCATCTCAGTTCTAAATGGCCTATCCATTATTCTTAAACTGTGGCCCTTGGTTCTGGATTCGCCCAACATCGGGAACATGTTTCATGCATCTAGTGTGTCCAATCCCTTAATAATTTAATACGTTTCTATAAGATCCCCTCTCATCTAAACTCCAGTGACTACAAGCCCATTCGTTCCATTCTTTCATCATAAGTGAGTCTCGCCATTCCGGGAATTAACCTTGTGAATCTACGCTGCACTCCCTCAATAGCAAGAATGTTCTCCCTCATATTAGGAGACCAAAACTGCACACAATACCCCAGGTGCGGTCTCACCAGGGCCCTGTACAACTGCAGAAGGACCCCTTTGCTCCTATACTGAAATCCTCTTGTTATGAAGGCCAAAATGCCATTAGCTTTCTTCACTGCCTGCTGTACCTGCATGCTTACTTTCAGTGATTGATGTACAAGGACACCGAGGTCTCGTTGCACTTCCCCTTTTCCTAATCTGACACCATTCAGATAATAATCATCCTTCTTGTTCTTGCCACCAAAGTGGATAACCTCACAAGCAAACCAGAGATAACCACCCTAGAGGTCCAGCTTTTCAGCCTTCTTCCTAAATCTCTAAACGCACATTGCAGAACCACCTTCCCCGTTTTCCCAACGTCGTTTGTGCCGACATGTACAACCACTTCCAGCTGCTTCCCCTCCCCCTTGAAGATACCCAGCAATCGAGCCGAGACGTCTTGGACCCTGGCACCAGGGAGGCAACACACCATCCTCAAGTCTCGCCTGTTGCCACAGAATCTCCTGTCCGTACCACTCACTATTGAGTCATCTACCACTACGGCGTAACCTGACTCTCCGGTTGAGCCGCATTGCCAGGATTTGATTGAAAGACCTGTTCGCCACTCGGACTGGAACTGTCATCCTTCCCGTCAGCTTCCAAGAGGGTGTACCTGTTTTCAACAGGTACTGCCACCAGTGTCTCCTGCACTTCACGCTTACTTCCCTTCCTTATCGTCACCCACCTTCGCTCTTCTTGTATCGTTGGTGTAACAATGTCATAGTAGGTCCTGTCCAGGAAGCTCCCGTTTTGGTCCTGAGATCATGCAGCTGCTGCTCCAGTTCTCTAACACAGTCCTTCAGGAGCTGCACCTGGATGCAATTTCCACAGGTGTCAGAGGCACCAGCAGTATCCCTGACTTCCCACATCCTGCAGGAATCACACTGCAGCAACTTGCCTGCCATTATTTCAGTGGACAAATCCCAATTGGTTGGGCCTCTCACCCTCTCCACCTTTGAGGGTAGTCTCCTCGCCGAAGACTCTTGAGCCAAAGACTCGCACTTTACTCACCAAGGCACTTCACCTCAACAAGGCCGCTCCGCTACAGCTGCACTTATTTTTATCTGCTACCGAATCAACTACTTTATGGCTCATTTGTAAATTACTCAAACCTGGGCCTTTGGCACTCTTTTTAAATCTTCGTTCCCTCTGACACACCTTCTTTCAGCCAATACTCGCCCTCGCTGCTTCTGGCTGCTGCTTCTCTCCGACCCTCACGGTAAATTTGTAAGATTCAAAATATAACGGATAGTACTAAATTCAGATACAATGCCTCTTTCAGCAAGATTAGTGTTTTCGTACATTGCTGAATAAAATATGAAATGACTCTTGTAGTAAATGTAATACATAAGCACATTGGATTCTCTTCTGGCATGGTGCCTTCGCTCCTCCTTGTGGTCTTTTACAGTAAGAACATAGTGAATTGTTTGATCTTTTGATTCTGGTGTTCTGGATTTTACAGAACTGCCTCCCACTGTATCAGATAGACACAAAAAGCTGAAGTAACTCAGCAGGACAGGTAGCATCTCTGGAGAGAAGAAATGGGTGACGTTTTGGGTTGAGACACTTCTTCAGACTTGCTGAGTTACTCCAGCTTTTCGGTTTAAACCAGCATCTGCAGTTCCTTCTTACTCATCCTGCTGTCTCAGGATACATTTAGGGTTACACAAAAAGCTGGAGAAACTCAGCGGGTGCAGCAGCATCTAAGGAGCGAAGGAGATAGGCGACGTTTCGGGTCGAGACCCTTCCTACGAAGTCAGGATACATTTACTTGTTTATGGATTCCTTCGTGAATGCAGGTGACCTGAACTTGGTGACCAAGCTTCAGTGGTCATTACTCATCTATGTTCCACTGCTGGACTCCACGTGGAGAACCTGCTGAGATTCCAAAGCTGTGGAACCTCTTCTTGACTCAAGTTAACCTCCTCTTGAGTCCTGTGTCAAATTAAACCTGGCCGTGCAGGAGGAAAAATTACGTTTTTGTTTTGCTATCGTTTGTTTCATATTTATGGATGTTTATCAGCATTTTAGTGGATTTTGTGTTTTTTCTAACGTAGAGTAGTGGCAGATTTTATATCATTCAAGAAATTACTCCCTCTATCCACTAAGTGGACTTGATTAAGAAGAATGATTACGAAGATATGTCGTTATACGCATGTGAGCTTTCCGTCAGAGACCTTCAGAGCTTCTTCACAGATAAATCTTCATAACACAGTCTTTTGATGAATAGATTGTTTATTGTTGATGAAAAACAATAAGGTTCTTCCAAACTTCTTCATTGAATTCCAGCATATCGCTTTAAAGGTAAAAAACTCGTCATGTCTCCGTTACACTTCACATGGTCAAAGGGTATGCCTTCCTCATGCTGGTCCAAAACTAAACTAGAAACTAAGTTTCTGTGCAAGTAACTTAGCTCCAAACACTTCCTAGAATACGTCATAAATCCCACCCACATCATAACGGGCTGTCTAAAATTTAAAGACACATGCCATAATTAATTACACAAAACAAGCCAAATGGCCACTTGTTGAGGTATGTTGCAAAACGTACCTTTTTGCAACATACCTTTAGCGGCGCTGTAGTTCTGCCAGCTGCCTGTGTGCGCGACTTTGGCGCCTTTGAGAGGGGGCAGGTTTAAAATGCATTTTTTCTTCAGACTATTCAAATCAATTTTGAACAGGCTTTTTAGTTGCTGAAGAAAAATCGCTTCGACTGCTGTTTTATTAAGTGTATTAAAATTAGCACTGAAAAAATTAAAAGCAGGAGTAAATTAAAAATCATCTTCTAATGCCGTCAACGCCGACAACGGGACGTATCTTACATAGGGGACAAAAGAAGGTACACAGCTTATTTTTACATATAAACGTGCTTCCTGGGAAGCCTTTAATCAAAATTTGATTGTTGCGAAAAGGTGACTTAAAAAATATAGGAACCGGCAGTATTTTTCCTGCCGATATGGGGGAAGATTGTTTCATATTTGTTTCAGAATGCTTCAATCTATAATAACTGGAAATTTCATTCAGTTCTCTTAATTTTTAAGAAAATGATGGGCTTTTGACTGTCCTTGATCACAGCTTTTGTGCTAAGTCAATGGAAAAGCAATAGGGAACAAGATGCTAATTTCTGAGTATGAAAATGGCCATAACTTTTTTAATACTGAAGATATGAAAGTGAATTAGGTGTCAAATTAAACCTATTTTTATGCTTTATCTGATGGGATTTTTTAAATCTCAGAATGTTGTAACATTGCTACTACAAGTAGCCATTTTGCATCTTTCTTTAGTTTAATCGTTTTTTAATTACTTCTGTGAATTAAAAATGTTTAGGCATATTTAGGAACCTTGACAGGCTGGCAGATGGAAAAGATGGGATCGGGCTTTACCATTTGTCAAAATCTTCCAGAGGAGTTTCATAGGCAGACTTGTACAAGCCTACCCAACTTGTCCAGTTGCCTGTCTGCCAAATTCTAAGGTAGACAAAAATGCTGGAGAAATTCAGCGGGTGAGGCAGCATCTATGGAGTGAAGGAATAGGTGACGTTTCAGGTCGAGACCCTTCTTCAAACTTCAGAATTCCAGTATTCTGTTTTTTATTCCAGATTCCAACATCTGCAGTTCCTTTCAGCCTCTTCTCTGACCAATGCCAGCTCAATCTTCTCTGCCCGATCCCTTCTCTGACCAGCCATGACTCAATGCTTTTCCAAGCAGTTCCAGCCTGATCGCTTATACAACTGAACTTGCAGAACTTGCAGAATCTCCTCTCTTCTGGCCCCGCAAGATCCTCTCAATAACCAGTCCCAGTACTATCCACTCCCTAATCAAACTGAGCACCATCCTCTCTTCAACCAAATGCATTAAAATCCTTGATCTTCATTCCTTCTGTCCATTGAAAATAACACTTCAAAAACGCCTGATCCTCTCTACAACCTCTCTACAAACTCCAAACTTAACACGTACTCTCCCTCCTAATCCTCGCTCACACAGAACATGATACAGCAAGAGCTGATGGGAAATGAATAAAGAGGAAATAAAATAGAACATAGAATACAGTACAAGAACAGGTCCTTTGGTCCACAATGTCTGTGCCCAAAATGATGCCAAGACCAATTCTTATCTGCCTGCACATAATCCATATTCCTCCACTCCCTGCATGTCTACATGCCTACCAAAAAGTCTCAAATGCCACTATCGCATCTGCCTCAACCACTACCCCTGGCAGCACATTCCAAGCACTCACCACTCTGTTTAAAAAATTTGTCCATTTTGTTTCTTCATTAGGTGTGGACATGTGTTGTGAGACAAACATCTTGGTTCACAACGTGTCACTTTCAGATATTGCCACTGGATCATTTATACGGGACATTAGTCATAGTTTCAATTCAATGTTACAACAACATGCAGATAGGCAATTGTCAAAAATAATTATTTTCTAAATAATGTCTGTGTTTTTAATTTGTATTTATATAATGCTGAAACTGGATAATCCAATCAATTCCTTGAGCTAATCAGTGAACAAAAATAAATTTGTCAATGATGCGAATGTGTGTTATATTTCTCAGTATAATCAGGTTTTCATTGGTTTTGTTTGAACATTTTTGAATCGCATCATCCCAATTGATTGCAACTCAGTGTGAAATACTCAGTTATTCTTTTCCATCCAGTACAGGGCAGCAAACTGTATTTATTTTCTCCAATCAGTTGTTCCACCAAACTATTGGAGATAAGCAAGCTGCTGTGTTCGCATATAAATCTGCCATCCTGATCATTCACACAGTTGTGCTTTAAGCCCCTGTCCCCCATAGTCGCGGCAAGGTCGCCAAGAGGTCATAGGAGGTCTTCGTCACTCTCCTTCATGGTCGAGAGTGGTTTCCGCGTAGTAAAGGATTCAGCTAGGTCACTGCATATTTTTCAAGATGTTAGAAATTGACCGTGACTAAAAATAGGTCGCCGTGGGAAAAATCAATATTTTTTTAGTCGTAGGTCTAGTCGAAGGTGGTCGAAGGTAGTCTAAAGTTAATAGCTCCGGGGTGAAAAAGAGGTCAGTAGAAAAAAAAAGGTAATTTAAACAGCAGAACGTCATCTCTTTCACTCCAAGGCATGTTCATTTATAGCTGGAGTGTTTTTTGGATAGGAGACGTGTTTTAGAGATGGCACCAAAAAGGCAGCAGCGCAGGGGGAGGGCACAACCCTAAAAAAAACCTGCCATGCAGGTGTTGCCCACCCAGGAGGAGGAGTGGCAGGAGGTGATGCCACAGGAGGTGATAGTGCAGGAGGAGGTAGCCCTGTATGAGAGACCCCTGGAGGAGGAGACCAGGGGGTAGTATATATCCCCACCATCACCCCATCCTTCACTGCCTCATTTGAAGGCAGCAAAGCAGCCCTTTCTCCTGTGTCTGACAGCATCAGAGGCAGATGCCCCATTGGTGGTGAAGGAGGGCTGGAGGAAGGTCAATCCCCACACCTCCAACAGGCAGCAGGAGGGGGACCTTGAGGAATGGTTCCAGCAGAATGGCGTCATGTATGATAAGAAAAATGAGGGGGACAGGGACAAGAATTGCATGCTTGCCATCTACTGCCCCACGTGTGCTTAAAGTTCCATCTTTTGTCAAAGCCCAGCGCCACTCACTTCCAGTCATCTGGTGTACTGGGACAGTCCATCACCTCCATTCACCCACTGAGACCTCATCATGTGCTTCCTCTTCACCCTTGCTCTTCCCCTTCTGCCTTTCTTAAAAGGCTGCTGAAGCAAAAGGGCTACTGCAAACAGCAATAGTTGTATTTTAACTAACATCCTCCAAACTAGTTCCTTCCTTGCTTGCATGGTTCAGAATGATTTTTTTTTAAGCCTGGGAGGCATTTTTTAGTGAGAAAAAAATGCAGACATGACATCATTTTATCAGGTGATCATTTGAGCTGTTTTCGGTGTGGTCCTCTGAGGTGAAAGGGGGTCCTGCTCATTCACGGACCAATTTGCCAGAGACCATCCTCGAGTAAAACATACATGGTCAAAGCCAGTCTTCAACATAGTCAAAGGAGGTTGAAGGAGGTCTTCTTCATAGTCAAGGGAGGTCTTCAACATAGTCGTAGGAGGTTGTACACATAATGGTGGAAGGTCGTAGGAGGTTGTAGGTCACCGCGACCTTGATTTGTTTTTTAAGTTGCTTAAGGTCGCCAGAGGTCGCGGTGGAGGTCCCCTAAGTGGGACAGGCCCTTTATTCTTTCACTGGGCAGTATGCAAATTAATTTAGTTTAGTTTAGATTGGTTTAGAGATGCAGCTTGGAAACAGGCCCTTCGCCACACCAAGTCCGTGGTGACCAGCGATCCCCACACACTAATACTATCCTACACACACCAGGAACAATTTACCATTTTAGCAAGCTAATTAACCAATTAGCCTACGTCTTTGGAGTGTGGGATGAAATCCCACGCAGGTCACGGAGAGAACGTACAAACTCCGTACATACAGCACCCGTAGTCAGGATCGAAGCTGGGTCTGTGGCACTAAAAGTAGGTATGTTACAAAACTTACCTTCAGCGGTGCTGCAGTTCTGCTGCTGGTCGTGTGCGCGACTTTGGCGCCTTTAAGGGGGGGGGCGGGGTTAAAATGCGGTTTTCCCCTTGCCACCGGAATTATATTTTGTCGGAGTGCGAGCTATTTCTGGAGATTCGTACCGACTGACGGTAAGTTAATTTTTTTTTTTAATCGCCCGACTATTTCAGCTCTGCTGTAAAATAAAAATTAGCTCCTAATGCCGTGAACGCCGACAACGGGGACCGATTTTACGTAGGGGACAGGTAAGTGAAAGCTGTTTATTTTTTCATATAAACCTGCTTGTTTAGGTGACTTTAATCAATATTTCATGTTGCGAAACGGTGATTTAGTCCCCATATGAACTGGCAGAATTTTTCCTCCCGATATTGGGTTTAAATTCCACCACTCACCTTCATGGAGGAGTGGAGGATAGGAGGGTGGTAGGGAGGGGAGAATTATGGAGGGAGTGACTGAAGTTAGGGGAAAGGAGAGGGAGGGAGAGGTGAGGGAGGGATTAGGGGAGGAGGAGAGGGGAAGATCCTGGGGAGGTGAAGAGGGAGAGAAGTGGATCAGGAGGAGAGGGGGGGGAAAGTGGGGATAGATGGAGAGGGGAGGGGAGTGGGGGAGGTAGGAAGTGTGGAATAGAGGGACAGGAGGTCAGTTGGGGAGATCAGGAGGGATAGTGGGGGGATAGGGGAGGTGAGGAGTGAGGGAGGTGGGGGATAGAGGGATAGGAGGGGGTTAGGGAGGGGAGAGGAGTTATGGAGGGATGGAGGGAGGGAGTGAATGAGGGTAGGGGAAAGAAGAGGGCGGGGAGGTGAGGGAGGGATTGGGGGAGGGGAGGAGGAGAGGGGAAAGAAGAGGGAGGGTGAAGAGTAGGGGGAGGGAGTGCCAGGGGATGAGAGGAAAGGAGCCACGCCTGCACAGTTGGGGGCTATATGTGAGTGGCGGAATAGTGTGTTGGGGAACGGGTTGCGTTGAGGTACAGCCACCAAATGGGTCCCACTTAGTTTCGTGGGAAAATATAAAAGGTATTGAACCATGTTCTCAGTCATTTGAACTATATATCGCACAAGGTCTTTTTTTTGTAAACCAGCATCTGCAGTTCCTTGTGTCTCCATGTTACCACTGCTTGCATGAACTGTTTATTACAAATGGGATGTTACACATCCAGAACCACGTAATCAAAGAATGAATTTTGTATTCGAGAAGCTGCAATGTTATACTTGCAATTAGTGATCGATTTTGTACTACAATCAATCTCCTAGGGTCAGGGACAACCACAAGGACGAGGAAAACAGACAGCGTTGGCACAGGTCCCACCACAAACCATTAAGTGCTGTATGTAATGTGTGATTGTTTAAAGTACCCTCCAAAAACTGTCAGCTTTAAAGTCCTACACATGTACTTGAACAGTACTTAAAAGAAGTAACAACGGTTTTAAATTTTAGCCCGCTCTATTTTGATCCACTTTTTGGAATTCCTATAAGAACTAATACCTTGCGACTTTTGATATGGATCATAAATTTATAAATGTTCAAATTCAAGTTCAAGTTACATTTATTGTCACAGTGAGATTTGAGTTACCAAACAGCCTTACGAATAAAAATAACACGATACACAATAGAATTTAACGTGAACATACCCACACAGCGGAATCAATGTGCAGTCAACTTCTTCTTTGTTCACCCGTGGTCGGGGCCTTTGAGCCCTCCGCAGCCGCCGCTATGGGGGCCCGATGTTCAGGCCCTCTCGCTGGGATGATCGGAGCTCCGGCATCGGAACAGAAGTACACACTCAGCGGCTTGGAGTTTCCGAATTGGCCACTTCTTACCGGAGACAATGGCTTCCGAGTGCACAGGCCGAGCTGGGCGGAGATACTGCCGACCCTGGCGCCCCTCGGCAAAAGATCCTAGGACTCCGCGATATTAAAGTCAGCGCCACCCGCAGCGAGAAGCTCCGCAAACCACAGTTCCACTGTGTTAATCAGCAGGTCCAAAACTCCGGAGCTCCAACACAGGCGATCCCCGGCCAGGCATCATCCTGCTCCGCGATGGAATTCAGTGCTGCACTGCCACTGAAGCTCTGGCCGGCAGGAAAGGCCGTGCCAATCCAGTTGGTAGGCCGCGGGGGAGGAGGGGGGGGGGGGGGGGGGCAATGATGCGACTCGTAGAAAAGACGAATCTCCATCCAGGTTAGTGACTGGGAAACGGTTTCCCCCTATTCCCCATCCCGCACATAAAAAAGACTAAGAAAATAAGGATTGATGTACAACAGTTTCAGTGTGAACTGAGGCATTATTATGGTGGGAAAGTACGATGATAAAACACTGAATAAACAAAATAAACATCCTTTAACACTTTAGAAGCACATAATTCCAATGCAACTTATTTGGACGCAACTTTGTGAAAATTCTGATGGCAAGGATTGCTGTTTCAGCAAATAATCCTATTCTTCCCAGGAGGAGTATACTTGCTGACACTGCAAAACACATGTAATATTCAGATACATTACTTTGTAAATAAATAAATGCCGTGCTTTCTTCTGATATGTATGATGTTCTTAAGGGGACTAATATGAAAATCTTCTCACTGTGGCAATGTTTTTACATTAAATTTTCACTGTATCAAAATGCCATTAAAACCAATGAGCTTACTAACCACTTTAATGGCAATGGTTTTTTTTAAGTATAGAAAACAAAATCTGGATAAATTATGTCATTCACCCTTCACCCACCCCTCTAGTTTCATTCACTCCATAAAATAATTTAATTCGCGCTTGGGTGAACCATTCACCAGTTTAAGAAGCACATTTAGCGCATTGCATCCGTAAAGTGAAATCAGACTTCAGGAAGGGTGTCTGAACTTCCGGACAGCAACGGGCCATGCGTCGCTGCTTTCTGAGATGAATCAATGAACGTTGGATTTTCCTGACGTGTAGATTTACAACCAGTAGCGATTACAAGATCACAAGTTTCCTGATTTACAGCCTGTAAACGATCACAACCATCGCTCGGTCACAGCCTACTTTGATCAGTCCGAACTAACATCATCAGCATGAATAGAGTATTCACAAAGGGATTTTTTTTTTCCTGTTCCAAGTACATTCTATAAATCGATTGCTGGGTTTTCTCCGCTCTATCTTTCGCTCAGGCGCCTTTCCTCCCCTTCCATCAGTTTACGATTCACTTCTCTCCACTATCTTTCCTCTCAGATCACATTCTCGCTCGTTTTTTACTTAGCGGGCAGGCAGCATCACTGGAGAGAAGGAATTGGTGACGGGATGACATTGTGCTGTTTGATCGCCCCGTCAGCTCCAGTTTTTTTTTCTATCTTCGGTTTAAACCAGTATCTGCAGGCAGTTCCTATCCTACACTTTATTCCTTTCTTTTCTTCTGGGCAAATGTTGCCTTATACACGGACAGTCTTGGATGATAGAGTGTGTGTGTGTGTGTGTGTGTGTGTGTGTGTGTGTGTGTGTGTGTGTGTGTGTGTGTGTGTGTGTGTGTGTGTGTGTGTGTGTGTGTGTGTGTGTGTGTGTGTGTGTGTGTGTGTGTGTGTGTGTGTGTGTGTGTGTGTGTGAGAGAGAGAGAGAGAGAGAGAGAATTAATGTGTGTGTGAATAGGCATATTTTAGGAGATGACGCGGTTTACATTGGCATTGCCCTCTTGAGATTCCTTTGTGGCGGAGAGTGATGACCGGTAACCCTGGGTCTTGCGGTCCGGCCAAGAGGAGGTGATGTGGACACGGTTTCAGTTGTAGTTCTAGAGGAACATTGCTTCCGATCAATGTCTCTTATGCACTCCTCAGAAGAACTGGGTGCAAAATTCTATGCGTACATCATAGTCAGAATGTCTTCACTGTTCAGCTGAGCCCACCCAGCACTTAATGGCAAGTAAACTTTCTAGTAGTAAGTCACTAGTTAGACATTCTAATGGTAACTATATATGAAACTATGTTTAAGCATGATATAATAATTTTACTATTGTGAAACAGATGACTTACCTTGGGAAAACTTTATCAGTAGACCACCAGGGGGTGCCGAACGATTGGCAGCCCCGCCAACAGTCTGTCTGTTTTTTTGTCTTTTTTTTTAGTGCGTTTTAAAAGTTTTAGTAAATGTTTGTGTAAATGTTTTACGTGGGGGGAGGGGGAGGGGGAGGGGGATTTTTTTTTTCAGTTTCTTACCTAGCCGGAGATGCGATTACTTTCCGGATCGTGTCTCCAGTCGCTCTGCAGCCTACAATCGATGGAGCTGGAGGTCTCCTCAGACTGACCATGAACGCCCCCGTGGGGCCTGGACTTAACATCGGAGTCGATCCCTTGCCTGGGATCGCTCCAACCGCGGCCTGCAGACTTTACCATTGAGCTCTCAGTCTCGGGAGAGGCTAGTCGGGAGCTCCAACGAATGCAGAGGCTCGACCAGCCCCGACGCAGGGTTCGATCGCCGGCGCAGGGGAGCTGACATCCGCCCGAAGCAGGAGCTGATCGGCCCAAACGTCGCCAGCGACGGGAGTCAAGATCAACGGAGTCAACGGAGGGCTCGATGCCCCGACCACGAGAGAGCAAACAAGGGAAGAGATTGAACTTTTATTTTGTCATCTTCCATCACAGTGAGGAATATGGATGAGTCACTGTAGTGGATGTTTATGTTAAAATGTATTTTATGTGTCTGTTGCTTTTTATTTATATGACTGACTTGGCAAATGAAAACCCAAAAACTACACGAATTTGGTGATGCGCTTTTCCTCAGAGTTCTGCTGACTCATACATAAGCATACTGCCAAATAAAAAATCTGCCACATCCAAGCAACTTTGAAAAAGCATATTTCTCAATAACAATGATGGCATATCCATGAGTTGTAACCTGAAGCACTTTAATTAACACAGCGGAAAAAGAATTTATCACCAAAAGCTGGCATTTTAATCATGATGTCTGTTCCAGAATCTGTTACTAATGTGACTTTAAATAACTGAAGAAATGTATTAAACTATTTATTTAAGGATTAGTTTTATGGTAAATTAAAAAATATAAATAAAAGCGTTTAAAACAGACCAACATAGAAATATAGATAAGTACAGCATAGGAACAGGCCGACGGTCTACAAGTCTGCTCAGAACATGATGCCAAGCTATACTCTGCCTGCATATAATCCATACTCCCTCATTTCTGTTAGTGTTCTTCCTTCTAACCAAGTGCAAAAGAGTGGGGAAATTGAATTAAACGTACTTAAAAATGCTCAATCCTTTGCAATTGAATAACTGATGTTAAGAAAAACAATAACAAAAGCTGGCACACTGGGCAAAATCTCCACATAGCAAAGTATAAGAGCAAAGCTCAAGCTTGCAGTTTCTATTTCATGTTAGAAGAGGTAAACAGTATAAAATGCTTGGTATAAACAATGGACAATAGGTACAGGAGTAGGCCATTTGGCCCTTCCTTCGAGCCAGCACCGCCAGTCAATATGATCATGACTGATCATCCACAATCAGTACCCCCTTCCTGCCTTCTCCCCATATCCACAACATGATATATGGTGCATGAATCATGTACCTGTTATTAGTTTTAAACAAGATTTTTTCATCTAGCATTCTTCATAGTTTCAATTATCATGTCCTCAGATTTGTTTGACCATTATAATCCATTTTATAAACTAACAACAAGAGATTTTTTAAAAAAGAGATGACAGCACCTAATCAGACCCTCGATTCTCTCTGAAATTAAAGCTTTTCAATTGAATGAGCAATCGATGAGCATGATGAACCTGTACAATACATTGGTTTGCCAACAATCGGAGAATTGTGGGCACATTAAAGATATGAAAGTATTGAGAAGTGAAGAAAATACTTACCAAAATGATTTCCCAGGTATGAAGGATTTTGTTTATGTGGATAGACTGAAGTAGCTAGAGTTGTTCTCCTTAGAACAAAGGCTGGAAGGAAACATGACAGGGTGTTTAATATTATGAAGCATATGAATGAATAGGAAGAAAATATTAATATTAGCAGGGGAGTCACAAATTAGGGGATATTGAATGAAGAAGGTTGACAAAAGAACCAGATATGGCTTGAGGAGAGGTAGGGTACTGGGACTAGCTGTATTGCTCTGCACTATGGCCAGTATATACTCAATTGCTGAAATGACCTTCTTATAAGCTGTAACCATTCTATGATTCCATAAGAGGAAAGATTTCACACACTTAATCCACTAGTTCTTACAGAACAAACATAGTTCATTACCAATCCCAGCAATTTACTGACACCTTTTTCTACTGTGATAGCATCAAATGTGGGGAGAAACCATCAAAGTGTAAAATAACAACTGTTTGCACCTGGAATGTTAATAAAGCTAGTTACAACGTATATTTGGAAATAATATGATTATTTCTTCATGCGTAACAGCAGGAAAGGCAAAAAATTAATTGCAAGATATTACAGGATTTTTTAACCTGATAAACATTAAAATAAGCTGGTCTTATTATTCTTTATGAATAATTCAATCCTTGAAAAGTTAAAAGTCTGACTTTCAATTTAATTTATTTCATTTTCTCAGATCCAATTTTTTGTTTCATATTTTTTATCGTAATTCATCATCAACAGGATCACACTGGATTTCCATTTTATCAAAATTGGTGGACATTGGTGAAATGCAATCCCAACGCACTAGAGGGCTTTCTAAAACTCATATGGTCAACATGAGCAAAATAAAAACAAGACAGTTACTGTTTTGCTTCTTAGCTATTGAATTCACAAGTGCCGTTTTTCACGTATCAAACCAGTTATTAGTATACTCAATGAATGGGCATACCAAAATGACCACAGTGATTAGGTAGCGTTAGTTACTAGGATGTTTTGGATTCGTAAATTGGATTGTGGTAGAGACGTCCTGAAAGAAAGGTCTGAAATACAAAGGAGGGTAAATAATTTCACATTAAAAAATGTGAACTAGAAATGTGATGGTTGATCAACTGGCTTCTGCTTAACAGGTCTTTAGTGACCAGCCAGCACGAACTATGCTGTTCCTAATCATAATGTATAGCAATCCAGCAAATTTAATGAGTAACTAGCACAGGTCAAGCTAGTCAGCGATGACTAAAGCCAGCCAGCATTTTGTAAAGGGAGTTAGCCCAAGGCAGTAACCGGGGATGGAACTGAATTCCACGCATTACCAGATTTCACAGAGAGGAGAGGAAAGCTTGATTTTGTGAAGTCTTTCCACAGTTGTAGCCATAACTGTTTCCACAGCCGTGTGGAAGACTTCTAACACAAAAATGGCACAATTGAGGGGAACACTATGACTGAAACTCCAAGTTCATGGATGCAGTCATGTTAAATTTGCACATATCGTTGCCATACCATCAATAACTTAGCTTTAATCAATATAGTTTAGTGGTCTGAGAAACGACTACCAGAGTTTTAAACAGCTCTTTATTCAAAAGTTCGATATCCAGTATACAGGTTCTTCAGACACGTCTGCCCACAACGGTGGTCAGCGCTGTACTAACGCGCGCAAGTGAAAAACCTCGCGAAACAAGCAGCTCCTCCCGAGTCACGTGACTGCGGCTTCCGAACGCCGGGTTCGATATATGCATGCTACAATGGGTGCTGCTACAATATTTCCATTCACCATTGAAGATGGCTGCGTGCTCAGCCCTCTGCCGTACTCACTCTATACTCATGACTGTGTAGCTAGACATAGTGCGAACTCCATCATCAAGTTCGCAGACGACACCACTGTTGTGGGACGTATCACTGATGGGGACATCAGAGTATAGAAGTGAGAATGACCAATTGTCCAAATGGTGCCAACAAAATAACCTAGAGCTCAACACCAGCAAAACCAAGGAACTGATTGTGCACTTTGGAAGGGGTAGGATAGGGACCCACAATCCCGTTTACATCAATGGGACGATGGTGGAAAGGGTCAAGAACTTCAAATTCCTGGGCGTGCACATTTCTGAAGATCTTTCCTGGTCCCAGCACACTGATTCAATTATAATGAAAGCACATTAGTGCCATCTCACATCTACACATGCACATCTACTTCCTGAGAAGACTACGGAGAGTCGGTATGTCAAAGAGGACTCTCTCAAACTTCTACAGGTGCACAGTTGAGAGTGGTTGCATTGTGGCTTAGTTCGGCAACCTGAGGGTCCAGGAGCAGAAAAGGATGCAGAAAGTTGTAAACACTGCCCAGTCCATAATCGGCTCTGACTTCCCCACCATCGAGGGGATCTATCGCAATCGCTGCCTTAAAAAGGCAGCCAACATCATCAAGGACCCACACCATCCTGGCCATGCACTCATCTCTCCGCTAACATTGGGCAGAAGGTACAGGAGCCTGAAATCTGTTACATCCAGGTTCAGGAACAGCTTCTTCCCCCACAACCATCAGGATATTAAACTTGCCAACAAACAGACTCTGAACTGCAACAGCCTATTGCACATTATCTGCTTATTTATGTGTTTATTGAACTGAACTGTTCTGTATTTTTGCTTACGACATTCTGTTGTGCTGCAGCAAGCAAGAATTTCATTGTCCTACCTGGGACATATGACAATAAACTCTCTTCACTTGACTTGACTTGAGAAGACAATGTCAGCCTATCAAGTCTCTGCTGACTCCCAGAACAATGGCATTAAAAAATATATAGTCCATATATTCTCTTCTCCCTATATTCCCATCAATTTCCCTCAAATCTAACCATCCACGAGTCACTTTTACTGTTTCCACCCATGAACGTATTAGAAGAAATTATGAATAGAATTATAAATTATTATTCAGAAGCAAAAATGTAATAGGAAGCATTGCTGAAACTGAAGATTACACATATTTTAAACTAATTTTATTTTCAAAGCTTTCTATTCCTTATGATATATAAACTTATCCATGTGTTCCAATGCAGTACAACACAATCCTGATATTTATGAATTTGTTCATATTACAGAAATAAAAGGATTAAAGGAGACACAAGGAACTGCAGGTGCTGATTTACAAAAAAAAGACACCAATTGCTGGAGTGACTCAGCAGGTCAGACAGTCTCTCTGGAGGACATGGATAGGAGATGCATCAGGTCAGGATCCTTTTTCAGTCTGATTATAGTGGGGGCAGAAACTTGGAAGAGAGGTGTGGGTGAGTTATCAAGTGATAGGTGGATTGGCAGATGAGTGGGCAAAAGCCAGAGATGAAAAGAAGACAAGAGGGGATGAGGAGGGAAGAATAGAGAAATGTGAAGCCAGAGGAAGGGATATCCAGTGCAATCAGAAAGTCTTCATATGCCTTCACTTTTTCCACACTTTGTTACTTTACAGCCTTATTCTAAAATGGATTAAATTCTTTTTTTTATCATCAATCTACACACAATACCCCATAATAAAGCAAAAACAGGTGTTTAGAAATTTTTGCAAAGTAATTAAAAATAGTAAGATTAAACAAGAACTTACCAGTTTGACGTTTGGTCTTGATTTTATGAGGAGTTACGATGAGCAACTACGTGAAGAAGACCGTCAGTCCGCTAGTGCGCCAATCTTCAAAGCAGCGGTGTGAAATCACAGATAACAGTAGTTGAACTGAACATAGTAAGATTAGAGAAGAGTAGAACTACCAGATCACCTTAATAATATGGAGGTTGGGAGCGGTGGGCACGTAATCGCTCATCATAACTCCTCAGAAAATCAAGATCAAACTTCAAACTGGTAAGTTCTCATTTAATCTTACTATTTTACTACAGAGTCACGTGAGTGACTACGTGAAGATTTCAAAGCTCTGTGATTTCATGCCGGAAACGAATCCTTGCATTACACACTGCATGAGGTGACCATGGATGAGTGAAAAAGATTAATGCATTCAGACATGACTTAACTTGTTAAAATGCTGATGCTTTAATCATCAAAAGAAAATAATTGTGACCCCTTTCATCAAGGCGGAAACTAGAAACTAGAGTCTAAAATGGAGTTGGCGAATACCCCCAGTATGGCAATGGGTTATTTAAAATGTTGGTAAAGTATGTTAGTTTGGCCATCCTGCAGCTGCTAGGCTGTGGACCTGTGGAACGTACATTACCCTTGGAGCTGATGTTGTAGCAGCTCTGGTGGAGTGAGTGTGGTAAATATTAGTATCAACTCATACATTAGCCAAAACCATGGTTTTACTACCTGGAGATGGTGGAAACTAATACTTCTATTAAGTTTTATGTAACAAACAAACATTGCTAGTGAGGAGCCATGGAGGCTCTAGGTGAGCTAGAAGTATAGTGTAAAGGTGTGACCACACATTACCGAAGGTCAATAGAGTATGCCATGAAACTGTATGGGACCTAAGCCCCTAGTTAGTTCTGGTTAATTAAATCAAATAAAATGTTATGTATTAGCAGATGTACCATCCTGTCCAGTTGCAATACGTATGACTGGACCCGTTGCACTGAGGCCAGTGCCATGAGGATAAGAACCTTAGAGAGCCGGCTAAAGTTTAGGATGCCCTTGTGGCTAAGGGGATAAGAGGGTATGGAGAGAAGGCAGGTACAGGATACTGAGTTGGATGATCAGCCATGATCATATTGAATGGCGGTGCAGGCTCGAGGGCCTACTTCTGCACCTAATTTCTATGTTTCTATGTTTGTATGTCGCTTGGTGAAGTAATGTTAATATTACGTCTATGTCCCATACTTCCGTGTACCGGCCGTGGGAGAATTTATATTAAAGATATCCTTATATTCTGCAGATCAGAGCGTGAGGCCCAACAGTGTGGGCCCACTGCTGCAGCAAATATGATGAGAAAGCACGTAGGCATAGTGAATGGCACTTTTCTTAATTATTGTCATAGACCCATTTGAAAATGAACTGTAAGACACCAGTATCTGTGCGGTGTTGTACGTAACATGTATATTTGAACAAAAAAGTTTTCCCATCTGCTGAAGTGGAATGTACTGCCTTATGGTGCCTCCCCTGCACTCTGCACTACATGGATCGTCTCAGAGTCTGCAAGTCAATTAATTGATTTTCTCGCAGTGGCTGGTTTCCCATGTCACAGGCAGAACCAGCAAGTGTTATGTTTAGAATGACCATATTAGGTTCTATATAATTCCCAACATTAGCGGGAAACCATGGCTGCGTATGCGAGTCGGGCAGTTTGAACGCCTGAAGCGGTGTCTTGCTGGATTTATTGCAAAACCCGACTGATGTGGCAGTATGGAGGAAAGACATGCAAGAAACATTCCTTCCCAGTGTGGCGATTGTGTATTCATGCCACTGTATGCCACATATTTACAACTGGAAAATGAGCCTGGATGTAAACATATCGATATTCAGTGTTCTATCACGTCATGATGACATTAAACACTTAGTGATCCAACATCCATTCTGTGTTGTCATTGATTTCACTTGATGATACAATAGCCTCAAACGAGGTTAGGTACTGTAAATATCATGGGATAGTTTAACTTTATTGCACCCATGTGACTAACATATGCCACCACCATAGTGTATCAACTTGGAATTGAGCATGCAGATTATGCATAATCGCACAATAACCTTTAACCTATAGGATGCACCTAGGTAATTGATACCAATAACTGAAAAATTGGTGACTCATACAAACCGCATCCGCGATGTTTTCGATGTGATTGATGTTTGCCATATAGCTCCTATAGAATCAATAATTGGACAGTAACAAAGTATCCCATTTTGAAAGTATATACTGCACATAGGAGTTAAAGGTGAAGTGACATCCTGCATCCTTCACCCTATCCTGAAAGGCAACCCAGCCCATTATACTGGACCTGTCTCAAAAGACATCTCCGGCCCCAATTCCAAGCCTGCTTGGAACCTAGCATGTTGTGCAGTATAAAGTAATCACATGTTATCATCAGTTTATTAAACCCAGATCTAAATCTCATGCAAGCATGGTCACTTGCAGAAAAACACAAGTGTAAATATCAACAACATGTAAATGGTCCACAACCGCATGTTTTGGAAGAACCAGACCCACCTACCTCCATGGCCACCGGTGGTCGTATGTTAAGTTGTTAGGCTTTGGTCTGAAAACTCTCATCATACTGAGCCTGCCTCGAAAGACAACGCTGGCCATATTTCCGTGCCCAACTTTCAAGCCGCCACCGGCTTCAGTGAACCGCTGCCCCTGATGGAGGCGTGGGGTGTGTCGTCGCCTGCCGATGAAGCTTTATGCAATTGCTCCAGTATGTTCCACAGACTTACTTTGAAATTGAAGTCAGTTCCATACTGACCACTCGCACTCCTCTCCACAGAACGGGAGATTCGTAGGCAGTCATGAAAACAGGTGCTGCCGCAGGCCCCTGAGGCTACCTGCACTGACATGGCCTCTCCAGCGGCCCTATGTCAGGTTTATGCTCTGGGTCAGACTGAAACTGACCCCGAATGCTCCCCTCCTCAGAGAGGGAGACATTGTGCAGCCCTGAAAACAGGTGCCGCTGCCTGCGGGTTCTCCATAATACCCGGGCTGATAACCCGGGCGTATACTTCTTTGGAGTATATCATTGTGAAGCACCTCTCCATCAGGTACTGCATGTGGGTTTGAACGTTTGAAAACGTTACCCATGTAGGAGGGAATCCTGTCCATCAGGAAACCTCCAGGCCTGACTCCCGTAGTCCACAGGCCTGACTGTCTTACCTTAGGTTTGACCCCCTTTCTGGGGACCCACAGCGGTCTGGAAGCGGCTGACCGCTATATGTTGGTGGGGTCCCTCCTGGCCTGACTTCCACAGGCCTGCCCCACTGCTGTTGGTTTACCCCCTACTTGGGGAACCACAGCGGTCTGGAAATAGCTGGCCCCAGTGGGGGGGAACCCTCCTGGCCTGACTTCCTAGACCTTGCCAGCCTGTGGTTCATTTTACCCCCTTCCTGGGAACCACAGCCGACCTGGAAGCAGACGTCCCCGATAGTCGGGTGATGGGACCTTCCTGGCCTGGCCTGCAGACCTTGCCAGCGTGTGATTAGATTAACCCCCCTTCCTGGGAATCACAGCCGGTCTGGAAGCAGATGTCCCCTGTATGTCGGGTGACTGTCCTGGCCAGGCTACAGACCTTGCCTGTGTGTGGTAGTTTTATCCTCTTCCGGGGAGCCACAGCCGGTCTGGAAGCCACTGACTGCGATGTCAGTGACTTTAGGGTGGCGAGTCCGACGGCTGCCAGCTACCCGCACTTCCGCGGTCTCTGTAGTCGGTTTCCCCTCGGTCCTGGTATCTGTGCCATGACCAGGATTCCCCGTGGTCCGTGACCGGTTCCGAGGCCCGTCCGGAATTCAGCCCGGTCGTGCAGGTACATCTGTAACAGAGAGTCCTGCAAAAAGAAAACACTAAAAACCCTGAAAAAAAGGTAAGACTTACCGTCGGGTTGAACTTACCGCTGTTCAGAGCTAAGCTGCCGCCGGTCGGCTCACTCGCGCAGAGCGGGTCAACGTAATGACGCGCTAGCGGACTGACAGCCTTCTTCACGTAGTCACTCACGTGACTCCGAAGTAAAATAAATAACTGAAATATCACATTTACATGGGTATTCAGATCCTTTACTCAGTACTTTGGTGATGCACCTTTGGCAGCAATTGCAGCTTCAAGTCTTCTTGGATATGACGCTACAAGCTTGGCACACCTGTATTTGGTAATTTCTCCCATTCTTCTCTGCAGATCCTCTCAAGCTCTGTGAGTTTGGATGGGGAGCGTCGATGCACAGCAATTTTAAGGAACCTCCAGAGATGTTCGATCGGGTTCAAGTCTGGGCTCTGACTGGGCCATTCAAGAACATTTACAGACTTGTCATGAAGCCATTCCTGCGTTGTCTTGGCTGTGTGCTTAGGGTCGTTGTCCTGTTGGAACATGAACCTCCACCCCAGTCTGAGGTCCAGAACACTCTGGAGCAGGTTTTCATCAAGGATATCTCTGTACTTTGCTCCGTTCAACTTTCACTCGATCCTGACTAGTCTCTTAGTTCCTGCCACTGAAAAACATCCCCACAGCACGATGCTGCCCCACCACCATGGTATTGGCCAAGTGATGAGCGGTGCCTGGTTTTCTCCAGACATATAGCTTGGCGTTCAGACCAAAGAGTTCCATCTTGGGTTCATCAGACAAGAGAATCTTGTTTCTCATTCCCCGGGAAACTCCAAGAGGGCTGTCATGTGCCATTTACTGAGTAGTGACTTCCGTCTAGCCACTCTACCATAAAGGCCTGATTGGCCTTCTGGAAGGTTCTCCCATCTCCACAGAGGAATTCTGGAGCTCTGTCAGAGTGACCATCAGATTTTTAATAGCCTGCCCCGATTGCTCAGTTTGGCCGGGCGGCCTGCTCTATGGAGAGTCCTGGTGGTTCCAAAGTTCTTCCATTTAAGAATGACGGAGGCCACTGTGCTCTTCGGGACTTGCAATATTGCAGAAATTGTTTTATACCCTTCCCCAGATCTGTGTTGCGTCACAATCCTGTCTCGGAGGTCTGCGGACAATTCCTTCGTCTTCATGGCTTGGTTTTTGCTCTGACATGCACTGTTAACTGTGGGTCCTTACATAGACAGGTGTGTGTCTTTCCAAATCATGTCCAATCAATTTAATTTACGACTGGTGGACTCCAATCAAGTTGTAGAAATATCTCAAGGATAATCAATGGAAACAGGATGAACCTAAGCTCAATTTTGAGTGTCATAGCAAAGGGTCCGAATACTCATGTAAATGTAATATTTCAGTTATTTATTTTTAATTACTTTGCAAAAATTTCTTAACACCTGCTTTCACTTCTTCATTCTGGGGTATTGTGTGCAGTTTGATGATAAAAAATAAGAATTTAATCAATTTTAAAATATGGCTGTAACGTACCAAAATGTGGAAAAAGTGAAGGGGTCTGAATACTTTCTGAATACACTGTAGATGGAGGGGAATGGGGGAACAGAAAAGGGAGGTGTGATATTGGGATAAATGGCTGTACATATAGGTGATGCACAGGGTAGAGAGGGGAGGACAAAGTGGGGAGGGGTTGGGTTGTTACCTAAAACTGGAGAATTCAATGTTCATACCGTTGGATGATTGGAACACCTTCATTATTATTCATATCTTTTAATTCATTTTTATCTTGTACTACATGCATACACTTCATTAGTACAAAATCACTTTGTAATTTAGCAAGTATACAGAATAAATAAAGCTGTCCTATATACTGAGCGTTTCCTCACACCAGTGAAGGAAAAGACAGCCAATACTGTCATCTAGTGGTAGAGAGACTTGCACTGTAAGATGGATTTCCCCAGATCCAGGCAGAGGGTAGACAATTGTTCATAACCCTGCACATGAACTCCACCGACAATGAAGAGAAGTAAGAGTATGTGTGAACAGAAACAGATCTTAATTCCAAGCAGCTGGTCTACTTTCTGGACAGAGTTTTCACTCTATAATGGCATCAAGGGACGTAACCCGAAATAATGTCCATCCACTTCCTTCCACAGGTACTTCCTGACGTTGTCAGTTCCTCCTGCGGTCTGTTTTTTACCCTGCATCCCCAATGTAGATCTTCAGATATTTCAAGCCTGATTTAATTGTCTTGGACTACTTTCCAGAATGGTTGATTAATAGAACATGGCTTAATATGTAAGAAAAAGCCCATCTGTAACTTGTGCTTATATGTGCTTGTGTTTTATTAGTTGAAATTGATTGATTGGGTGGTAATTGCCTCGATAGAATTGATATGTCCTAAACTGGATATACTCCCTGTTGGATTGCAACCTTGCGTGGTCGGGGAGCTTGTGTGTCTCAGTGACCCCTAGAGCTATGCCAACGGGAGATTCATCTCCTGTGAGGGTCTCCCATGCTGGACAGGTCAAAGGGTAGAGGCAAGATGAAGAGCGATCCACTGGTCCTCCAGGTTGGAGGTTGAGCACAGGGCTAACAACCCTGTCTCGTAAAAGAAATATGTTACGGAAACAGCAACTGAAGGAATCAACACTACGACAGGAGTGGAGGACCTTCGTTGCTGCCCTACATGCCAGGAGGCATAATGGGCAGAAAGTAAGTAAGTAAACTGGATATACACAGTCACTTGCTTGGTAGGTGGGGATTTTTACGTTGGTACACGTTAAAGCACACTGGAACACAAATCTTCAGCACTATAGCAAGGGCGTTAAGAACCTCCAGTCTTCAATTCACAGCTATTTCTTCACTAGACTAAGTGGGACCGATTGAGTCCCATGTTCACATAGGAGGGCTGGTCCCCCAACACAATATTGTACCTCTCCACCAATTCAAATATTGGTGGCTATTGGGAAGGGGGGGTGGGGGAGGGGGCTTTCTGTAGCGCTAGTATGGGTGTTGTGGGCCAAAGGGACTGGTTTCCAGAGGGCTAGTATGGACATTGTGGGCCGAATGGATTATTTGGCTGACAGCTCAGTCACTCAGGCCTGGTAGGCTGGCAGCTCAGTCACTCAGGCCTGGTGGGTTGACAACTCAGTCACTCAGGCCTGGTGGGCTGGCAGCTCAATCACTCAGGGCTGATGGGCTGGCAGCTCACTCACTGAGGGCTGGTAGGCTGGCAGTACTGTCACTCACAACTGGTGGGCTGACAGTTGACTGACTCACGGCTGTTGGGCAGGCAGTGGACTCATGGCTGGCAATTGATTGACTCATGGCTGGTGGGCTGGCAGTTGATTGACTCATGGCTGGTGGGCTGGCAGTTGATTGACTCACAGCTGGTGGGCTGGCAGTTGATTGACACATGGCTGGTGGGCTGGCAGTTCACTTACGGCTATTCCTTGAAATTCCATTTCAAGCAGGCCACCAAATTGATTTCATACCATTTCAAGCAGTTTGCAGGCCACCAAATTCATTCAATACCATTTCAAGCAGAGTGCAGGCCACCAAATTACATTTCATACCATTTCAAGCAGAGTGCAGGCCACCAAATTCAAATGCAATTTCATACCATTTCAAGCAGAGTGCAGGCCACCAAATTCAAATGCAATTTCATGCCATTTCAAGCAGAGTGCAGGCCACCAAATGCAAATGCAATTTCTTGCCATTTCAAGCAGAGTGCAGGCCACCAAATGCAAATGCAATTTCATACCATATCAAGCAGAGTGCAGGCCACCAAATTCAAATACAATTTCATGCAATTTCCAGCAGAGTGCAGGCCACCAAATTCAAATGCAATTTCATACAATTTCAGCAGAGTGCAGGCCATCAAATTCAAATGCAATTTCATACAATTACAGCAGCGTGCAGGCCACCAAATTCAAATGCTATTTGGTACCACTTCAAACAGAGTGCAGGCCATCAAATTCAAATGCAATTTTATATAATTTGGGCTTTATACTCCTGGCCCCCCAGAAGGGGCGTTACCTTCATCATGGTGATTGACAGGCGATAGGACCAATCAGCTGATCTCAAGATTTTTTAAACATTCATAACGTTTTTATTTTTTATCAATCAGAAAAGTCCTCAGGGCTGCCTCAGCGGAGGAGGACTGTGAATAAGATGGACAAAAATCATAGCGATATATGGTAGCGTTTTTTCTAAAATCAATATACAGCGCAGACAGGAAGTGGTCAAGATGAGACTTTTACTTATATAGATGTCAGAAGGAGATGAATAAATCAGCAGAAGAAAAATATCTAAGAAGTGAAAACAGTTAATTCTCAGTCATCACAATACAGTTTGTAATATTGACTTTTATACACAATATACTATGCATTTATCTTTCAAGCTATTGCTTGGTAAATCCATGAAACAGGTTGTCCACCTTCTCCACCAGCCACCAGAATACAGTGAAGTTCCTGTAGCGCAATTCCTTTGCTTCATTGTAATTCCAGTCAGTCAAGTGGATGCAATGAAAGTGGGTTGAAGCCTGAAAATATGTCGCATGCTGGTGGGACACGCCCTTTACACTAACTTAATTAAAAGAGCCTGCATTTTAGGGCTCTATGGGTGATTTGACCTGGGGGATGTGTGTGGTTTTCTTTGTCTTTTGAGACTCGTTGAAGTCTCAGAGGAGGGAGTTATATGGAAGTTATAAACAAGTTGCTTATTTTTACTTTTGTATTCTTAATAAATACATTTATACCCTTGTATTAAACATAAACTAAAATGGTGTGTGTAACAGTATTAAATGGCTTTAGCTAAAACATAGCTGGGAGATTAAAAAGCAATAGTTTGGAATTTAAGGGTGGCGAGTGAAGGAGAGATACGAGGGGAAATGTAAAGTTTAATAAGATTGAGCCAAGGTCGGAATTTAATGGTAGTGAGATAGAGAAAATTAGAATTGAAGAAAGATTGATGCGAAAGGAGTACAGCATACAAGATAATGCAGCAGAGATAGGGCTAGAAACTGTAATAAAAAGCTGCTTGTTTCTGGGATTCAGAGAGCAATTAGAGAACGGACAGGTGGTGTCGTCTCTGAATGTTCCAAGCTGATATTTGCATATAAAGGTTTTCGTCTTCTTGAAGAATTCTCTGTGTCTGTGCCATATTATCCAAATTTGAGATTTAAAACCACGACATACCCCCAGGCCCACAACCAGTGCAGAGAAGCAGCGCTAAACACAGCTCACTCTGCCTGGTTAACCTGCCTGGGCTTGCGGGAAATATGGGCAGCGCGGAGAAGCAGCGCTGGTGTCCCGTCAGGGCTGTAGTTAACCCGGCGAGACAGGCAGAATTGAGCTGCATTTAGCACTGAATTGCACCTCCGAACCCTCGCGGATGTGTTAGCAATGTTACAAAATGTTGAGATTTTAAAAATCAAGTCTGCAATTTATCCCATCAGATAAAGCATAAAAAGAAGTTTAATTTGACGCCTAATTCACTTTTATATCTTCAGTATTAAAAAAGTTATGCCCATTTTCATACTCGGAAATTAGCATCTTGTTCCCCATTGCCTTTCCATTGACTTAACACAAGAGCTGTGACCAAGGACAGTCAAAAGGCCATAACTTTCTTAAAAATTAAGAGAACTCAATGAAATTTTCAGTTATTATAGATTGAAGCATTCTGAAACAAATATGAAACAATCTTACTTGGATGACCTGAAATTAAAGCATATAATTAGTAGTTATAATAGTACTTATAAAGCATATAATTAGTAGTTAGTATAATTAGTTATCTAATTGTAGCTAATTACAAAATTCAATTACTAGATCTAAACATCTATCCACTTCTTAAGAAATGATAAACATTTTTAAATTGCCTGTGTCCAAATAACATTCACACAATAATCCACAATATAACATGATTTTTAAATCTCATTTTCATGAATTTATAGGCCAAATGGAAGGAATTTAGTGTTTAATGCCCGTAAATTAATGGCCATTTAAATCAACTTGCTAGTGGGTTTTAGTGAAATGTGGTGGATTGGAACGTTGTGGTTTGCGGTGAAGTCGGTATGAAAAATACTGGTGGTTCATACATTTTTTTTGTCCCCTTTTCGCAACATGAAAATTTGATTAAATGCTGCCGAAGAACCACGTTTTTATGTAAAAATAAACTGTGTACCTTCTTTTATCGGACGTTAGGTCCGTTCTGCTGTCGGCGTTCAGAGCTTTAGAAGATGATTTTTAAACAACTCTAGTTAATAAATAATCTAGCGTAGTTTAAAAATAGCTTCATGAATGAAATGTCCAAACGATTTATCTTTGGCGATGAAATCGCCCGACATGGATCGATTTGGACTGTCGAGGGAAAAACGGCATTTTAAATACGCCCCCCTCTGAAAGGCGTCAAAGTCATGCACACGGGGATCAGCAGAACTACAGCGCCGCTAAAGTTAGGTATTGTAACATACCTACATGTGTGTGTAAGTGTGCGCATGTGCGCGCGGCCGCCAAAAAATTGTGTGTCCCCTGTCCCCTCCATGTTTTGACAGCGAGTTCCGCTCTTGAAT
The DNA here is from genome assembly GCA_963514005.1 of Raja brachyura. The sequence continues at coordinate 23,759,758 of OY740792.1, forward strand.
GAAATAGAGAGGAATCGGACTGTACCTCACCTTATTTCGAAACGTGAACTTTGTTAAGCTTTCTGAGCATTAGGGTGAGATTTAATGAGAACCTGAGGAGCAACGTTTTCATTCAGAAGGTGGTGGGTTTATGGAATGAGCTGTCAGATGTAGTTGAGATATGTTCTATAAAAGCATTTAAAAGACATTTGGACAGGTACTTGAAAAGGTATGTCAATGAACAACAATGATGCTGCCTGACCCGCTGAGTTGTTCCAGCATTTTGAGTCAATTTTTGGAATAAGCAGGCATCTGCAGTTTCTTTTTAAAGCATAAGATTTAGAGAAATATTGACCCAACGCGAGAACATTAGGCTAACTTGGTCGGCATGGATAATTTGGGCCGATGAGGCTGTTTCAGTGTTGTTTGAATCAATGACCATCTCCAGCATCCCCGAGTTTTCTTTCAGGGTTCCGACAGCTGCAGGGTTTCACCTTACTGCGACCGCGCTGGGCACGGCGCATGCGCGGCGGCTTGGCAGCCCTTTCGCTGAGGTGACGGGCAGCGCTTCCGTGCGGCGCAGCGTCACCGGGCCGGGCCGGGCTGGGCTGGGCCGGGCCGAAAGGATGTTTCGGACGGTCGGCACTTGGTTCGGGCTGGAGGAGCCGCTGCTGCCGCCGCCACTGAGCGACCCCGAAGAGGGAACGGCGGCCGGAGACGCGGCCCCGGAGGCGACGAGCCAGGTCAAGGGGCTGAGCGGTGAGTCCGATGTCGACGCTGGGGCAGCCCGGGCTCAGGCCGCGGGGCGGCTGAGATCTTTGGCTGAGCCCAACGCAGCTCTGAGCTCTGCCTCCCCCCCTCCCCCCCCGTGCTCGCCTCGCCCTCCCTGCACTCCCTTCCCTCCCTGCACTCCCTTCCCTCCCCGCACTCCCTTCGCCTTCCCTCCCCGCACTCCCTTCGCCTTCCCTCCCCGCACTCCCTTCGCCTTCCCTCCCCGCACTCCCTTCGCCTTCCTCTCCTCGCACCCTTAGGAGGGCGAGCCCCGGGCACCGGCCCTTGTCCACCGGACCCCGGGAGTGTGAGCACTCCCATTTCCCCCCCCCGCTGATTTTCCCAATGTAACAGGTGGAAGCAGCACCTCTGCAACACCCCTTGTCTGATGCTTTCGGTATACAATCAAAACTGACTCTGCAGTGTAGCACTGAGTTTGTGTTTTAGTGCTGGATGTGCTGTTTCTCTGATCCCACGTTAACCTGTGGTGCTATCTGCCACCTTCTTAGATTGCCTACTTTAGACAATGTCTTGTTTTATTGAATCTGTCTACTGCTTTGCATCTATGTTTAATCAGAGCTATAGGCAGCCTTGATTTAAAAATTGAATCAACAGGTCAGCTGAATAAGTGGGTTGCTTTCAGCAGTATCTAGATGGATCTTTGATTCCCAAAGAATCCAACAGATTATTTAAGAGACCTCTTAATTTATAAGCTAAAGGGTCTGAAATTTAAACAGAAATTGTAAAATCTGCACATTAACAGTGAAGCCATCTGTCCCAAACATTATGGTGCCCTGAAAAGGGGGGGACCCATGTATAAACACAGCTGTAATTTCTAAATGGTGAAACCAAAATGTATATTAATGGTATTTATTAAAATCCAACAATCTGCACTTTAATCACGTGGTTTTTTTTTCTCTATTATAAATCTCAAATTGTGGAGTACAGAGGCAAATAAACAAATGATGGGTCTTTGTCCCAAACATTATGGAGGACACTGTATGAGTGTACAGCACAGAAACAGGACTTTAGGCAATCCAGTGCTACTCTGAATGCGCACACATTAGACCTGTATCCCTTACCTTTCCAAGTATCCGTTCAAATACCTGGTAAACATTGTAACTCACATTCTCCTTTCTTCTCTGACAATTCATTCAAGATATTCACAACACTTTTTTTGGAAAACTGAACTCCCTGATCGCCTTCAAATTGTGGCACTCTCACCTTAAACTTGTGCCCTCTATTTCATGTCATGGGGAAAGAAAGATTCTGATTATTCTATCTATACCCCCACATAATTTTATAAGCTTCTATAACTGCTATGAACCTCATAGAAACTCAGTTTATCCATTCTCCTGCATTCAACAATGCTGACTCCTAGCTAATCCCTGCCTTTCCACGTGAATGTCATAAGGTCACAAGTGATAGGAGTAGAATTAGTCCATTTGGCCCATCAAGACTGCCATTCAATCATGGCTGATCTATCTCTCCCTCCTAACCCCATTCTCCTGGCTTCTTCCCATAACCTCTAACACCTGTACTAATCAATAATCTATCTATCTGCCTTAAAAATATCAGCTGATGGCCTCCACAGCCTTCCGTGGCAAAGAATTCCACAGATTCACCACCCTCTGACTAAATGCATTTCTCCTCATCTCCTTGCTAAAAGAACATCCTTTAATTCTGAGGCTATGACCTCGAGTCCTAGACTCTTCCACCAGTGGAAACATCCTTTCCACATCCACTTATATCCAAGACTTTCACTATTCTATGTTTCAATGAGGTCCCCCCTCATTCTTCTAAACTCCAGCGAGTACAAGCCCAGTGCCGACAAACGTTCATCATATGTTAACCTACTCATTCCTGGGATTATTTTTGTAAACCTCCTCTGGACCCTTTCCAGAGGCAGCGCATCCATCCAGGTATGGTGCCCAAAATTGCTCACAATATTCCAAATGCGGCTTTACCAGCGCCTTATAGGGTCTTAGCATTCCATCCCTGTTTTTGTATACAAGCCCTCTTGAAATAAATGCTAGCATTGAGTTTGCTTTGTTTACTACCAATTATTATAAACGTATCCAACAGAATCTTCTCCAACAACCTTCCCACCACTGTTGTAAGTCTCACTGGCCTGTAATTTCTTATTGTCCTTTCTGAGCAGGAGATAAATTAGCTATCCTCCAGTTTTCTTTTACCTCGTTAGTGCCTAACAAATATGCAAATATACTCATCATAGCCCCGGCAATCATCTCTCTTGCTTTCCTCAACATCCAGGATAGCCTGACTGGAGTTTTATTCACCCTAATGTGCTCCTATATTTCTGACATTATTTCTCCCTCCTGGTAACACACAGGATATCAGTGGACCCCTTAATTTGCAACCTCCATGTGTATTTCCCTGGTGAATACCATTGAGAAGTACTCATTTATGATCCGACTCGTATTGCCTAACTCCATGCATAGGTTACCCCTCAAGTACCTCAGGGAACTTGTGCCTTACCTGTTATTTGAATAGATTTAAAAATTATCTTTTGTCCTACTTCCCAATGTAATTTCAGAGCAAGTTTTTGCACAACTAATTTATTTATGAAATGTTCTCTTATTTCCTGTAAATTTCAAGTCACTTGTTTGATTACATTTTTCTCTTAACACTTTATTTTAACCAATCAAACTTTTAATATTGCAAAAGGGGAGGTGGTGTTACATTTCTGATCAAATGTGAATGTTAACGAGCTGCCCAAATGGGTTTCTGCATTGATACTCTCAATCCACTTTGAGAACATTTTTCCATAACCAGCATTTCCTAAACATATTGCACTTATTGGATGTTGTTTTGGCAGTTGCTCACCTTTGGCAGGATCTCACCAGATCCTGTCTATACCATTGAAATCCACCTCTCCTCAGTTTCGGGCTTTAACCAAAGAATCAAATGTATCCTTTTGCATGACTACTTAGAAGCTTTCTGAACTATCATCATTATTTACAAAAGAGTTCCTCCATTGATATTTCAATCACTTGCCCATCCTCATTCCCTAAGATAAGATCAAGTACAGTCCTCCCCCTAGTAGGTCTCTCTACACACTTATTCAGAAAACATTTTTTTTTTTGCAATCTGCCCTTTCTAAGCCTCGTGCAAGCCCAGTGTCAATATTGGGAAGTTAAAATCTCCTGCAACTACAACTCTTTCTTTTACACAAATTTGAAATCTGCTCTCCTTAATCAGGAGTACAACACCAACACCACCTCCTCTTTTGCACACCGCCATATTATGGTTCATTGAATAGACAATCAGTCATACAGTGTGGAAACAGGCCCTTTGGCCAAACATGCCCACACTGGCCAACATGTCCCAGCTACACTAGTCCCACCTGCCTGCGCTTGGTCCATGTCCCTTCAAACCTGTCCTATCCATGTACCTATCTAACTGTTTCTTAAAGTTAGAATACAGAGGAGTGTGAGGTGTTGCAATTTGGGACGTCTAACAAGGGCAGGACCTACACAGTGAATGGTAGGCCGCTGGAGAGTGTTGTAGAGCAGAGGGATCTAGGAGTGCAGGTGCATGGTTTGTGGAAGGTCGAGTCGCAGAAGATAAGGCTTTTGGCACGTGCGGAACCTTGTCAAATGCCTTATTGAAATCCGTGTATACAACATCTACAGCTCTGCCCTCGTCGACCTTTTTGGTCATGTCTTCAAAAAAAACAATCTGATTTGGGAGGCAAGACCTCCCACATACAAAATTATGCTGACTATCCCTAATCAGTCCGGGCCTGCTGGGCCAATCGACAGGCCCGGACCCCACCGCCGCCATGGCCCCATCGTCTCGTTGTCTCCTTTGTCGTCGCGGTCTTGATGCCTCTTTCATGGTCGCGTAAAACCCCAGCCGGGGCATCAGGTAATTTAAATGCGGCCTTCCCCCTGACGTCTCTGTTAGCTCTGTAATATTCTGTATGTGAAACGGGCGCCGAGTCACCTGAGCCATCGTGCCAGCCCACCTCCTTGTGACGTCATCCAAATGCCTGTATAACCTATCCCTCAGAATACACTCTAGTAACTTTCCAACTACAGATGTTCTCACTGCCCTATAGGTCCTAGCATTTGCGCTGCAGCCCTTCTTGAAAATAGGTACAACATTTGCCACCCTCCAGTCTTCTGGCACCTCTCGTGTATTTAAAGATAACTCATAAATTTCAACCAGGGCTCCCGCAATTTCTTCTCTGGTTTCCCACAATGTCCTCGGATCCTGCCTTTTCCCAAATAATGTTTGCAAGATTGCATCCATATCATGGTCCCGTTTACTGATCCATGCATCAAAGCACCATCCGTCTGCTAATGACTGCACCATTGATCTGGTCTGTTCAGAGACCAAAACATAGCTGAATAGTGTTGTTGAAAATGCTATCAAATGCCATTTGCTCACAAGTACATCGTATAATCAATACTTTTATAATTTTCACAATATTATAAAGTTAATATTGTGATTCAGATTTTGTATCTGAAGCTAAATCTGAATATTAACTAGCTGCCCAGATAGAAGCTGCGTTTCTGCATGGATACTCTCAATTCACTTACAGAACATGTCATATAGTCCATGTTGGCTGAATTTGAGAGAAGGGCACTTCCAAAATATTTATCTTTCAATTCAATGTATTTAAATGTCAATATTTCTGCTTGTTTTGTATACATTACATTTATTTTAACAAATTAAACAATAGTTTGAATGTTAACACTAATCTGTCATTCAGATGAGAGATTGGATTATGTCAGCATTGCAGCCATATAACAGGGCTCGAAATAAACGGTTGCCCGGCTGCCAATGGCGACCTAAAGTCCCGCCGGCCAACCTAAAAGCCCTCCCTCTCTCTCTCTCTCTCTCTCTCTCTCTCTCTCAGCATGTGAGGCAGCATCTATGGAGCGAAGGAATAGGCGACGTTTCGGGTCCAGACCCTTCTTCAGACTGATGTCGGGGGGCGGGAATAAGAAAGGAGGAGGCGGCGACAGTAGGCTGTGGGAGAGCTGGGAATTTGAAGGGAAGGAGGGAGACGCAAGGAGACTACCTGAAATTGGAGAAGCCAATGTTCATAACGCTGGGATGTAAACTACCCAAGCGAAATATGAGGTGCTGTTCCTCCAATTTGCAGTTGGCCTCACCCTTGCCATGGAGGAGGCCCAGGACAGAAAGGTCGGATTTGGAATGGGAGCGGGGGTTGAAGTGCTGAGCCACGGGGAGATCAGGTTGGTTATTGCGAGCTGAGTGGAGGTGTTGTGCGAAGCGATCGCCAAGCCTGCGCTTGGTCTCACCGAGGTTGATCATACGCTGAATAATCCAACCACATTTTTGTTTGGAAGTGGAAAGAAATAATAGAAACTTCATTCATCGCAACGTGTAAAAAGAGTTGAGATACTGTATGTACTATATTGTAATTTTGCTGCATGTCATTGTGGTATATATCTCCTTCCGGAGGGGGCGTTGGCTGCTTTTCTTAGCTGGGGTTGCCACTTCATCGCCACGCTAGTTGTGGGCCTGGGGCCACTGCTAGCATGGAGAAGAAGCGACGACCTCAGCTCAACTTCCGCCGGGCCACCGACAGGCCCGGACCCCACCACCGCCACGAGGCCCCGCCGTCGCGATGCCCCACCGCCGCCGTGGCCCCATCGTCTCGTTATCTCCTTCGCCACTGCGGTCTTGATGCCTCCTTCATGACGCCGTAAAACCCCAGCCGGGGCGTCAGGTAATTTAAATGCGGCCCTCGCCCTGATGTCACTAAGTTCATGGAATATTCTGTGTCTGAAACGGGCGCGAGTCACCCGAGCCCTCATGCCCGCCCACCTCATTGTGATGTCATCAGGCGAAGGCAGTTTTGTATTTTTTTAAACATTAATCACCAATAAGTCGTGAAATAATGCATCAAAGCTTAAGTGAAGCTGAGGACTGCTTAGAGGGGGAAGATGCGAGTCAGAATATGTAAAAATGTTATCTTTACCGCGTAGCATTTTGGGGAAATATAAAGACACACAAACATACATACGAGATGAGTTTGATAAGAGGGAAAAGATTGAAAAGATGGTACCAGAGTAGACTGCTCAAAATTGTTATGCATTTTGAGGATGGGAGAACCAGTTGAGGATCAAATAAAATCTGTTTGTTTCTTTAATAAATGTTCTTGAGCACAAACTTGATATTTGAGAAAAGCAATAGAAAAGTCAGGTATTGTATAGTGAGAGGTAAGAGAAGCAGAAAGAAGATGGTGAATAAAATAGATGGACAAAATTGAAGAAACCGTTTGACTGTCTCTGCAGCAGCATTGGTAGTTGTGGAGAGCTAATCCATGGAATTACCAAAAATGGGTGTCAATTTAGAGCCTGACTTGCTAAATTTATCCCATTTTCAAAAGTAGTTCTGCAAGACCACACCTGTGGGAGAAATGCAGTCAGATAGCGGTCAGCGTCTTTCATATCATCAAATATTTACTTAACAACTTAAGATTCTCTGTTTAGTAACTTAGTCACAAGCACAATGGTTGAAGTTGGCAGTTGCACTGAGTCATTTTGGGAGATGCAACAAAAATCAAGGTAAGTTTTGGTTATTGTAAAGCGGGTTGTGTCTATGATGTTTCCTGGCTTGATCCCTTTCCATTTCTTTAGTTCACTTTGCGACATGAAAACGCTCTACAAGAAATCTGATGTTATTATAGATGCTATGATTTGTATTTCTGTAGATCAAAATCTGTGGATCAGTTAGAGGCTTCTACTGAGCCTTTTACTAACTTAAGGTTAAAGTTTGATTATACATGTGAAAAGTTTATTTGCAATATCTGATTTGTATTTTATCCTGCTCAGATTATTTGTTTAGTTTTGCCACCGCAGCTACAAAAAAGATATCTGAATCAGTGGTTGAGACGGCACAAACTATAAAGAAATCTGTGGAAGAAGGAAACATTGATGGTGTGATTGACAAGGTTTGTACCTTTTCATGGATATTAAATTGGATTTCTACAATTCATGAGTTGACGTTAAGTACTGAACTATATTGATTATTGCAGCTAACATGGCAGCTTGTGGATTTTATTTTTTTATTTCATTCATTTGGAAGAAGTAATTGGCACAGCCAGTATTTATTGTCCATCCCTAATTGATCATGAAAAAAACGGTGGAAGGTCACTGCCATGAATTACTGTAGTCACCTGGTACTTGCATGGAATTATTGGGTAGGAGGCTCGTGTATTTAGAGCTAGTTGTGCAGAATGAATGCAGAAATAGTGTGTGTGTGTGTGTGAGGGGGGGGGGGGAGGGGAGCATCTCCTGCCCTTGTTCTGCATTGTAGATTTGGAAAATATGAGTCATTATATCCTTTAAATTAAGAGGTAAGAGTGGAGATATTCCCGTGTAATGTATTCCCGTGTGTCTTTTTACAATACTGCACACAAAAATGTGGCATGGGGTCAAATTTCAAATTCTTTCAAAAAAGTTGACAAGCACTTTATTGGGTTCATTAACATAGTATCAACAACAAATATAAGAAAAGATAGCATGTTGGGGACAAGTTTCTGAAAATGGCATCAGAATTCACAAATACATTTTGTGTAATGGTTGTCGCACGGTGTCCACAGTATAATACACGTATTTCTTATTCCTTTCTATGTTTTTGAATACCACATGGAACAATAAAATTGCAAACACCGTTTCTACTTCATTCACCTGATCATTTAGTAGAATACTGCATCCATCTAAGTGGGCACCCCAACGCATGTTACACAAACGTTCATTGCGGTGGACACTAAAAGGTTTTGTGTCCCAGAAAACGAACATTACACTATTAGTGAGAACCAAGCATTTTCACCAATGTGATCTAAACGGTACATTATCTTATGTATTTGTGCAATCGATGGCTGATGATTCATCAAATTGTTTGATTGGGCTGATTTTTTTGTAAGTAAAATGTCTTCGTAATGGTCGTTGTGGAGCTTCCAGCGGTTGACACGAAGGAATGAAGTTATTGACTTGGTCTGTATGACAGGTAAACAAGAGACAGTGTGTTGCCAAATTGAAGATTGGCTCAGTTTCTTAGTTTTGATAACCAATTTATGTTCAAACATTTTTTTTAATTGATTTTAAAAAGTCAGAAAATATATCGTAAACAGTCGTTGCGTTTTTGACACCACAATGTTTTTGATATATTAAATTGGAAAATAAGAAAAAATCATTAACTCACCCAAAGCTCGCCACTACCATAGGATACCTCGTTGGGTGTTTGAAAACTATTAGAGATTTGGAGCCTCCGTGGTTTAATTTACGGACGTACCGACCCCGATAACGTTCGTTGTGACAATGGATACCAAGCACAACGACCGTTACGGGATCTTTACTGTACTGTATTATCTTTATGTTATTTATTTTTCTACTAATATAAATGAAGGTATTTCATAAGATCATTATCAAAATGTATATGTATGAGGGGCCATATGAAGTTTATGAGTTTTTAATGTCACACTTTTGATATCCAAAATGGTGAGAAACCGATGAAAATGTATCCGTTATGAAAAAAGTTTTTGACTTTCGGTCTTGAAGTTATCTAATTTATATCTACTATTTATGTTTCATATGATGGGTAGATTTTTGTTAAGAACAGTGTATTGGTGTAAAAAAGTGAATACTAATCTTGTTTGTCAAAAACTCTCCAGTATTGTAAAAAGACAGACATTTACAATTGGTAATATTAGTGCAAATTTATTAATACTGGTAAAAGGGGATTTTTTAATTTATTTACATAAAAGTCAGTCTTGCGATTTTAATTTGAAAATATTTTCCACTTTGGGCAGTATTTTTGACATAACTTTAAAGATTGCAATAATCCAATTTACACTCATTTCTGTAATTCAATATCTGGTGTGACCAGTAGGACATGGATTAATTTGATAATAGCAGAAACTATTACATTTTCTCATTTAAAAAAGCTAAATATAATTCCTTATTTAATATTTTTTAATTGTAAAAGAACACTAAATACCCAGGTTCATTTCATTATATTGATATTATGCATAAGCCTTGAATTTCATTGCTGTTTAATGATGCAAAGCTCAACTATAACTTTTCAAAACATTACTAGTATCTAAAAGGCATTAAAACAGTTATTTGTATTTAAATTGTAGCACTGACACAAAACATTTTATACATTGTTTTTAAAATAAATTGTTTTAGTTTGCCAAGTCATTTATGAAGCACATACTGATACATAAAGGTGAATTAAGAATTTTATGCAACTGATGTTGACTTTTATGTTCAAATGTTTCCACTTCGCTTTTTTTTCATTTTAGACCATCATTGGAGATTTTCAAAAGGAACAAGACAAGTTTGTGCAAGAAAAGTTGGTAAAGAAAACAGGTGCTTACTACTTATAAATTGCTTTTATTTACATATTTATATCTTAGAATATTCTGTACGATTCTTTAATGTCATTATTGTGATGATTCACTTATTTGATCAAATTATTTTGTCATCCTAGATTACTGCACTGTGATAGTTGTCTGCACTAAAATATCTTCAATTTTCCACTGTCGATTGCTTTTCTTTAGCCAAGATATATTTTAGTTGATTGAACTAAATAGCATGGAAATAGGCCCTTCAGCCCCACCAAGTCTACATTGACCATTGATCGCCCGTTCACACTAGTTCTATTGTTATGCCACGACTCCCTACAATGGGCAATTTACAGAGGCTGATTTACCTGCAAATCCACAAATCTTTGGGATCTGGGGGGGGGGGGGGGGGGCACATGGAAGAAACGCACATGGTCACAGTGAGAATGTGCAAACTCCACAGACATCATCTAAGGCCAGAATCAAAGTTGTTGGTGCCATGATCATCCATGTGCTACATGTTTTTAAAGCATTTACTATATTTGCTATTATCCAAACAAAGACAGGTAATCCAGTAGCGAGGTTAAAAAAATTAATGCAACATTAATATTGTAAATAGAATTTGTAATGAATGGAGTCGTACACACATAAAAATACAACACGTATTTATTAAAGTCCACTTGCAGCATTGGTCTGCAGAACATTACAGTACCTAACAGCTACTAAGACTGAATTACGTAAGCAAGCTCTTGGTAATAAAGATGGAAAAGAAAAAGAGAGGGAAAGCAAGAAAGGAAGAAAGTGGAAAAGAAGGTGAATGTATAAGAATAGAACCCCTAAACTACCAAATGAGTGTAGTCAAAGAGTGAGTAAGTAAAAACATTTAAAAATGAGACAACCCAAAAGTGTTGATGTACCTACTTCATTTCTCTCCCCACCCATCACCCAGTCCGTAAATCGGTTTAATTCCAAAGTTGTGTTGCACCATACTATCCTTGTAACAAATCAATGAAAGGAATCCATATCTTTGAAAATTGCTCTGATTTTCCGGCTAAGACAAGTCTCATATCGTCAAGATGTAGCGTCTCAGACATACAACACATATTTGTTAAAGTTGACTTACAGCATTGGTCTGCAGAACTTGACAGTACCTAACAGTCACTCAGACTGAATGACGTAAGCAAGCTCTTGGTAATATAAATCGCATATTAGGCGGAGCAACTACTAACAAGCACTACAATTGGTTAGTAGGAAATAACCAATCTACAGAATTAAATTTAAAATAGAAACTTCATACTTGCAGGATGCCATTATCTCATTTATAGGAAGGCAAATTATAAAATAGTAAAAGTGCGCTGTGTGATTTCAGATGATTTTTCTATTTCATGGTGTTCTATTTTTTGTGTGCTTTGGAAATTAAATTCTGGAAATGTGCATTATTCTGTAAAAAATCTCAATCGCTTTCTTTATATTTTATTTGTGTTAAATGTTTATTCTTTACTATTTTAATGCAAAGTGAAAGTTGTGGTTTTCCAGATTTATGAGATGTGGCTAGAGGATTAGCCCAATGGTTTTATGCAGTTTGGCTTGCAAACTCAAAAAATGATTTATTATGACATTCTGCCAATCAACCCCACTTCACCTTTTGCTTGTCACTTCTTGTGCCACCCTTCCCCACTCACCACTTTACATTGGCTATCTTCCAGTCCAGATGAGGTGTCCTACCCGGAATATTGTCCATTTTGCTCCACGGATGCTGATCACCCCACTGAGTTCCTCCAGCAGATTTGGTTATTACTCAAAATTCCGCCATTTGCAGTGTTTTGTTTCTAAAAAAAACTAGAACGATGTTGAAGCTGCAGTTATAAATGTGGTCTGAATTTTTTCTATATTACAAAATCATGTTTGTTAGAGAAATTCTTGATAAACTATAATCATTGCATGACCTTATTAAGATAAATTATCATTGCAAACACAATACTTTGTAATTTTTACAGATGCTGCAGTACCTCCTTGGGTTGGATACAGTGAGGAAGAAACTATTCAGCAGCAAATCTTAGCATTATCAGCGGTATGTCTGATATTCTCAAATGTTTTATTGGATTTACGTGAAATAATGTTTATGTCGAAGACCCAAGATTTTAATGTTTCGTGTACAGATACACTGTAGAAATAGGCCCTCCGGACCACTGAGTCCATGCTGACCAGTGCTCACCCAACCATCAATTCTATCCTATACACTAGATACAATTTGCAGAAGCAAAATAACCTACAAACCTGCACATCTTTGGAATGTGGGAGGAAACCAGAGAAACCCAACGCAGTTATGGAGAACGTACAAACATCATGCAGACAGCACCCGCAGTGAGGATCGAACCTCGGGTCTCTGGTGCTATAAGGCAGCACCTTACTGTGGCTCTGTAAAATGAAACGGTTAATCTGGTGTGCTCTGGAATTTAGTGATGGAATAGCATACTTTCCAAGTTATTGGAAAAAAGTTTGTCTAGATACACTCTTTAACATACTTTGAAGTCACTTATTTTTAGATCTTATGCAATAGAATAATTTTCTAGTTAGCCCAGTAACTTTCAAGATAGTGCAAGGAAATATGCTTCAAGTGAGTGAGAGAAACAGACTAGGGAGTTTTGAGCAAAAGTGAAAAAAAGTTGGGGGGGGCGATTCGAGGGAGGCAGAAAAGATGGGTGAGTTTCTGGGGAGCAGGCAAAACAGGCAGTGAAGTTTTGGGAGAGTGCAGGAAACACGGGTGAGTTTTTGGGGAGCTAGGGAAATGTGGTTTTGTTTTGTGGAGCGCGGGGAAAAAACTGGTGAGTTTTGGGGAGCGTGGGAAACATGAGTGAGTTCGGGGAGCACAAGTAACTTGATTTTATCCCCTCAATATAAATTATCTGCCCCATATTTTCCTTAAAGTAATTCTCATTATCTTGCATTGAATATTGTCACCAGTATGTTTGCAAACATGTCCTTTTGTTTGGTTAGAATAGGCACAAAGAAATCGCACTGAGTGGAAGTCACACTAAGTTTACTATCCAGAGAAACAAGATAGGTTAAACCATGGTTCAATGATGCCACTTCTGAAGCTGATGATAACAGTAGCACAGCTGGCCAAGCCGCTGCCTCACAGCACCAGAGACCCTGGTTCGATCCTGACCTGGGGCTATGTGTGACAAGTTTACATGTTCACCCTTTCCGGGTGCTCCGATTTCTACTCGCATCCCAACGACATGCGGGTTTGTAGGTTAATTGTCCTCTGTAAATTGCCCCAGAGTGTGTCAAACTCATATTCTTTGATACCTGATGTTTTTATGTTCAGATAGGCCCTCCCCGAGTTACCTGAACCAAATGTAAAAAGAGGTTTCCAATTTAAGATCAAACATATTTTACTCCCAGTAGTCTATTCCAGCCCACCTGTGGTTCTGTATATTCAAAGACCACCCAGAGTGTTTTTTTATCTGAGCAGATTGGATTTATTCAGTAATTCACTGTAGTAATTTATAGGTCGAGCCTTTATCAGCATGCATGCTCTAGTAGTTTTTATACAGTATCCCTTTAAGTTTATTATTGTCATGTGTACCAAGGTGTAGTGCAAAACTTCACTCAAATCGAATAATACAATACATAAATATCATCAAGTTAAACTCAACTAAGGTTTTATGTTGATAGGAGAGAAGAAACTTTCTTCGAGACCCTCCAGCAGGAGTCCAATTTAATTTTGACTTTGATCAAATGTATCCTGTTGCTGTTGTAATGCTTCAGGAAGATGAACTCCTGAACAGAATGCGATTTGATCTTGTTCCAAAGCTGTAAGTCTTACACTTAAACTGTGCATGCTAAAAAATTGCCAGAATGGAGCAAAGGCCAGCACAAAATTGTTGTATATCTCTTTTAATAATGTATATAAAAACTTATAACTAGTGGGATGTCCTATTTGCATGTAGTTTACATACAGAACAAGAATTTGCTGTAGAGCAGTTAACAAATTAAGCGAGTTGTAAATGAAGAGGGAATATCTGGAATAGCCTGATAGATTGAGCGTGGTTTCCCCAAATGTAGAAAGTGGCATCAGGCGAGACACCAGGATGGTGTGCTGCCTCCTTGGTGCCAGAGTCCAGGACGTCTCGGAGCAGCTGCACATTATCATCGAGAGGGAGGGGGAGCAGCCAGAGGTTGTTGTGCATGTTTTCACGAACAATGTAGGTAGGACAAGGAAGGGAGGTTCTGCAACACGAGTTTAGGGAATTGGATAAAGGACTGAAATGCAAGATCTCCATGGTTTCCTCATGCTAGTGAAGATAAGAACAGGAAGAGAGGGGAAATGAATGTGTGGCTGAAGAGTTGGTGCAGGGGGCAGGGATTTAGATTTCTGGATCATTGGGATCTCTTCTGGGGCAGGGATGACCTATACAAAAGGGACGGGTTGCACCTTAACTGGAAGGGTACCAACATCCTGGCGGGCAGGTGTGCTAATGCTGCGTGGGAGGGTTTAAATTAGATAGGCAGGGTGGTGGGATCTTATGCAGGACAGAGGCACGTAAGAGGTTGGTATAGACTGGAGGGTGGTAAGGGAAAGGTTAGTATACAGAATAGGCAGGTGAAAGGCGGAGAGCAAGGAAGGAGGGTTGGTTTAAACTGCATGTGCTGATAGGTCCATTCCCGTTAGAGTGAAGGGCAAAGCAGGCAAACGTAAGCAAGCTTGGCTGACGAGGGAAATTGAGGCATTGGTCAAAAACAAGAAGGATGCATGGGACATGTAGAGGCAAGCTGTGATCAAGTGCATCCCTGGAACAGTTTCAGGAACTAAGGAGTAAACTGAAAAGGAGATCAGAAGGGCAAAACGGGGCCAGGAGATAGCTCTGGTGGGTAGCATTAAGGACAATCCCAAAAGATTTTACAAATATGCTAGACTAAGTGGGACCTGTTGGGTCCCATGTTCACATGGGAGGGCTGGTTCCCCAACGCAATATTCTACCTCTCCACCAATTCCAATATTGGTGGCCAGTTGGGCGATTTCTGGAGCGCTAGCATGGGTGTTGTGGGCCAAAGGGACTGGTTTCCAGAGGGCTAGTATGGACATTGTGGGCTAAATGGATTATTGGGCTGGCAGCTCAGTCACTCAGGCCTGGTGGGCTGTCAGATCAGTCACTTAGGCCTGGTGGGCTGGCAGATCAGTCACGCAGGGCTGGTGGGCTGGCAGATCAGTCATTCTCGGCTGGTGGGCTGGCAGATCAGTCACTCAGGGTTGGTAGGCTCGCAGATCAGTTACTCGGTGCTGGTGGGCTAGCAGTTCAGACGGCTATTCCTTGAAATTGCATTTCAGGCAGAGTGCAGGCCACCAAACTCAATTTCACAGCATTTCAGGCAGAGTGCAGGCCACCAAATTGCCAAACAACTCATTGCATTGTCAATAAGGGCTAACAAATCATTTTTTGTAAGTACTTTGATTCACAGCTTAGAATGACTGTTGTGGACTCTCCCTTGCGATCTTCCAGAGTGACTGACTCACGTCCAGGCATCCGGGGCTTTATAGTCCTGCGCCGCCGCCCCTACCCCCCCCCCCCCCCCCCCCCTTGAAGGGTCGTTACCTTCATCGTGGTGATTGACAGGCAAGACCAATCAGGTGATCTGAAGATTTTTTAAACACTCGTTACTTTTTTTTCATCTATCGGAAAAGTCATCAGGGCTGCCTCAGTGGAGGAGGACTGTGAGTAAGATGGCCAAGAATCACAGCGATATATGGTAGCTCTTTTTCTAAAATCAATATACACGCAGACAGGAAGTGGTCAAGATGGGACTTTTACTTATATAAATAAGGGGGAAAGGGTAACTAGAGAGAGAATGGGACCTCTCAAGAATCAAAGTGGTCACCAATGTGTGGAGACACAGGAGATGGGCAAGGTCCTCTAGAGGTATTTCTCATCTATTTACTGAGGAGAAAGACAGTAGGACGGAGGAACTTGGGGCAGTCAATGCAAGTGCCGAGAGCAATCAGGGTTACCGTAGAAGTACTGAAGGTACTATCGTGTATGAAGGTAGACGACAGCTTCTGGTTGAAATTTACGAGTCCTTAAAAACAGGAGAGGTGCCGGAAGACTGGAGTGTGGCAAATGTTGTGCCTCTTTTCAAGAAGAGTTGCAGGAAAAATGCTGGGAACTATAGGCCATCTGTAGTTGGAAAGTCACTAGAGAGTATTCTGAGGGATACGTTATACAGGCATTTGTTTGGGCAAGGGCTGATTCGGGATAGTCAGCATGGTTTTGTACGTGGAGGTTGTGTCTCACAAATCTGTGATGTTTTTGAAGACATGAGTAAAAAGGTTGATGAGGGCAAAGCTGTAGATGTGTACTTGGATTTCAGTAAGGCATTTGACAAGGTTCCACATGGTAGGCTGCTCTGGAAGATTATATTGCATGGGATTCAAGGAGAGATAATTGATTGGATAGAATATTGGTTCCATGAAAGGAAGCAGAGGGTGATGGTGGAAGGTTGCTTCTCGGACTGGAGGCCTGTGTAGGAAAGAACTGCAGATGCTGGTTTTAATCGAAGGTGAACACTAAATGCTGGAGTAACTCAGCGGGACAGGCAGCATATCATACACCCTCCTTCAGACCAATGTCAGGGGAGTGGGTGGGACAGAGATAGAATGTAGTCGGAGACAGTAAGACTAGTGGGAGAACTTGGAAGGGGGAGGGGATGGAGAGAGAGGGATAGCAAGGGCTATTTGAAGATAGATAAGTCAATGTTCATACCGCTGGGGTGCAAGCTACCCAAGCAAAATATGAGGTGCTGTTCTTTCAATTTGCACTGGGCCTCACTCGGACAGTGGAGAAGGCCCAGGACAGAAAGTTCAGATTGGGTGCACGGAACAGGCTGCCAGAGCAGGTAGTTGTGCCTGAGACTATCCCATCGTTTAACAGGTACATGGATAGGACAGGTTTGGAGGGATATGGACCAAGTGCAGGCGGGTGGGACTAGTGTAGCTGAGACATGTTGGCCGATGTGAGGAAGTTGGGCTGAAGGGCCTGTTTCTACACTATCACTCTATGACTATGGAAAGTGATCAAGATTGTTGTTGCTGCCAAGTATCACAAAACATAGAAATGGGAGTCCATATAGTTACATATACTTGGGCCAAGTCTCACTTCTTGGTGATAGGTAAAGTAGTGTATGAGAGCGGGGGTCACAAGAGATCGCAGATGCTGGAATCTGGAGCAAAAAACCCATATATCTGCTGGAGGCACTCTGTGTCAAGTAGCATCTATGGGGAGAAACAAATTATTGACAACCAGTGTTGCTGATACTGCCACCGGTCCTGAAGCAGATTTTCGAGCCATAGCGTCAAAAATTCCTTTCCCTCCACAGATGCTCAATCGGCTGTTTCTCCAGCATTTTGTTTTATAAAGGGTTGTGTTTGTATTGTATCCCACTCTAATTATAAAACCTGCTTAATATCTAATTTTTGGTTACTGCTTTAACATTTCATAAAGTATAATGTTTTTATAAATTAATGAGATTTTGCTGAGACTGCAGAGCGTTAAATTTCAATAATGCAGCACCTCTTTTGAGAAATCTGTTTTAAAAAATAGTGAAATTTGGTTGCGTTTCCAAAATAACAACAAAATGTTTCCTTAATGGGAGGTCGAACAAGAGCTTTCCCTACCAAGAAGCATCGACTTACGTAAATTGGATAACATTGTTATTGGAGAAAGAAATATGATCAATGACTCTGCTTAATTTAATGTGCTGAAACATTCCTGAGGCTGTATTGTCTACAATGTTTTCATTTTGAAGAATGCAATATATACCCAATCTGTTTAAAATACAATGCTTTGCTTTATAATGACCTGTTTCTATTCCAGTGTGAAGGAAGAAGTGTTTTGGAGAAACTACTTTTACAGAGTGTCACTTATCAAACAATCAGCACAGCTTACTGCTTTAGCTGCTCAACAACAGGCAGTTGACCAAGAGGAGAGGGAAGAATGCAATGCAGATGATTCTCATTTGACAGGTAACAGAATAGAATTTAGACAAATTATATTCTTCATACAATAAACCTCTCTATGAGTAAATTTGTACTTTCTGCACCCTTTAGAATGTTCCAGTTATGTTTCCTCAATTTCATTTGAACTGGGTCTTCAAAGGAGTTTTCCCCAACTTCCAACACCAATTCTACATTTACCTTGGACCCGACTGGAGGATTTTTTTTTTAGCTCCAAGTTAAAATAGATTGCCAGTGGTTTTCTGATTGATTGTTTAAGTGCAGGTGAAACAATTCACAGCTGGCTAGTAAGCAATGCCAATCGTGTTGACAGTAGCCATCCTTCAAATAGACCCCCCCCCCCCCCGTCTTATTTGCACCTTTACCTGCAGAGAATGGTTGATGTATACATGTAGAATGTCCTACATGTGGGGGGGGGGGGGGGGGGAAGGAGGATATAATTTGGGGTAAATGCCATCTGGAGTCTTCATGTAGGGTGAATATATTCCAAATCTACAATTTGTCTCCTTGGGTCTTTCCTATACCAACTCATACAAAGTACTGACTGAACTTTTACAGTAGCCCTCTTGCTTAACCCGCTGCCTAACCACCATAACCTTGTAGGCAGCCTGAATGGTAATGGTTGCATACCTCATTGACTGATATTGCACAAACTGGGTATGTCCTATTTTGCATGCTTTGTACCATCTCTGGATTGAAATTACGGCTTGTCGCATAGCTCTGTAGCGTACCCTTGATCGGTAACCACGGTGTGCAGCTAGCAGAGTGACTACAGCCGCCTTTTGCATCAAGAAATGTTTTCTTGTAATGCACATCATTAAGACTGACTTAATATGTCGTGCTGCCTTGATTTTCTCAACCAATTCTCTGGCTTTAATCCCGCGGTAGAAGGCCTGAATACAAACCACTGCTTTTCTCAAACTATTATAATGTCTCACTTGGATATCTCATATCTGGCAAGCTCTGTATCGTTGCTGTACCGCAATGACAGACCAGCGTAGTTTCTTGAAATACTGACGCCGTTTATGCATCTGATAATAAGTCTATATGACCTTGGCAGATTTGTGCATGCACCGCAATTGCTTTCGAACAAGCATTCCTCAGTAGGCAGCCTGAAGCAGCACAATGCTGCTGCGTCCCTTCATGTAAGTTTTGCAATCACTTTCCATTTGAAGGTGTGCCCTATAATGGGTTTGTACTATTATAGCTGCTAATTTCATTGCCCTGTTCGGACGGTATACTCTGTGCCTTCTAAATGCTGCTTGTATTACCGTTGCTGCCTTCTGTTTGTTCCGGATCTCTCTCCGTACCTTCATACCCTTTAATGCAGCTTGAATAGTTGGGGTTGCCCTCTGGATGGCAATGTCTCTTTGCATTTGACTTTTGTCCCTTTGCCTTTGACCTTTGGCCTTTTGTACTTGACCGTCGCCACTTGGCACTTGACTTTTGTCACTTTGTCCTTGACTTTTGTCCTTTGAGGGACTCCCTGCCCTCTTTAGTTCAGGCTCCTTGCCTCTGGATGCCCTTGGAGGTTTTGGCGAGAAATTAGCCATTAATGCCTCCTTACACTCCTCGTATATTTTGTCTGTGGGCTTTGCTGGCTGCAGTAACATATACGTAAGGTCTGATAACCCTCTCTTCCTAAGCCTAATATGAACCATGCTCTCTTCTTCTCCTCTGCAGTGATATCATTGGAAATGAAACAAGCCTCCAAGACTTTGGTCCATTTCTCAAAATTACACCCAGATTCCAACTGGGGTACCTTTCCTACAATTTGAAAAGCCATGCTACCCTGTTGCTATTCAGGTGCACTATCTTCAATTCTCTCACTGCGTTTTCTGCACTGGACTTAATCCTTTTACACACTAAGAAGTGATCTAGCCCATTGACTATTACTAATTCTTATAATAATAGATTTATACTATTAATCAACATTTCATGTTAATAGCCAACTAGAACATTTTAAACCATATTCCTTCTATGCACCAGATTTACTATTAATAACAGTGATCAATGCATTACATTCAAACAGTCCCGCTTTTACTTTGAAGGATTTCACCGGTCCAGCTTGTCCGCCTATGGACTCCGGTGCCTCCTCGACCTCTCGGGCTGTACCCACCATTACTTCTGAAGATGCTGGAGGATTCTCTAGAGCTTCTCAAGAGGATATAGTTGCTGCTGGCCACTCCGGACCTCTGCTGCTGCCTCAGCTGGCTCCACCGGGCCGCTGCTAGCTTCACTGCTGTCCTGGCTGCCGCCAACTTGCTTGCCTGCTGTCTCGCCCTGCAGAAAGTGAATCTCTGGCTCCCCGCTGCTCCGCCCGTCGCTGGCTCCACAGCGCTGCCTCATTCTGCTGGGCCCCACTGCTCGGCTCGTCGCTGGCTCCACGGCCCGCCTGGCTGCTCGGCTCGTTGGGACTGTGCCCTGCGCCGTTGGGGGCTGGGTAAGTGCTGTGTCCCGCTTCTCTCGCACGGACCCACTCTTTGCTTGGGTCCGGACTTCCTCTCGCGTCCGGGCTTTCCCCGCTCTCGGCTGTCTCTTGCGACCGGTCTTTCTCGGCTCTCGGCCATTTCTCACGCGACCTTGTTTTCTCCGCTTTCTCTCCCCACCGGGCTGACTGCTCCCGGCTGGGCTGAAGACTGTGCTTTCGTTGGTGGCTTCTCTGGACCTGTCCGTGGCCTTCACGGTACTAGGCCCTCACCCGATGTCCGTGGCTGCTACTGGGGCTGGCTGCCATGGGCTACACGGTCCTCTTTCGTCAGTGGCTTCTCCGGACCTATCCGTGGCCTACACGGTACTAGGCCTTCACCCAACGTCTGTGGCAGCTCCTGGGCCTGGCTGTGGGTTACACAGCCCGGGAAAACGTTCGAAGTCGGTGGCAGTCACCGGACCTGTCCGTGGCCTACACGGTACATGGTCCTGGAACTCACCCGAAGTCGGTGGCGGCTGCTGGGCCTCTTCTGCCCCTTTGCCGTGGCTGCACGGCCCTGGAAAGCGTTCCAGGTAAGTTGACACCGCCACTGTCCTGCTGGTTAGGCTACCAGCTTTCGGCTGCGTTCTTCAGTGACACTTACTTACTGCCCCACTTGTTTTTGTTGCGCTCTTGCTTCCCATTCCGACCTTTCTTTTCTTTGGCGCCAATTCAAAACCATTTGACACCAAATCTTTTTGCTTGGTTTTGTTCCACTTGGTTTCCAAACACAACCTCATCTTTTTAACTTTTTTTTCTTGACAGCCCTTCTTCTTTCCTTCTCCGTTCTTTTATCCTCGTCAGCAATTGTTGTGTATTTGGGTGCTTGGAACTGACTTAAAATAACACTCAGATACAGGAGTAAACTAACAAGCTTCTTCATTCCAGGACGCCACCTTGAGTCTCCCCCAGCGCATGTGTTCCCTCGCACAAGACATAACATATGCTAATTATATCACACACATCACAATTTGTTATTGAGCAATGAATGATTTATAATAAATGTTTTCTTGACATTTCAGAAACAATGAGGTCAAAAACACCACCATTTCCAATCAAAACTCAAGCAGAATCTCAAGAGGTAACATATTTTGATGGGCATAGCTTATTACTTCCATTGAATGCTTGGGTTTTGCCCATTAATGTAAGCACTTATTGCTTCTTGAAATAATCCACACAAATATTTTATTTAATGCTCATCCTTTCAGGAGGAGGAAGAAATTTCTACAAGTCCAGGTACTACAGAATTTATTAGTGATGCATATGAAGGATGCAATTTGAACCAAGAAAATCTACGGAAAGAAATTAAACAGCTAGTGTTGGATAAAAAGGATGGTGATTCAAAAGAAGGTGACACAAACTTATTAGCTATTGCAGCCAGTTTTTTTCTAACACTTTTCTTCAATTTCGAATCATAAATTTTGAGATGTCATTGATTTTATGTAAACCATATGTTGTTTAGTCAGTTCCATAGAAATGCAGTAATGCTAAAAATATTTTCCAGACTTGGCTTTCTATATTTTGTAGCTATCATGTAATTTGTTATTCAGACCTTATCAAATGACTTTCAGAAAGCATTTGATAAGGTCCCACATAGGAGGTTAGTGGGCAAAATTAGGGCACATGGTATTGGGGGCAGAGTGCTGACATGGATAGAGAAGTGGCTGGCTAACAGGAAAACAAAGAGTAAGGATTAACCGGTCCCTTTCAGAATGGCACAGACAGTGACTAGTGGGGTACCGCAAGGCTCGGTGCTGAGACCGCAGCTATTTACAATATACATCAATGATTTGGGTGAAGGGATTCAAAGTAACATTAGCAAATTTGCAGATGACACAAAGCTGGGTGGCAGTGTGAACTGTGAGGAGGATGCTATGAGAATGCAGGGTGACTTGGACAGGTTGTGGAAGTGGACAGATGCATGGCAGATTAAGTTTAATGCGGCTAAATGTGAGGTTATCCACTTTGGTAGCAAAAACAGGAAGGCAGATTACTATCTAAATGGCGTCAAGTTGGGAAAAGGGGAAGTACAACGGGATCTGGGGGTCCTTGTACATCAGTCTATGAAAGTAAGCATGCAGGTACAGCAAGCAGTGAAGAAAGCGAATGGCACGTTGGCCTTTATAACAAGAGGAATTGAATATAGGAGCAAAGAGGTCCTTCTGCAGTTGTACAGAGCCCTAGTGAGACCACACGTGGAGTATTGTGTGCAGTTTTGGTCCCCTAATTTGAGGAAGGACATTCTTGCTATTGAGGGAATGCAGCGTAGATTTACAAGGTTAATTCCCGGGATGGCAGGACTGTCATATGCTGAGAGAATGGAGCAGCTGGGCTTGTACGCTCTGGAGTTTAGAAGGATGAGAGGATATCTCATTGAAACATATAAGATTGTTAAGGGCTTGGACACACTAGAGGCAGGAAACATGTTCCCGATGTTGGGGATCTTGAACCTGGGGCCACAGTTTGAGAATAACCAGTTTACTTTGGAGCCACAACTACAATTTAGTATTTCAGTGGTTTGTATCAGTGTTATTGCTACAATAATTCTGTTAATTAATGCTAAACAGCAATTGTAACATGGAACTGGAAAATAGAAAACTTTCTGATTAATGTAGAAAACAGATTAAAGGGATTATGATCTCATAGAGCCAATAAATTAGCTGGGTCTTGAAGAACAGATCATCTGCTTCTTAATCTTTGACAAATCAAAGAGATACAGCATGGAAACAAGCCCTTTGGCCAAACTTGCCCATGCCGACCAAGGTGCCCCATCTGCACCAATCTCACCTGTTAGGCCCATAATCTCAAATCTTTTCCTATCCATGTCCCTGTCCAAATGTTTTTTTTAAATGTTCTTATAGTACCTGCCTCAATTACCTCCTCTGGCACAAAAAGCTAGAGTAACTCAGCAGGACAGGCAGAATCTCTGGAGAGAAGGAATGGGTGACGTTTCGGGTCGAGACCCTTCTTCAGACTAACCCAGCATCTGCAGTTCCTTCCTTTACACCTCTGGCAACTTGTTCCGTATACCCACCACCCTCAGTGTAGGAAAAAAGTTGCCCCTTGAGTTCCTATTAAAGCTTTGCCTTTTCACCTTAAACCTATGTCCCGGGGGAAGGTGGGCAGTGGTATAATTTAGAACATGCCACTATTTAAAAATTAGGATCTCCCATTTAAGAGACAAATTAAATACATTTTTGTCTGAGACTTTGGAAGTAAAGTCCTTAAATCCTTGAAGGT
Source organism: Raja brachyura (assembly GCA_963514005.1). The sequence goes on from OY740792.1 coordinate 23,783,584, forward strand.
GTTGGTAGTTATATTTTTGATAAAGGCATGAAAGGTTACCCTGAGTGGATGGAATCTGGAGTAGAAATTACAATTAATTCAGCCATGATTGTATTAAATGGTGGAGCAGGCTGGAGAGCCAAGTGGCCTGTTTGTACTCTTAATTCTTCTCAAAACAACATTCAAGGACATTGTTGTATATTGTATTTAATGCAGATACGTGTGAGGTATTAAATTTTGGGAAGTTCAAACAAGTGGGGCCTTGATAGTGAATTACAAGGCTCTGGGAAGTGTTGTAGAGCAGAGTGCTTCAAGTTAATAAGGGTTTTCATTGCATATGAGAATTTAGTACAGGTACATAGTTCCCTGAAAGTACCATCACAAGTAGATAGGATGGTAAAGAAGGCTTCTGGTACATCAGTCAGAATATTGAGTATAGAATTTGGGTGTTATAGTAGTACTGGACGGTGGTGAGGCCACATTTGCTGTATTGTGTTCAGTTTTGGTCACCCTGCTGTAAAATGGATGCAATTAAGCTGAAAATAGTGCAGAGAAGTTATGCAAGGATGTTGTCAGGACTCGGGGGCCTAAACTGTAGGGAGAGATTGGGCAGGCTAGGACTTTATTCCTTGAAGCACAGGAGGCTCTTCATATGATCATAAATGTGTATAAAATCATGTGGGGAATTGATTAGGTATGGATAGAGTATTTTAACCAGAAGAAGGGATTCAAGTGTGGGTGGAAAGATTTAATAGGAACCTGAGGGTCAACTTTTTCACTCAGAGGGTGATGGCTATATGCAATGAGTTGTCCAAGGCGGTACAATAACAACATTAAAAAACACTTGGACACGTACATATGGATAGGTTTAGAGGGATTTGGGAAAATACAGGCAAATGAGACTAGCTTTGGAGCATCTTGGTCGGCATGGACAAGTTGGGCTGAAGGGCCTATTTCCATGCTTTTAGACCGACTCTCACAGATTGCGAATTTTGCTACAAATGCATCCATTTATCATGAGCTTCATTTTTCAACAGCATCTGCTGACTGGGAGAGAGAACTGCAGCAGGAACTTCAAGATTTTGAAGTAGTGGTTGAGACAGAAAAAGCAGATGAAAATTGGGATAAGGAAATTGAAGAACTATTACAAGCTGACGATTGAACTGAGCAATGGTGCTCTCCAGTACTTTCACCGACACACAACTCAACTGGACCAGCATGATTCTTGAATTTTCTTCACACAGTCACCTGAACAGATAACTTTTTTAGTTTGTGAGTATTATTCTGAATAAAATGGGACAAATGATTCATCCATAATTCAGAGTAATTTACATCTTTATGTTCTCAAGGCAGGTGAGAAAAGTTATATTTCTAATTACGGGGATTTATGCTTTCTGTGTTTATATCGACCATTAATACTACTTATTGCATTTAATACAGGTGTAATGGTGATTTATAGGTGAATATTGCAACAAGCAGATATTTTATGTTCTGATTAGTTAATTGTAATGTCCACCAGAGACCAATAAAATTTCTAAGTGCTTCATGTGAATAAGGGTTTTCATTGCACCATGGTGCATATGATAATGAACTAATATGAATACAAAATATTTGTCTGGTTCAAATATATTTATGATAGGGATGCAATTTTTTTTGTTCTCCATTTCAATCCTAATTAAATGATAACAGCTTCCTTAAGTTAGTTATGGATCTAATAAAAATTTAACTGAACTGAATTAAAAATGGTTTGTGGGAAATAGTGACTGATTTTAATTTTTTTCAGACCTATAAATCAGATTAGTTCAGAAATAATCCAAAATGATTGTCATGCGTATAGATTAATAATATGAAATGTACAGGCCTGCTTTTCGTTTTCTGAAGGAAAATCTGATGAACTGCAATTGTTCCATAATTTGTGTGTTTTCAAATAAACATAATCTCTTGATTTCTATGGGATTTTTTTTGAATATTGTGTTTGGATGCATTTCTTTAAAATTCACACAACATTGTGGAAAATTGCATAATGTATGTAATTTCATTTTTGCCAAAATATATTAGTCACACTTGCAAGGCTGGAAATGTAGAAATATTTATAATTTTGCTTTGCTATTTGTGATATTTTTGTGAAATTTAAACCCTGTATTTGTATTAATTCTGAAAGCTATTAATGATTAAAAACACATTTTCACAATAGTTCCCCTACTCCAACACTTAAGCCCTCAGTGGTTTAACCATTTTAGCCTAAGTTGTCATTTTTCTCTTAATTATCATTTGTTAACATGTTCTGGGCCGACCTGTCATCTTCGTGATGAATAACAGAAAAAGTTGGTAAATTGTTTGTTGTGATTTGGATATTGTCATTTGCATTGCATTCCAGCCTGGATTCATTACTCGCCTAAAAATGAGGTCTTTGGGTGTTTCCGTAAAATGCACTTTGTTTCATCACAACACAAGGCTTGGATAAAAATTTGATTTGCTATTAAGTTGTACAAAGTTTTATTTCCAAGCTAAGTGTAACCTATGTATGCTTAATAAAAAGTTTTCTTTAGATTCATTTTATTTATTATATTTTACTGCTCTTTTGATGCATATTTGACATAAATTCATCCTAGATTGTAAATGATAAATGCAACTAAACCAAAATTGTTCAAAATAAGCGGGTTCGGTATTCTGAAAAATGCAAGGAATCATGGGATTTATCAAAGGTCACTTGCTATAAACAAAAAGTAAACTAAGCGCTGACTGTATAAACTGTGTATAAATTCTTATCTTTATTCCTGATTTATGTGTAAAAATATATTTAATCTGAGGAACAGGTAGCGGGAGAGCGGGGTGTAACAATGAGATAGAGGAGGCAAGTGCGAGTGGGAGATGGAGAGAGGGAGACTGGACCGGCGGAGAGACATTCTTGGCAGCTGCATGCACACAGACCCGCGTCTCATCAACAGCCAGGATCTGCTGCCGAACTGCCACTGGACTGTCCCCTTCACCCGTCCCACGAGTGTCCCATCCCCGGCCGAGGGGCGGCCAGAGACGTCCAGACCGGAGCAGCGGCCCACAGCCAGCGCAGATAAGTGCCAAGCCCAGTTCAACTCTGCCTGCCCCGCTGGCCAAGCGACAGCCCCGGACCGACGGGACAGCTGCCCGGAGGAGTGGTGGCTCACAGCCACTGGGGAGATGAAGCGCTAACCCCAGCTCTGCTCCGCCAGGCCAGCCGACAGCCCTGGACCGACGGGCCAGCGGCTCGGAGGAGCGGCAGCCCACAGCCAGCGCGGAGAAGAAGTGCCAACTCTGGCCCAACCTCGCTCCAACTCCCTAGGAATCCGCTTCCCGACGGGCCAGGGACCGCCGGCCGCAACCCCCGCCCCACCCAGCGGCTGCCGGCCAACCCCTCCCCCGGCACTGGTGAAAGCCGAGCACCAGACATCAAAGGAGACACACACAAAGCGCTGCAACAACACAGCGGGACAGGCAGCATCCCCGGAGAAAAGGAATTGGTGACGTTTCAGGTCGAGACCCTTCTCCAGAGATGTTGCCTGACCGGCTGAGCCACCGCAGAACCCGTGTGCATCCCCGCCGATGACCGGAGCTCGACCTCCGCCAGCACGAAGCGGGTCAACCGACAGCCACTGGACAAGGCAAGAGGCGTGGCAGACGGTCCCCGGCCTGCCAGAGCCGATGTTGAGCCAGCTCCTCCTCTCGGCGCCGGCTGCAAGTCCGTGACTGCCACTGCTCCAGGCTTCCGCCCTGGCTGCCGGCCAACATGGTTGGACAGGCAAAGCTGAGCTGGAGCCAGCGCCAGCCCCCACCCCCCCCCACCCACCCACGCTCAACTGCACGTCTGGGGCAGCCACCAGCCCAGGGCCACTCGGACTCCCCCGGACAGGGACGAGACGCCCTGGAGGGAACGGGGATGGCCCAGCAGCAACTCAACAGCCCCCGCACCGCCGGAGACCTGACCCTGACCACGAACTAAACGCAGGCCTGCACACAAAGCAGCACCACAGCTGCCGAGAATGTTTATAGCGAGTGACCTATGCCCTGGGCATGCACAGTCGGAATACCGAACTCGTTTATTGTAAGCAATGTTTTCACCATCGTACAAAGAGAGGAGGGAATCTTTCAATTTTTTTCCGTTGGGGTTTCTTTTTATTTGGTGCAGGTAATTCCTTGTCAAATACAACTTGTCAAAAAATTTCAGTTTTTGTGTATGCTTCAGATGTCACACCACTATTTGGAGAGAAGGAACCTTACTAATGCCCACCAAAATCCAAAGCATACCCTAAGGTGAAAGGAGTTGTTGGTGACTGAGGAAATTGTGGTTTCGCTAGCTGTCTTTGTTATTAAGGTGCTTTATCCTATGTCTTTCTATTTCTCTCACTCCCTCATTTTATTGTTATAAATTCTCTTGCTGATCTTTAAGGTTTTATTTCCTTCTCATACATTTAAACTCAGTCTATTATAACCCGTCTTTAATCCCAGGAGATTTCAACTGTTTTCACCTTGAATTCTGGAAGCAGATCTGATCAGCACAATATCCTTTGATGTACACCTCTGAAAACAAAGGGAATCCAGCAATTGGCTACTCTGGCACCCTTGGAACTTTGGTGGTGCTGGACAGGCAGATTTTCCTGACCATTGGATTTTATTCTATTAATTCACTCATATTTTTAATTCACTCTTTTTAGATGTTGCAAAATACGACGCATATTCCAGTGAATCTAGTGAGTTTAGAGGAAGCATAGGAAACAAAACCAGGCGAGTTTGAAGGAAGTGTGTAGGATGCAACTACAGACGCTGGTTTAAACCTAATGTCCCTGTCCCACTTACGAAACCTGAACGGAAACCTCTGGTGACCTTGCGCCCCACCCAAGGTTTTCATGAGGTTCCCGGAGGTTTTGGTCACTCCCTAATGGTCGAAAGTGGTTTCCGCGTAGTCGAGGCTTCTTCTATGTTACTGCGATTATTTCAACAAAATCAAAACCGGCCTCAACTAAAAATAGGTTGCCGTTTGGTCGAAGCCAGTGGAGTAGGGTCGCTGTTTACTTACAGGCAGTCGAAGGCAATCTCCTTCGCTGACTGGCCATTTTGATTGGCTCATTGGAGTTTTCAGCAAATATCCTACAGGATCTTTGGTTTTCAGGACCTAGAAGATCCACCGGAGGGTAAAATGCCCGCTAACTTTATTAAACGTCTTAAAACCGTCTCCACCCCTTCTCCCTCCCCATCTCTAGCCCCTTGTCTCGCCCCTTCTCTCCCCTCCTCCCGTGCTTTCTAAAGGACTTACCGTGCTCTGTGGCAGCCATTTACCTTCCTCCTCATCGCGCAGACAGCGCTCCTCCGCTGTCCCTGGCCCCCACCTTCGCGATGTTTTTGTGTGTGTGTGTGCGCGGTCCGGAGCAAAGATCCTGTAGGATCTTTAGTCAGTAGATGCAGCTCACACTTCGGTCGAGGCATTCCAGGCGAGTGACCAAAACCTCTGGTGACTCATGGAAACCTTGGATGGGGCGCAAGGTCACCAGAGGTTTCCGTTCAGGTTTCCTAAGTAGGACAGGGGCATAAGATAGACACAAAAAGCTGGCATAACTCAACGGGTCAGACAGCATCTCTGGAGAAAAGGAATATGTGACGTTTCGGGACAAGACCCTTCCTTGACCCAAAACCTCAGCTATTCCTTTCCTCCAGAGATGCTGTCTGATCCGCTGAGTTACTCCAGCTTTTTGTGTTTATCTTGAGTTTGAAGGAAGAATGGGAATAAAGTCCACATGAGTTCAAAAGGATTCTGGAAATGGATTTCTGTGCCCCAGTGTTTAAAGGGAGTTTTGGAAAAGGAAAAGGAATAGGATGAGCCAGGTGCCAGACTATGTTTTCCAAACAATAGGACAGCAGAGTGTAAGAGGTTTACAACATTGGCAAAAAAGATATGCCTTTACTGATTTTTTCCTTAAAAAGCTTTCATCATCTACAGCTTAGCAACTGGTAAACCAATATCTATTTGCAACAAAAAGAAGATAGGCACAAAACTGGAGTAACTCAGCGGGACAGGTAGCATCTCTGGAGAGAAGGAATGGATGACGTTTTGGGTCGAGACCCTTCTTCAACAACTTGCAACAAGTGGGTAGGAAGGAACTACAGATGCTGGTCTACCATCCCTCCACCAAACTTGCCTTCACTCGTACTTCACTCATACTTCCCCATTATCACCAACACATTTGTTGTCACATCTCACTGGAACTTTCTTCCTTCAATAATAACCCATTGCAAGTCCTTCTGCAACTTACCACCTACCCCCTTCTCCGCCTTACTACTAACCCACCCCACAATTGTCACCACTTCCATCCACACTCACAACTAGCCTATTGCTCACCCATCCCAGTTCTCATTCTCCATATGTGATGAGCCCAACATTTCCTGATGTATTGAAGACTTACATCAACAAAGAATGCAGTGTCCACGATATCCAAGGTCCTTGCCAAGCTTGAAGCAAAGCTGCTCCTTCTCTATTACTTTTCATCATCTGCACCTCAACACTGGTGAAAGTCATTTGCCTTTGGTTGCCATAGCTTTCACTGTGAGGTCACATGATACCACCTCCATGGTAACAATGGGGAGAGATGATGTCGCCCCCAGGTTGTCCATAAGAACTGAGGGCGGGAGGAGGTGAACACAATTTTAAGATATTTTTGGTGCACGTAAGGTGGATCTGTTGCTCATTTTATTCAATCCACCTTGGTTCTGCAGCTCATGGTCCTTCTCTTAGTAAGTATCTGTCCTCCTTGATAACTCGGTTTACCTACAGCTTTATGCGCAAGGATTATATGTATTTCTGCTGGCTCTTAAGTAGGTATGTTACAACACTTACCTTTGGCTACGCTGCATTTCTGCCACTGCCCGTGTGCGCGACTTTGGCGCCTTTGAGAGGGGGTGGGTTTAAAATGCCGTTTACTCCAGACTATTCAAATCGATTCATCTCGGGGTTTAGTTGCTCAAGAGAAATCGCTCTCACATTTGTTTTATGGAGTTATTTTTTTACTACGCTGGATCATTTATTAGCAGGAGTGAATTAAAAATCATCTTCTAAAGCTGTGAACGCTGACAACGGGATTGCGGCACGCGTGGTCGCAGCGGCTGACTGCTCTCCGTCTCGGTGCTCTTTTTTGTTGTTCGTGTAAGTTTCATTGTCCGTGCACGTCTTCACTACTGAATCTGCGAATATCCGCTATACCCGCCAGAACCTCATGGACGTCGGTGACCAGCATCAGACATCTGTTTCGAGTGTCTTTCATCACACGCATAACATCCCAGATGACATAGTGAGACCATCGGGCTCTCCGTGGATTGTTGTCGGGTCCAGGAGGCGGCGCAGACGGAGGAGGGAGAGGAAGCAGAAGCGAGGCCGCAGATCAGGTGTTTTGCTAAGGCTAAGAAAACAACCACATAAGCCACCTCTACCGAGCCTGTATCTCTCCAATGCCAGATCCCTGGTTCATAAAATGGATGACCTGGAATTACTACTCGCTGGAAATCGATATGTTTGTGACTGCTGTGTTTTGATTATCACTGAAACCTGGCTTCACCAGGGGATACCTGATGCTAGCATGCAGCTAGCAGGACGCTTTCTGCTCCACGGGGACAGGACTATGGACTCCAGTAAGAGCAGGGGAGGGGGCCTCTGTATCTACGTACATGAGAACTGGTGCAACAACGGGACAATCATAGACAAACATTGTTCCCCTGACCTCGAGTACATGTCTGTAAGATGCCGGCCTTTTTTTCTGAGAGAACTAACAGTAGTGATTGTCACGGCTGTGTATATTCCACCCGACGCCAATGTAAACACGGCGCTTTCTCTCCTGCTGAACAGCAGCGGGCCCACACCGAAGGCGTTCACATAATTGCAGGGGACTTTAATAAGGCCAACTTGAAGACTGTATTGCCGAAATTTTATCAACATGTCGTGTCCTACTAGAGGGGAGAACACGCTGGATCATGTTTATTCCAATATCAAGCACACGTATAGAGCCATTCCCCTCCCCCAACTCGGCCAGTCAGATCATCTCTCCCTCCTGCTCTCCCCAGCCTACACATCCCTCAGACGCAGTGCCAGGCCGACCATAAAGACTGTTACAACCTGGCCTGAAAATGCACTCTCCAAACTACAGGACTGCTTCACACAGACAAACTGGGACATTTTCGAACACCAGGATCTGGAAACATTCACAGGAACGGTACTGGACTATATCAAGTTCTGCATCGGAAACGTGACTGTGGACAAAAACATTCAGGTTTTCCCAAACGAGAAACCCTGGATGTCCAGCCAGGTCCGCACACTCCTCAGGGCCCGCGATGATGTCTTCAGGTCAGGTGACAGAGCTCTGTACAGGGCTGCTGGAGCCGATCTGGAAAGGGGAATTAAAAAAGCCAAGGTGGACCATAAGAGGAGCATAGAGTCCCACCTGTCCAGCAATAACACACGGAGGTATGACGGGGCATACAAGGCATCACAAACTACAGAGGCTGTGCCACAACAACAGAAGACCTGAGTGCGCTGCTGGCAGAGAAGCTAAATTGCTTCTTTTCCCGCTTTGAAACATCACAACAGCAGTACTCATCTGCTACAGCCCTGCTCCCACCCTTACCTGGCTCCTGCACTACTCCACTCACTGTAAGGGAGCACAATGTCAGACGGGTGCTCCTGGCAGTGAATCCCAAGAAAGCTGCCGGCCCAGATGGAATACCTGGTAAGGTGCTCAAAGCGTGTGCCCACCAGCTCACTGTCATCTTCACCAGAATCTCTCCCTGGACCAGGCAGTTATCCCGTCCTGCCTAAAATCAGCCACAATCGTCCCAGTGCCGAAGAAGTCTCCCATCACCAGCCTAAACGATTACCGTCCCGTGGCCTTCACTCCGGTAATCATGAAGTGTTTCAAGAGATTGGTCCTCCAGCACATCAAGGACTATCTCCCTCCGGACTTTGACCCCCACCAATTCGCCTATCGCCCAAACAGATCCACAGAAGACGCCATCACCGTAGCTCTCCACTCTGTGCTGAGCCACCTGGAGCAGGGGCAGAGCTACGTCCGGATGCTCTTTGTGGATTACAGCTCAGCTTTCAATACTATCATTCCGGACATTCTCATCAACAAACTGGTCACTCTCAGCCTCCCCACTCTCACATATGCCTGGATAAAGGACGTCCTCACCAACCGGCCCCAGATTGTGAGACTCGGCCCCCACCTCTCCTCCACTCGCATGTTAAGTACCGGCTCCCCGCAGGGCTGTGTGCTAAGCCCCCTCCTATACTGTCTCTACACCCACGACTGTAGTCAGGCCCACAACAACAACTGAATTGTCAAGTTTGCTGACGACACTACAGTAGTCGGACTCATCTCAAGGTGCGACGAGGCAGCCTACAGAGCGGAAGTCCTGAAGTTGACAGCCTGGTGCTCAGAAAATAACCTGGCTCTGACCACCAAGAAAACCAAAGAGCTCATTGTCGACTTCAGGAGGCACAGCATCGACTTAGCCCCCTTATACATCAACGGCGAGTGTGTGGAGAGGGTCCACACCTTCCGGTTTCTCGGCGTCCTCATCTCCGCTGACATCTCCTGGACAGACAACATCACAGCGGTCATTAAGAAGGCTCAGCAGCGGCTGCACTTCCTGAGGGTCCTCAGGAAGCACAACCTGGACTCCAACTTGCTGCTGACCTACCCCTCGTCCATTGAGAGCCTGTTGACATACTGCATTACAGCATGGTACGGCAGCTGCACCATGGCAGACAGGGAGAGGCTTCAGAGGGTAGTTAGGGCAGCACAGATGATCATCGGCTGCCCTCTCCCCTCTCTGATGGACACTTACATCTTCCGCTGCCTCAGCAGGACGAAGAACATCATCAAGGACAGCTCCCATCCTGCATTTGGCCTGTTCAACCTGCTGCCCTCAGGGAGGCACTATAGGTGCATCAGCACAAGGACAAATAGACTCAAGAACCGTTGCTTTCCAAAATCCATTATCTCCCTGAACTCACACATGCACTGACTTCACAGCCTAACCCCCAGCTTTCATCTATCCACCTACTGTAATTTGTACTGTAAATGTAACTAATTTCCAATATGTGCAATAACCCATACTGGATATAGGAATCCTATTTATTCATTTTATTTATCCATTGTCTTTTTATAGATATGTATATAGCGCCGCAGAACTGTGCACCTTATCCCCCCCCCCCCCCCCCCCCCCTTTTGTTTTGCACTGAGTAGGAGCAGCTTTTAATCTCATTGTACATGTGTATAGTGACAGTAAAAGGCATTCTGATTCTGATCTCACGTAGGGGACAAAACAAGGTACTTTTTACATAAAAACATGCTTCTTAGGATGCCTTTATTCAAAATTTCACGTTGCGAAAAGGTGACTTAGAAAATATACGAACTGGCAGTATTTTTCCTGCCGACTGGGGGTTAAATTCACGCAAACCGCAACGTTCCAAACGATCGCGTTCCACAAAAACCCACTAGCAAGATGATTTAAATGGCCATTAATTTATGGGAATTAAACACTAAATTCCTTCAATTTGGCCTATAAATTCATGACAGATTTAAAAATCATGTTATAGTGTGAATTCTTGTGTGAATGTTATTTGGACACTTAGGCTTTTAAAAAATGTTAACCTTTTCTGAAGAAATGGATAGATGTTTCGATCTAGTAATTGAATTTTGTAATTAGCTACAATTAGGTAACTAACTAATTATATGCTTTAATTTCAGGTCAACCAAGTAAGATTGTTTCATATTTGTTTCAGAATGCTTCAATCTATAATAACAGAAAATTTCATTCAGTTCTCTTAATTTTTAAGAATGTGATGGGCTTTTGACTGTCCTTGATCACAGCTTTTGTGTTAAGTCAATGGAAAAGCAATAGGGAACAAGATGCTAATTTTCGAGTATGAAAATGACCATAACTTTTTTAATACTGAAGATATGAAAGTGAATTAGGTGTCAAATTAAACTTTTTATGCATTATCTGATGGGATAAATTTTCAAAATCTGAAAATGTTGTAACATTGCTATCTTAAGTGAAGAGGCAGATGCTGAAATGAGCCCGAGCGGACCTGCTCCTACTCAGTGCTCTCTACTTGTAGACCATTAAATAAGTGAATTATTCCCTGATCAATACATTTAATCTCCTTAAACTCTAGTACATCACAATCTCCATATCCATGGTATACATTAAATAAACCATTCCACGGTTGACCTATGGTAGGGTAACGCAGTCATGGACAAAGGATTAAGTTTTAAATATAGTAGTCATTAATACAAATGAGAACCAGTCTTCCTGAATTACTTCAGGATATAGACTGCAAGTAGTAAACAGTTTTGTAAGTTAAAAGTACAGTTCCATGATTAAGCACCTCAGTAAGAAGGTATGTTACAAAACTTACCCTTAGCAGTGCTGCAGTTCTGTCACTGGCCGTGTGTGCGACTTTGGTGCCTGTGGGGGGGGTGGGGTTAAAATGCGGTTTTCCCCTTGCCATCCGGAGCTTTCTTTTGTCGGAGTGCGATCTATGTCTGGAGATTCGTTCCAACTGCCGGTAAGTTAATTTTTTTAAAAATAAATAGCCCGACTATTTCATCGCTGCAGTAAAATAAAAATTAGCTCCTAATGCCGTGAACGCCGACAACGGGGACCGATTTTACGTAGGGGACAGGTAAGTGAAAGCTGTTTATTTTTACATATAAACCTACTTTTTTAGATGACTTTAATCAATATTTCATGTTGCGAAACGGTAATTTAGTCCCCATATGAACCGGCAGAATTTTTCCTGCTGATATGGGGTTTAAATTCATCGCAACCGCAACGTTCTAATCCATCGCGTTGCAGAAAATCCCACTCGCAAGCTGTTTAAAATGCCCATTAATTTATGGGCATTAAACACTGAATTCCTTCAATTTGGCCTATTAATTAATGACAATTAGATTTAAAAATCATGTTATATTGTGGATTCTTGTGTGAATGTTAATTGGACACTTAGGCTTTACATTTAAAAAAAAAATTTTCTTAAGAAATGGATAGATGTTTAGATCTAGTTATTGAATTTTGTAATTAGCTACAATTGGGTAACTAACTAATTATATGCTTTAATAGTAAGATTAAACGAGAACTTACCAGTTTGAAGTTTGATCTTTATTTTATGAGGAGTTGCGATGAGGGATTTCGTGAAGAACCCGCCAGCACGCAAGCGCGACATACTTCAAAGCAGCGGTGTGGAATCACAGAACCAAGACCAAGAAATGACTTGTTATAGTAAGATTGAAGAGACTCTAGTTACCAGTTGACTTTATGATCGAGGGTTGGGAGCGGAGGGCACGAAATCCCTCATCGCAACTCCTCATAAAATAAAGATCAAACTTCAAACTGGTAAGTTCTCGTTTAATCTTACTATTTCATTTCGGAGTCACGTGAGTGACTTCGTGAAGACTTCAAAGCTTCTGTGATTTCACGCCCTGGACAACGTCCATGCTATCACACACGCTACTGAAAGGATGGACAGGAGTAACCAATTTCCGAAGCTACTATTCTGAAAAATAATAATATTTATTAATAACAACAACAAAGAAAAAAACCCTCACTGAGGGGTGACTGTATGTTCTCGGCCTGCATCTAGCACGGCTCCTGCGAACATTCCAGGTATGGTGACGGGTTTATTATAAAACCGCTGAAAGGTGGCTTCACTGGCCCATCCCGCTGTGGCAAGTATCTGGTCCATGGGCACCTCCATGACCTTTGCCGCCGACGTAGATGCTGCCCTGGTGGAATGGGATTTAAAAACATCAGTGTCAATACCTGTCGTTTTTAAGACGATCCTGAGCCATCTGGAGATCGTCTGTGCCGTCACTCTATGGTGAGGTTTTTTGTGGCTGATGAGCAGGTATTGCTCCATTCCCCTTAATTTCCTCGTCACTTTAATATAGTGGCGGATATGGGTGGCTATGCACAGCCTAGCATCAGCGGGGTATGCTGGAAACACCAGCTGCAGCCCTGTGAATCCAGGTCTATGCTGCTTCAGCAATTCATCAATGAAGAAACTGACCCGCTCAGGGGTAGAGATCATCTTGTCGATATTGGCCTTGTGAAGCGTCTGCACCCTTTGTGCCGAAGTGAGCGCCATCATCATCACCAACTTCAGGGTGAGTTTGTCCAGTTCAAGCCCAGCCATGGGTGACCACGTCCTGAGTAGGGTCAGTACTTTTCCAATATCCCAGGTGATGTTGTAACGGGGCCTTGCCGGGTTGGAATTAAATATTCCCCGCATCAGCTTGGAGACCAGTTTGTTAGATCCTACCTCAATATTGAGGTAGGATGATAGGGCACTCCTGGCGCTATTGATGGCACTGTAATTGAGATGTTCATCATGGTGTAGCCCCGCAAGAAATTCCAGCACGTCTGTGATGGAGACGGAGTCATATGCAATGTCCAGGCGGCCGCAATAGGTTTCCCATTTCCTGATGTGCGATAAGTATTGCCGTCTTGAGGACTCCCTGCATGATGCTCCCATGGTATCCATTGTCCTTGATGATAGACCATACTGTAGTAAAGGTCTGTTCAAATCCTGCAAGCCAATAGATTCAAGTGACTATAGCAGGGGTGTGGTTTCCCTGTGACAGGGTTCGTCACCAATTGTGGGCAACCCTCTAAGAGGACCCATGGTTGACTTATCATTCCAAGGACCACCGGATACCATGACTGCGTAGGCCAGTCGGGTATGATAAGGATGCCCTTAGCAGCATCGAGCTGGATTTTCCGCAATACCCGACTGATGAGGCAAAATGGAGGAAATGCATAGAAAAACCATTTCCCCCAATCTAGCGAGAACGCGTCCATCACCATTGCCCCAGGATCTGGTTCCCATGATGCGTATGTTGGTACCTGATGGTTCAACCGTGACGCAAAAAGGTCAATATCCGGTTTACCAAATTTGGCTGTAATTTTGGTGAATATTTGGGAGTTCAACATCCACTCGATGTTGTCATTAAATTTCCGTGACCTGGTGTCCGCCACTGTGTTGAGCTTACCTGGTAAGTAGGTAGCTGAGATCCAAATATTCCGTTGAATACACCAGAGCCAAATTGTGTTTGCCAATTCATCACATGAAATTGACCTGGTACCGTCCATATGATTCAGATATGCCACCGCAGTGGTGTTGTCTATTTGGAGACTGACATGAGTGTCAGTAATGTTTGAACAATAAGCTCTTAGTCCGTGGAATGCTCCCAGCATCTCCAAATAGTTTATCCCCTGTGCTGACAACAGAGTAGCTTCAAGTGAGTCCCATCTACCTCCACAACTGGTGTTGTTGTCCGTAGCTCCCCAGCCATGGGAGCTTGCGTCTGTTTGTAAGTATACCACCGGACGAGGCACAATGATGGGTTTGAATGAGTTATGGATATTGCCAATCCACCATTGCAACTCAATTTTTGCCTTGAGCGGCAGCTGCATAGGTCTATCAAAATGTCCAGCATTTGATTTTAATGCTGCTATTTTTGATCTTTGCAAATTTTGATAATGTAAAGGTCCAAATTGAGCAGCTGGAAAGACTGCTACAATTTTCCCAATTACCTTGGCAGTTTGTCTAATTGACGGTATACTGGCGCAGACCAGATTCTTACATGCTTGAAACACATCCCCAACTTTATTAGTTGGTATGGTGGTGATCATGCGATTGGCGTCTACCGTGAACCCCAGGTAGTCCATGATCTGTGCGGGGAAGAACTTTGATTTGTCTGGATGGATAATAAATCCCATTTTTTGAAAAATTTCCACTGTGGCTGAAACTGCCAATTCTGCTGACTCCAGTGTATGTCCAATTATCAGAATGTCATCCAAATAAGCCATGACCGTATGATTTTGCCTCCTTAGTGTAGCTAGTACTGGCTTGAGTAGTTTAGTGAACAGTCTGGGGGCTGTGGTAAGCCCATTGGGTAATGCTTTGTATTGCCAAAGCTGATCCATCCAGATAAACTTCAAGAACTTTCTGTGATGTTTCCGAATGGATACTGAATAGTATGCATCTTTTAAATCAATGCATGCCATGAAGCAGCCCTTCGAAATCAAAGATTTGGCTGTTTCGAACGTGTCCATTTTGAAATGGGTATATTTTACAAAGGTATTCAAGTGAGTTAAATCTATAATGACCCGACATCCACCATCTTTTTTGGTTTTAGTAAATATATTAGATACGAATTCAATTGGTTCATGTGTGGTTCTTTCTATCACCCCTTTCTCTTGTAATCTCAAGATTTCAGCATAGCCTTCTGCTGATTCCTTTTTGGAAAGTGCAAATTTGCGATTTGGCATATGCTGAGGTGGAGGCAATTGGCCATTAATAAACTCAATTTCATAACCCTGAATACTTTGTAAGATAAACTCATCTGAGGTGATGGTTTCCCATGCCTCCTTAAATCCCCGTAGTTTGCCCCCAACCTGTGAGGTTAGACATGCAAGTGCATGGAATCCAGACCGCCTTACCTTCATGGTTATCGGTGGTCCCTGATATGTTTGGTGGGACGTGGAGGTGCTGGGTTGCGTTGTTGATGTGGAGTCCGCATTTTCCATGCTGGCCGCTGAGGGCCTAGTCCTAAAAAAGGCCTGGGCTGAGGAGGCTGTTGATATTGAGGAGGCGCCGGAATGTAGGTCCTTGCTGGCCTGTCGGTTTGACCTCGCGGCCTAAAATAAGGTGTTTTCTTGGCCGGAAGTCTGGTCACAGTATGTGATCTCATCAGACCCACTGTTTTAGCATGGTCATCTAGGTCTTTGACCTGCTTCGGGAGGTCTTCTCCGAACAGCTGTCTGGGTGGTGGTGTAGGAGGTGCTCTGCATAGTCCCGCAAATTTGGGGTTCAACGAAGGTTTAATTATGCTTTTCCTGAAAGCGCTGATTTCGTACTGCGTATTACAAAGCAGTGCTAGAGCATCCTCCTGTTCGGTGTTTAAATCAACTCCGTCCACTGACCTTGCAAAAGCGGTAATCCCAGACGTAAGTAGTTTCAGGATTCTCTGCAGTTTCACTTCCTGCGCTCTGATGCCCGGGCTGATATTGCCCCAGATTGGCATGTTTACAATCGGCACGTTGAGTGAATTGCAATTTCCTGGAGCCTTGTGTCTTTCCATGGCCTTCGCAAGGACCTCCTCCTGTAGCTGGTGGTTCGTGAGGTAATCTATGGTCGCGGCCAGTTTAGTGTTGAGGGGTTGTCCTGAAGATACGGGTAACCCGAACTTGGCTGCTACATCCAGGAGCTCTTCCTGGGGGACCTCAGGTGCTGCTGGGGCATGTACCAGGATCTCCTCCTCTTCTGGCCTCATGCTGTCCATAGATGGTGATGGGGATATGTCCATAAGTCCTCTGGAACTGTGAGCGTCCTGTCTTTGATTTAGTAGGACTTGTTCCAATATCCTCTCCATACGGTCCAAGCGCCCTTCATCGTGCATGTATGGGCGGTTAGAGTCCTCATGCCTGAAGGAACTACTGAGGCTCCCGTCGTCGGCCCGTACCTCGTCGAGGTAATATCGGTGCCGTGACGATGTGTCGCTACCAGCCGCCTCGGCGAAGCTGAGCGATTCCCGCGCGGATCTGCTCAAGCGCCTCCTTTTCGCTGAGCTGCATCCGGCTGCCTCTGAGGGCATAGGTGGGGAGAGGTCGGCACCCAACGCCGCAGCGTGGTGACCCGACATCCGCGCGGGCTTGCCGACTGTCCTTGATCTGGACCCAGACGGCGTACGGTCCCGACCCGCCCCCAGCGGGGGAAGCGGTGACCGTGACGAGACTCCACCCGCGTGACTCCTTCTGGTCCTCCTGGGTGGTGAGTCCATGCTGGCCCTCCTTGGTCTGCCAGTGGATTCGGGTCTCGCCGATTCACCAGACCACATTCTGGTGGCTCCTGGTGAGACCTCAGCCCTAGAAGGGCTAGGTAGTTGAGCTCTATCCCTGGTTCCTTCGAGAAGGCTCAGGGAGAAGGGCCGTGCGGCAGCACGCGGGTCCCTTTTGCTCGTCTCCGCCAATGACCCAGTGGGTGACAGAGAAATGGAGTCAGGGTGCCCCTGCTCCGGCGCTGTACCGAGTTCTTGCTCTGCGGGACCCCCGCTAGAGCACAGCTGCGTCGGTGAACCGGGTCCTGTGATAACAGGGCTCCCCGATTTGCGCGCCTTTTTCCCGGCCCGTCCTACCGCTGTAGACGGGGACTCCGGGATGGGTGGCCGGCAACTCCTTCCAGAAGTTATGGCCCCGGTGTGGAGGCAACCTTACAACGGGCACAGAGCATGTTTTACTGGCCTGGTATGACCAAGTACATACGTGACAAAACTAAAGTCTGCGCCATCTTCAAACGCCTGACGCCACACCAACAGAAGCAGCCCTTACTGCCGCACACCGTTCCACCAAACCTTATTTCCATTCTGACCCACTCATCTCTCACCACACATCATTAATCTCTCCCCACTCTTCAATGACCACTCCCACCCTTCCCATAAACTTGCCTTGACTCAGCCAAATCATCCCTCTTCATCACCATCACATTTGCTACCAACTCTTTATCTCACTGGAACTCTTCCTTCTTTCAACAATAAACCATTGACGATTCGCCGCCAAACCATCCCCATCTCATCATGTACCTCTTTCTCCCCATTACGACTCACCCACCCTTCATCAATCAGCACCTCCATCCGCACTACAACCCACTCCACAACACTCACCAATTCCATCCACACTCACAACGAGCCTATTGCCCACCAACCCTGTTCCCATTCTCCACATTTGATGATGAGCCCAACAGTTCCAAATGTATTGAGAACAGACTTACATCAACAAAGCTTGTAGTGCCCCTTGCTGAGCCTGAAGCAAAGTTGCTCCTTCTCCATTGCATTTCATCAACTGCACCTCAACACTGGTGAACAACCTTTGCCTTTGGTTGCCATGGCTTTCACTGTGAGGTCATCTGACATCCCCTCCATGGTAACAATGGGGGAGATTTGATGTCACTGTAGATTGGTTATCTCCTACTAACCGATTGTAGTGTTTGTTAGTAGTAGCTCTGCCTACTATGCGGTTTATATTACCAGGAGTTTGCTTATGTAATTCAGTTTGAGTAGTTGCTAGTTACTGTAACACCCTGCAGACCAATGCTGTAAGTGTACTTTAATAAATATGTGTTGTACCTTGACGTGTGCATGACTCGACATTACATGGGGTCAGAAGTGGGATCAATGGCGATGTTGTACTTTGGGGCAGCTTACCAAGCTAACCGTTAAGCTGTTCTCTATATTGAGAGAGTTTCTGCTGAGTGGAGCCTCCAGCGGGAAAGAGTTGATGGACAACATAGCCAAAGTACCCTAGGCCTAAATCGTGGCATGCATTGATACCAAGCTAAAACAACTAATGGCGCATTCTTATCTTACGAAATCACTATCTTGAATAAACCCATTCACACCGCTCCGGCTTGCCTGCAATGGATGATGATACAGCTGCAGCGTTTTGATTTCAACATTGTCTACAATAAAGGCAAGGACATGCACACAGCTGACACGCTATCAAGGGCCCCACGCAAAACCAGTGAACAATAGCCCTCTGAAGAGGACCAGTTCTCAGTAATGAAGGTATCGTATGTTCCCACTGATTGCCTAAGCAGCCTGGCAGAGCACATGGCTGCTGACGAGACTTTACAATTGCTGTCTAGTCATCCGGCATGGCTGACCGGATAAACAACACAGCACCCCGCTCACAATCCACCCATACTTCCTGGTTCGCTACGAACTGGTGTTACAGGATGGGATTATAGTCCCAAAGCAGTTGTCCCAGCCGTTCTCTGGGTCAAGTACTTTGATGCCGTCCACAGTGGCCACCCCGGTGTGGAGGCAACCTTACAACGGGCACAGAGCATGTTTTACTGGCCTGGTATGACCAAGTACATACGTGACAAAACTAAAGTCTGCGCCATCTTCAAACGCCTGACGCCACACCAACAGAAGCAGCCCTTACTGCCGCACACCGTTCCTCCTCTACCGTGGTCCACTGTAGCCACTGACATATTCGAATGGCATGGGAAACACTATCTGGTTCTCGTCGACTCATATTCGGGCTGGTTTGATATTGATCTACTCCAAACCATCACATCTGGAGCAGTTATCCAGAAATTGCAATGCCATTTCTCCGTGCATGGTTCCCCTGCACGCCTTCTATCCGACAACGGCATATAGTTCACCAGCCAGCTTTTCAGAAACTTCGCTCAATGATGGGACTTTCGACATATCACCAGCAGCCCTGAGTTTCCGCAGTCCAACGGACTCGCCAAACGGGCCGTCCAAAGGGCAAAACAACTAATGGAGCATTCTTATCTTGCAAAATCTGACCTATTGGGACCTGCTCAATTTAAGGAACATTGCCAGGGATCCCATACTGAGTTCTCCAGCCCAACGACTGATGTCTCATCATACCTGTGCTGCCCTGCCTGTACCCTAGCAGCTTTTGCAGCCAGAGGTCCGTTCTTCTCCCGTGGTCCAGAAACAACTACGATTGAAGCGTGATGCACAAAAATCGTTCTTTTGACATGTCCACTAAGCCACTTAAACCTCGCTCCAGTGGACAGGTTGTTCGCCTCCAGACCAACAAGGGCTATGGCCGTCTGGGTCACATCCACAGACCTGCCAAAGAACCGCGCTCTTACCTGGTAAGCGCAGATGGGGCCATTTACAGACACGCCCGTCAACATCCCGTTCCTGTGAAGGAACCACGTCCTGCAACTGCGTATCCAGAGGTCTCGCGTTTTGTATACCCTCCCACTACTGGGCCGACTGCTCCACAGCCAGAGACTGTGTCCTCCGTGGCCTCTCCACGGCGTTCAGCGCCCAGCTCGCCTATTTCACCACCTCCACCCGACGTGTCTCCGGTGCAATCCCTGGTCACATCCCCAGTCCCCTTCCCAGTCACTTCACTGGTGAAAGGAGGAGATGCAGATTCCTACCGCACACACGCCGAACGGGTCAGCAGGCCACTCCTTAGATACGGCGATTTTGTGTAACCATCTATACTTCCCCATATGCGTTAGTAGCGTTTCGGCTACTGTATTGTTTATCCACCATGTATCCATGTATCTATGCTTTATTTTGTTTCTACAAGGAAAGATGTAGATTGGTTATTTCCTACTAACCAATTGTAGTGCTTGTTAGCAGTAGCTCCACCTACTATGCGGTTTATATTACCAGCAGTTTGCTTACGTAATTCGGTCTGAGTAGTCGCTAGTTACTGTAACACCCTGCAGACCAATGCTGTAAGTGTACTTTAATAAATATGTGTTGTACCTTGACGTGTGCACGACTCGACTCATTACAGTCACCGCCAGGCTGAGTGTCCATATAAGAACTGAGGCTACAAAGAGATAAACACATTTCAAAGCTATTTTGAGTGCACGTAAGGCAGATCTGTTGCTCAGTTTGTTCAATCCATCATGGCTCTGTAGCTCTTGGTCCTTTTGAATGCATGTAAGGCTAGTTTGTGGCTCACTTTGTTAAACCCATTTTGGTTTTGCAGCTTTTGTTCCATCTCTTCTTCTTTCGTGTGGCGTGCACAGCCTAAAGTTGTTGGACAACTTGTTCTATTTGATCTTCCGCTTGTGCACGTCGAGTTGATTGCATTAGTCGAAACGGGCGGACCACGTGAAGGTTGCAATCTTCCACCCCGTTCCATCTCTAAGCAAGTATCTGTCCTTGATCATTTTCTGTTGATCTACAGTCACAGCAGCTGTATGTAGGAGGTGTCTGTGTATTTCTACGGGCATTAATGTGAGGATGAGGTTACTGAATTGACATGCTCCAACTCAGTGCTCTCCAGCTCAGGACCTCCCATCAGAGGAGATCATTCCTCTTGGTCTGCCTGATCAATATATGTAATCATCTTAAACTTCACTGATAGATCACAATTGCTGTACCCAGGGGATGTATTATAAACAGACCATCTCACTATTGCCTTATGTTGGGGTGAAGCAGCCAGGGACAAAATATGAAGTTTCTGATATAGTAGCCATTCTGATAAAGTAGCAATTAATACCAATGAGAACTAGCCTTCCTGAATTGCTAGTAGTAGATACAAACGGTATTAGTTTTGAAATTAAAAGTACAGTGGCATGAATAAGCACCTTATGAAGGGAGCTGGCTACCTGCTCAGGAGACTGCTTATGAAATTAAACTGACTTGACCATGAGACATTATCGTATGCATTTGCCAAACATACAAATAATGGGGCTATGTTGATTGACCTATATCAAACCAGGCATCAAACATCTTCAGCTGAGGAATCAATACAGTAATCAAGAGGTATTTATATCCAGAGATTCAGCCCCCACAACACTAATTTGTAGTGTCTCGAATCTTTTGGACCATCCACATAATTCTCCCTTTTCTGCCTTTCCCCCCCGTCCTTTCAACCAATATTCCTTTCTCTGGCTTCACATTTTACATGCCTTCTGTTCTTATACTTTTTGCCTTTTCATCACTGGCCTTTGTTCACCCATCTGCTAATCAACCCCCCCAAAAAACGGTACCCATGTATCACTAGCCAGTGCAGAAGACCAAGGCAGGGCTGTCAGCACTTAATTGTTTAAGACACTGGTGCAGATCAGCCACTGCGAATGTGTTGTGCACTGACATTAAGCACAAACAATGTTTCATTGATGTCACTTGTGCAAACTTATTGAACACTAGCACAACCCAGGATAACCTGAAACAAATCCTAACAGGAGGGTTAAGGCATGCTGCAGCATTAAGTACAGGGCTCCACTTCTCCATTGATCACCTGTTGATGTTATCCTATTCGAAGCACCCTGAAGATACCCACACGATGGGATGCCCTCTCATCTTAAATTTATGCCCTCTAGTTTTAGTCTCCACTACCCTGGGACAATACGCCCTGTATTATCAAGTGCTGTCAGAGTTTCAACCCAGCTCACTCGTGGCAGCATTTTTAAATAAAACGCATGGAGTTCATTGGTGATTTGTCAACAAAGAGCTGAGAGAATTCAATGAATGAGAGACAATATTGCAGAATAGTATCAGTAAGACTATGTTTGATCAGACTTTATCAGACTTTATTTTGCACTAAATGGTATTTAAGTTATTCCCTTTATCATGTATCTGTACACTGTGGATGGCTCAATTGTAATCATGTACTGTCTTTCTGCTGACTGGTTAGTACGCAATTAAAGCTTTTCACTGTATCTCAGTACACGTAACAATAAACTAAACTCAACTTAATAGGGTCTGAAGAAGGGTCTCGACCCGAAACGTCGCCTATCTCCTTCGCTCCTTAGATGCTGCTGCACCCGCTGAGTTTCTCCAGCTTTTTGTGTAACCCTCGATTCTCCAGCATCTGCAGTTCCTTCTTTATCAACTCAATAGAGGTAGTGACAATGCGGGCTGTGGGAGCACTTCACAGCAAAGACCTCACACAACTTGCATTGGCTTATTATTCCCAGCTGAAATGAAATAGTGTAAACCATGTCAGCAAAGAAAGCTGCCAAGCTAATTAATTTACTATTGCTGTCTGATAACTCAGTTCATTGCAGGGGAAAAGAAACAGGCGATTGGAAAAATATACATAGATAATCACTGCGTCCTTAAAGTGGATGATTCTACCGACAAAGCAAATCTAGTACATCTTGCATTCATTAGCACTAAATTTATAAGAGGAACGGGTGAGGATTTCCTATGTGTGTCAATGGAAACCTGGGCAACAGTCAAGGTTATATTTGGATTTTTAAAATATTTTCACATGTTAATAATGTTAATAAGGAATTGGCACGGGTGTTTTTTGCTGGGCCAAGGCAATATACTGTTGTTGGGACACATATTAAAAACTGTGGCATTCTCAACCACCACAGCATCCACAGGGCGGTGCTAGCTACATAAAAATGCCTGTGGATATGAAGACCTTTTTACAGGAATCCATGAAAGCAGTCAGCTTCACCAACTCCTGTCCTTTGAATTCAAACGTATTTGCTGCTCTCTGAGAAGATGGATTGTGACCTCCCAGAACTGTTGCCTCACAATAAGGTCAAACAACATTTTCAGTGACAGACAGTGACCCACTTGCATGGGTCAGGCAATGACATGACAGCTTTTCTGGTTGACTAGAGTTGTTGCCTTACAGTGCGAGAGATCCGGCTTCGATCCTGACTACGGTGCTGTCTGTTTGGAGATTGGACGTTCTCACTGTGACCTGCATGAGTTTTCTCCGGGTGCTCCGGTTTCCTCCCACGCTCCAAAGACGCACAGGTTTGTCGGCTAATTGGCTTCGGTAAAATTGTAAATTGTTCCTAATGTGTGTAGAATAGTATTATTAGTGTATGAGTCGGCTGGTCGGCACGGACTTAGTGGGCCGAAGGGCCTGTTTCCGTGCTGTATCTCTAAACTAAACTAAACATTGCTATGAACCTGGTGGATAACTTTCCTATCACTGAGTCTAAAAATGAGTTGATAAGATATCTATTTGCAAACAATGCCAGGAAAGTAACACAAACAAGAAAATAAAATTACCTAGAAGAGCTATTGTGCAATGCCTTAAAATTAATCTTCACACAATGTCCCCTGACTAACTTCTGGCTCGATGACTGAGTTGGCCCTTAAGGAAGTAATGTACTTGTTGAGTTTTCCTCTAATGTATTTAGGGTGGAAGTGGATTGACTGTACTTGTTGAAATCTAATTACAAAGGAAGGCTGGATGTGGAAGCAGGTTTAAGGCCAAAACTAGTTTTGCCCCAGCCAGATATTTTGGCTTTGAAATCATTGAAAACAACATCTGTCTCCTCATTGCTTAAGTTATTCAATATACCAGGTCTGTCAGTACCTATCAGTATTTACATTACAGTACGTTTTGTACATAACAAGTGATGCTGGCATGCATATTCACATTCCCTCATTGTTGCATTAAACAATATTCCACATAATCTCCAGGTTGCAGCATGTTGCGTGAAACACCAGCACAGAGGGGCCACTGGGGATGTGTGTCGCAACTTAGCAAATTGCTCATAATGTTCAGCAAAACTTTTGAAAACGTCAATGCAAAAATGTTCAAAGCCCAAGGGCTAGACATTGTACAGAATTCTTCTGCTGTATATGGTATGTAATGATATTGAGTGTGGGCCTTCTTGAGTCCTAAGTTTAAGTCAAAACGTTAAATCCTATCTGTTATAAGTATCTACTAGTACCATCATTTTAGGGAGATTATACCATATCAACCTATATTTCAAAGACTAATTTATTTCATGATGTCAGACAAAAATGCTGGAGAAACTCAGCGGGTGAGGCAGCATCTATGGAGCGAAGGAAATAGGCGGCGTTTCGGGTCGAGACCCTTCTTCAGACTGATGTGGGGGTGGGGGGGGCGGAAGATGAAAGGAAGAGGCGGAGACATTGGGCTGTGGGAGAGCTGGGAAGGGGAGGGATAAGAAGGAGAAAGCAGGGACTACCTGAAATTGGAGTAGTCAATGTTCATACCACTGGGTTGTAAACTGCCCAAGCGAAATATGAGGTGTTGCTCCTCCAATTTACGGTGGGCCTCACTCTGGCCATGGAGGTGGCCCAGGACAGAAAGTCGGATTCGGAATGGGAGAGGGAGTTGAAGTGCTCAGCCACCGGGAGATCAGGTTGGTTATTGCGAACCGAGCGGAGGTGTTGGGGGAAGCGATCGCCAAGCCTATGCTTGGTCTCACTGATGTAGAGCAGCTGACACCTAGAGCAGCAGATGCAATAGATGAGTTTGGAGGAGGTGCAGGTGAACCTCTGCCGCACCTGGAAAGACTGCTTGGGTCCTTGGATGGAGTCAAGAGGGGAGGTAATGCGACAAGTGTGGCATTTACTGCAGTTGCAAGGGAAAGTGCCAGGAGAGGGGGTGGTTTGGGTGGGAAGGGACGAATTGACCAGGGAGTTACGGAGGGAGCGGCATAGCATCTCCTCCCCTGTGGAAAGCCGAAAGGGGAGGAGATGGGAAGATGTGGCCAGTGGTGGGATCCCATTGGAGGTGGCAAAAATGTAAATGCGCCAACTCTCAAACACCTCCTCCTACTTATCCTTGGACCATGACCCCACAGACGCGCACCAGGCCACTATCTCACTAGCACTGGCTTCATCACTTCCGGCTCCCAGGCCTCCAACCTCATCATTCCCCAGTCCCGCACGGCTCGATTTTACCTTCTCCCCAAACTCTACAAACCTGACTGTTCTGGCAGACCATTGGTTTCAGCCTGTTTTCGTGCCCCACCAAACTTATTTCCACATACCTCGACTCCATCCTATCCCCCCTGGTTAAATCACTCCCTACTTATGTTCAAGACACCTCACACGCTCTTCGTCTCCTCCATGACTTCCGTTTTCTAGGCCCACATTCCCTCATCTTCACCATGGATGACGAGTCACTCTACACCTCCATCCCCCACCAGGGGGGTCTTAAAGTCCTCCATTTCTTCCTCAACCACAGAACCAACCAATCCCCGTCTACTGATATTTTCCTCCACCTAGCGGAGCTGGTCCTTACCCGTAACAACTTTTCTTTGACTCCTTCCATTTCCTCCAAATCCAAGGCGTAGCTATGGGCACGCGCATGGGCCCTATCTATGCTTGCCTCTTTGTAGGGTACATCGAACAATCCTTGTTCGAGGCATACCATGGCCCTATCCCCGAACTCTACCTGCGCTACATCGACTACTGCATTGGAGCTACCTCCTGCACCCACACAGAACCCACTGACTTCATCCATTTCACCACTAACTTCCAGTACTCAAATACACCTGGACCATTTCCGACATCTCCCTACCGTTTCTAGACCTCACTATCTCTATAGCACGTGACAGACTACTGACCGGCATCTACTATAAACCCACTGACTGCAATGGCGATCTGGACTACACTTCTTCCCACCCTGCTTCTTGTAAGGGCTCCATCCCCTACTCCCAATTCCTCCGTCTACGCTGCATCTGCACCCAGGATGAGGTGTTCCAAACCAGGGCATCGGAGATGTCCTCATTATTTTGGGGAACGGGGGTTCCCCTCTTCTACTATAGGTGAGGCTCTCACCAAGGTCTCTTCTATACCCCGTAATTCTGCTCTCACTCCCCATCCCCCCCACTCTTAACAAGGGCAGAGTTCCCCTGGTCCTCACCTTCCACCCCACCAGCCGTCACATACAACAAATAATCCACCGACATTTTTGTCACATCCATCGGGATCCCACCATTGGCCACATCTTCCCATCTCCTCCCATTGGCTTTCCGCAGAGACCGCTCCCTCCGTAACTCCCTGGTCAATTCGTCCCTTCCCACCCAAACCACCCCCTCTCCTGGCACGTTTCCTTGCAACCACAGGGAATGCCACACTTGTTGCTTTACTTCCCCCCTTGACTCCATCCAAGGACCCAAACAGTCTTTCCAGGTGCGGCAGAGGTTCACCTGCACCTCCTCCAATCTCATCTATTGCATTCGCTGCTCTAGGTTTCAGCTGCTCTACATCGTAGGCTTGGCGATCGCTTCGCCCACCACCTCCGCTCGGTTCACAATAACCAACCTGATTTCCCGGTGGCTCAGCACTTCAACTCCCCCTCCCATTCCAATACCGACCTATCTGTATTGCGTACAGTTTTGGTCTCCTAATCTGAGGAAAGACATTCTTGCCATAGAGGGAGTACAGAGACGGTTCACCAGACTGATTCCTGGGATGGCAGGACTTCCATATGAAGAAAGACTGGATACACTCAGCTTGTACTCGCTGGAATTTAGAAGATTGAGGGGGGATCTCATAGAGACTTACAAAATTCTTAAGGGGTTGGACAGGCTAGATGCAGGAAGATTATTCCCGATGTTGGGGGAGTCCA
The DNA here is from genome assembly GCA_963514005.1 of Raja brachyura. Next base: position 23,810,464 of record OY740792.1, read on the forward strand.
GGACAAGGGGTCACTGTTTAAGGATAAGGGGGAAGTCTTTTAGGACCGTGATGAGAAAATTATTTTTCACACAGAGAGTGGTGAATCTGTGGAATTCTCTGCCACAGAAGGTAGTTGAGGCCAGTTCGTTGGCTATATTTAAGAGGGAGTTAGATGTGGCCCTTGTGGCTAATGGGATCAGGGGGTATGGAGAGAAGGCAGGTACAGGATACTGATTTTGATGATCAGCCATGATCATATTGAATGGCGGTGCAGGCTCGAAGGGCCGAATGGCCTACTCCTGCACCTATTTTCTATGTTTCTGTCCTGGGCCTCCTCCATGGCCAGAGTGAGGCCCACTGTAAATTGGAGGAGCAGCACCTCATATTTTGCCTGGGCAGTTTACACCCCAGCGGTATGAACATTGACTTCTCCAATTTCAGGTAGCCCCTGCTTTCTCCGTCTTTCCCCTCCCCTTCCCAGCTCTCCCACAGCCCACTGTCTCCACCTCTTCCTTTCTTCTTCCCGTCCCCCCCATCAGTCTGAAGAAGGGTCTCGACCCGAAACGGTACCTATTTCCTTCGCTCCATAGATGCTGCCTCACCCGCTCAGTTTCTCCAGCATTTCTGTCTACTTTCGATTTTCGTTCCTTCTTAAGTTCCTTCTTAAATACTTCATGATGTCAGTCTCTTTTGAACAATAATCTGTCAACAATCACTATTTTGAACGGTGACCCCTCTGTCTCCCAACCAAGGAGGTGATATTTCCAGAAAAGCAGTATAAACTGTTACATTTTTAAGTGAAGCACATTTAATTTTCAGTAATAATTTCTACAGAGGTTATATTTTACAAAGCATTTCCAAAACACAAATAGAATACTTACTACTGGAAAAAACATACCAATGAGGTATAAACAAACAAGTTGTCTGTCAAATGTGGAAGCCGAGGAGTGAAATATGTGTATTTTCTCTGTAATCCTGATCACTCTCCTGTCTTCTAATATTTATACTATTTTTCTACTTGTTGTCATCGTCTGAATGTGCTATTTTACATGTGCATTTATAAGGCCAAGTGGATGGTGTGAACCAAAAAGTCAATGTAGACCTTACCATAATCTTGCCAAGGAAGATAATCTCATGCTTCCCCTTTATTAATTCTTGGAACAGGAGGGTTATACTCTTAAGGTCATTGTGGTCAGTCTAGTTTCGCTTGATAATGTCAAGATTATGAGAAAATGTACTGGTCAGAAGCTTATTTTAATTCACAATAAGCCTTTTGAAGCTGGGACAGTTTCTGCTGCTGTGCCAGAAAAATGAGGATTAAGACTTTTGTTCGTAGTCGGAGCGCAGGAGGAATCACAGAGGAGTGTGGTAGTGAGTCTGGGCTAACATTTTGGGCCTGGATAGTGAATATACATCACAAGCAGAAGGTTTATTAAATTGACTATGTGAACAAAATACCTCGGCCATCTGAGGTAATTAATTAAATAGTTAGTTAATTAAATATTTTTTACCTGTACTTCATGCTTTCAATGTTGGAGTGTGGCAGATAATTTGCGTACTGCAGGGACTAAGGTAATGGGATACATACTTCATTAATAGTGAGGAGGTACCATGGGTGAATGTTAATGGTAGAGATACAAAAGGAGTGGTCCAGCTGAAGTGGAGCTCTGCATTCAATGTTGCAGGAGGCCTCATAACTCCTGTTTGGATTTTCTTGGGCTTTGTATTTGAGGTTTTCAAATTTTGTACAAGTACCATCAATTAAACCTGTGCGCAGCTTGATGTCAGTGCCCAACAAGCCCCAGTGGCCCCACTGTGCCAGTGTCTTGATTGTTGAAGTGCTGACAACACTTGCCCAAAGCAGGACGTTTTGGTAACATTGGTGCTACACTATCACTCAGCACCACCTCCTCTTTCTGTGATCAGATTTATGTGGAGCAGTCGTGGAATGCTTTGTTTATAATGTAACTATCGATCTACTGGAGGAGTTGAATGTGATTAAATGTATTGATCAGGGAGGCTGAGAGGAACTATCTCCTCTGACGGGAGGCCCGGAGCTACAGACCACTGAGTTGGAGCAGGCAATGCCTCTTCACGTAAAGGCGAATAGAAATACTCAAAAGCCTCCAACAAAAAGATACTGTGGCTGTAAATCGACAGAAAGTTCTACACTGAGTGGGACAGACACTAGCTAAATGAAAGACCAAGAATTACAGAACCATGATGGATTGAACAAACTGATAAAGAGATCAATCTTATGTGCACTCAAAGTATCTTAGAATTGTGCTTACCTCCTCCCAACCTCATCTTATATGGACACTCAGCCTGGGGGTGACATCAGCCCTCCCCCATTGTAACCATGGAGGTGCTCTCATGTGACCTCACAGCGAACACCATGGCAACGCAGAGGCAAGAGTTTATCACCACTTGATGAGCGAAGATGCCGAAAACCTGTTGTGGAGGAAACAGCAGCGTTGTTGCAAGCTCAGCCAACACTTTGGACACCATGGGCACCACATTCCTTGCTGACATAAATCAATATCAAATGTATGATGAACCGTAGGGCCCATCGCCATCAGCCTCTATGTGCAATCCAATCAAAATCTCCAAGGATCAAACTCAATTTGTTCATTATATTCTGATTTTATATGAAAATATGAAAATGGATAGATCAGAAAGACAGTTTAAACCAGCATAAGAATGAAAAAGAGGTCTATGTCATCGAGGGACTGAGGCAATGGTAGAGAAAGATGAGAGACCAAGATGAGAGAAATAGGGAGCAAAGTGTTACAGAGAGAGAGTTTTACACAGTAAAAGAGAAGGTCAATGGGTTCAAGAGGTTGGTGGTTGGCTGGGGAGTAGTGGTCTTATTTTTCTACCAAGCAGTGTGAAATAAAATCAATAGTAAACATTAAGTTTCATAAACTGTAACATTTAGGTCAGAGGCCCTTCGCCATCATCTACCTTCTCAGATTTTGATAGACCATTTGTCAGCAATAGCTGCAATATTTTATAGACTGTGGTTGATGGCTGATGCAGGGCCAGGAAATTACAAATTAATCTCGGCAGTAATGCTGCAAACTATGGTCAGAAACATCAAAGAGGTAACTGTCAGAACTTCAACTATGGTGATAAATATTGCACAATTCAGGATGTCATTGTGAATCATTGAAGAGAAAATCATAGATGGAATTTACCTCTGGTGAAGGATTCTTTACTTTAGACTTACACTTTAGAGATAAAGCATGGAAACGATGAAGGGGGTAACCTACATCGAATTTATACAAACATTATTTACTATGGATTATGATAACCAACTTGCTTCGGAGAATCATATCTGATCTGTAACTGTTTTTACATTCAAACATTAAATCGCCCCAGCTTACTTCTGGAAGCTCAACATCCATATTAAATTTGGGAACAGTCGGTGTCCTCAATGCCAAATCAGGCATGACCTTTGTATCCTGGGCAGGTAGGAGGATAATCTAGCTTTTAATTGATGTGAATCTAGTGCTTCAAGATGACAACAGTGTCAAGAAGCTGTGTGTTGAAACAAAAGGGTTAATAGCCCACAAAGAGTACCTGAATAGTGAGGGAGGAACCAACATCAGTTGAGTAAATAATGTACAATGACACCATCTCCACAGATGTAGGAATCCAATGAGATGGAATAAATTAATCTAAAGTTATTCCAAATTCCTAAATTATCTAAATTAATCGTGTGAGACTATATTGGTGGCTCTGTCTGCTCCAGTGAGTATGGAGCACATGTTCTGCCCCTTCCTACTGAACTGTCTTACCAGAGCACAATACTTCATTGTGAAGACCCCACTTGCCTTAAGAAGACTACTATCATCCCCGGTGCCAAAGGAAAGAAAGGTGGTGTGTTTAGTGATGTCTGTCCAGTGGCTCTGACATCCACCATTTTGACTGGTGATACTACACATTAACTCCAGCCTCTCAAACTGTCCTGATCTACTGCAGTTTGCCTACTGCCATAGCATGTCCACGGCAGGCACCATTTCCCTGGTCCTAAACTCTTCTCTGGAACACCTGGACAACAAGGACCTATGTCAGACTCCCATTTATAGAGTATAGCTCTACTGTCAACACCATAATTACATCCAAACTCATTTCTAAACTCCTGGACCTAGGACTCAGCACCCCCCTCTTCCACTGGATCCTCATCCTTCTGACCCATATACCACAATGAGTGAGGATAAGTCACAAAACATCCTTCAAAATAATTCTTAACACAGGTACTCTGCAAGATGCATTCTCAGCCCCCTACCATATTGTTTTTACATCCACAACTGTTTGGTCAAATTCTGCTCTAACTCCAACTACAGGTTTGCAGATGATAGCACTGTAGTGGGCTAGATCTTGAACAAAGATGAGACAGGGTACAGGGAGGAGATAGAGAACTTAGTAACATGGTGGCAGGACAACAACCTCTCCCTCAATGACAGCAAGACAAAGGAACTAGTTATTGGCTTCAGGAAGCATGACGGACTGCATGCCCCAATCAGCATCAATGGTGCTGAGGTGGAAATGGTTGAGAGCTTCTAGTTTTGGGGTATAAATATCACCAACAATCTGTCATGGGCCAATCACATTAAAGTTACAGCCAAAAAAGGTTGACTGATGCCTCTACTTCCTCAGGAGACTGAGGAAACTTAGCATGTCTCGATGACACTTACAAACTTTTACTTATGCACCATAGAAAGCATACCATTAGGTTGCATTAGGTTTGGGAGCAACTCTGCCCAAGACTGCAGGACATTGCATTGAGGCCAATCCATCACAAAGACCAGACTCCCCACCATTGACTCCATCTACACTTCATGCTGTCTTGGGAGAGCAGCCAACATAATCGAGGATCTTTCCCACCACAGTCATTCTTTCTTCTCCCTGCTCCTATTGAGCAGAAAATCCGGAAGCTTCAACGCGTGTACCACCAAACTCAGAAACAGCTCCTTCCTGTGTTATCAGGCTTCTGAATAGTCCTTCCATAGCAAGGGTACAGTCCCGATTTTCCAACTGCTCCTTGTGGACATTGGACTTTTCTCTGGAGTTGTTATGTTACATTGCTGAGTAACTGTATTCTGCACTCTGGCATCTTTCTATTCATCCTTTCTTCTGACTTGATTGCTTTCAAGCATAGTGTTATCTGATATGATTGGATAGCACACAAACAAAAGGTTTTCATTGTACATCAGACGTTATGCAGCAGGCAAACTGCAGTGGATCAATGCTGTTTGAGAGGCTGGAGTTAATGTGTGGCATCACTGGACAACATTAAACCTAAAAAAGTACACAAATGCCCCAAAAAACGGAAAGTTGAAGCTGGAGATGTGTGGAATATCCTTCAATTCAAATGGGAAACAAGCACCAGGAAAAGGCTTTGCATATCAGAATCAGAATCAGAATAATACTTTATTTGCCAAGTATGTTTTGCAACATACGAGGAATTTCATTTGCCAAGACAGTCATACAAATAAAAAGCAACAAAACACCCAAAACACATTTTAACATTAACATTCACCACAGTGACTCCTACACATTCCTCACTGTGATTAAAGGCGAAATAAAGTTCAAGTCCCTTCCCTTTGTTCTCCCGTGGTTGGGAGCCTCGAGCCCTCCATTGACAGGATGATCTTGACTCCCATAGCCGGCGGCGTTCGGGCCCTCTGTGTCGAGGCGATCAGCTCCCGAATCAGGGGGATGTCAGCTCCCCTTCGCCGGGCGATCGAACCTCACGTCGGGGCTGGTCGAACCTTCTGCGGCGTTGGAGCTTCCCGACTCGGCCTCTCCCGAGACTGCGAGCTCTTGATGGTAAGTTCGCAGGCTGCGGTTGGAGCGATCCCAGGCAAGGGATCAGCTCCGATGTTAAGTCTACGCCTCGTGGTGGGGCTCATGACAGTCCGAGGAGGCCTCCAGCTCCATCGATGGAAGGCCGCAGAGCGCCCGGAGAATGTGATCCGAAAATTAATCACATCTCCAGCAAGGTAAGAACCTGAAAAAAGTTTCCCGCGATCCCCTCCCCCTCCCCCCACATAAGACAAACCAGAGAACATTAAAACAAACTTTTAACAAACACTAAAAAGTTTTAAAAAGATGAAAAAACGAACAGATTGCTGGCGGAGCTGCCATCGTACGGCGCCCCTGGTGGTAAAGATAGTTGGTGGCATCAGTCAACATTTTTTGGCTGTAACCCCTGGTGGTACAGTTAGTTGTCCCTGAGGGATAAGGCTGTTACTCTGCCACCCTGACTGAACCACCTGCCCTGTGATTGAATATTTACTTTACAGTAATAACTGTGAGATTCCAATGTTAGTGTTCCGATGGAGAGGTTGGAGAAAACAGTGGCACAACTGGTACAGTTGCTATCTTACAGCACCAGAAACCTGGGATTGATCTGATCGCGGGTATAGTCATAACCATAGTGTCATACAGCATGGAAACAGACCATTTGCCCCAAATTACCCATGCCGACCAACATGCCACATCGACACTAGTCCCATCTGTCTGTGTTTGGCCTCATATCCTTCTAAACCTATCCTATCCATGTATTGGTCCAAATATATTTTAAATGTTGTGATAGCGCCTGACTCAACTACCTCCTTTGGCAGCTCGTTCCATACATCTACCACCCTTTGTGTAAAAAAGTTACCCCTTCGGCTCCTATTAAATCTTTCCGCCCTCACCTTAAACCTATGATCTCTGTTCTTGATTCCCCTACTCTTGGTTAAAGACTGTGCATTTACCTTATCTAACCTCCTCATTATCTTATACACCTCTATAAGATCACCCTTCATCCTCTGCGCTCCAAGTAATAAAGTCCTAGCCTGCTCAACTTCTCTCTAAAGCTTAGTCCTGTTTGTGGTTTAGTTTAGTTTAGTTTAATTTTTGTTTAGTTTAGTCAAAATGCCCATAAATGTTCTTTGTACCCTTTCCAGCTTAACAACATCTTTCCTATAATAGGGTGACCAAAACTAAACACAATACTCCAAATGTGGCCTCACCAATGTCTTGTACAATTGTAACATAACCTCCCAACTTCTATAATCAAGTCTGACTGATCAAAGCCAATGTGCTGAAAGCCTTCTTGACCATCCTATCTACCTGTGATACTGCTTTCAGGGAGCGATGTATCTGTACTTCCAGATCTGTCTGCCCTACAACACTCTCCAGAGCCCTGCCATTCACTGTGAAGGTCCTGCCCTGACTTGACTTCCCAAAGTGCAATACTTATCTGTATCATTTCCCATTCCTCAGCCTACCTGCCCACTGATCAATTTTTGCTGCAATATTTGATAACCATCATCACTATCTACAATGTCACCTCCTCTGATGACATCTGCAAACTTGCTAACCATGCCTTGTACATTCTCATCCAAATCACTGATATAGGGCGGCATGGTGGCACAATGGTAGAGTTGTTGCCTTACAGCGGATGCAGTGCCGGAGACCCGGGCTCGATCCTGACTACGGATGCAGTTTGTACGGAGTTTGTACGTTCTCCCTGTGACCTGCGTGGGTTTTCTCGAAGATCTTCGGTTTCCTCCCACACTCCAAAGACGTACAGGTTTGTAGGTAAATTGGCTTGATAAATGTAAAAAATTGTCCCTAGTGTGTGTAGGATAGTGTTAATATGCAGGGATCGCTGGTCGGCATGGATCCGGTGAGCTGAGGGGCCTGTTTCCACGCTGTATCTCTAAACTAAACTAAACAAAACCACAAACAGCAAAGGGGGCCCAGCATTGATTCCCGAGGTCCACTACCTGTCACAACCCTCGAGTCTGAAAAACAACCTTCCACCATCACCCTCATCTTCCTTCAATGAAGCCAATTCTCTATCCAGTTGGCTAGCTCTCCCTGGATTCCATTTGATCTAACCTTCCAGAACAGCCTACCATGCAGAACCTTATCAAATGCCTTGGTGAATTCCATATAGATGTTCATGGCTTTGCCCTCATCAACCTTTTTAGTTACTTCCACAAATAACTTTGCCCTCAGTTAACATTGAACCATTCTACATTTCTTTAGCATTGTCTGCTTTGATTTGTCGTTTTCACACCTTACCATTCCATATCCATAGACACCTTCTACCCTGACTCTCAGTCTGAAGAAAGGTCTCGAACTCATTCCTTCTCTCCAGAGATGCTGCCTGTCTTGCTGAGTTACACAAGCATTTTGTGTCTATTTGCTGTATTCACAAAATTTGACATCTAAGTTTAGTGTGGTCACAGATATTCACAAGCTTTCTTTAGGAGATACAACTGAACTTGTGCAGAATCTAACTGACCCTGAACCTCTGCTGTATCTGGATGAGCAGTGAGGTAACCCAGAGCCTGTGGTTTAGCTGCCCTTGTGCAGTATCACTAAATGTTGGTTCCATAATTCAGGAGCATTCGTGAAAAGGGTGAGTGGAGTATGATCAACATTTGCATATTTTATTCCATCAATATTTCTCCCAGTAGGAATAATTCATTTACAACATAGCACGTACTCGAGACTACTCAATGTCAATGTAATTCAACATTTTTATGACTAGTTTCTTATGCAAAATCTTCCCATCTATCCTGGATAGAATAATTTTGCTGCTTGAGAAACACACTGGTGGAACAAGTCACAGTTCCAATGACCCAGGTTTGCTTCTAACCTCCAGTGTTCTCCTTGTGGAGTTTACATAATCTCATTGAGTCTGCATGGGAGAGTCTGGGTACTCCAGCTTCTGAAATCCCCAAAATGTGCTGATTGATATGTTAATTGGCTACTGTAAATTACCCCTCATGTAAATGGTCAGCAAGACAATGAGTGTAGTGGGGGGGTGGCATAAATTAATGAGTAATGAGCGGTACAAGAAATCTATCTATGTTCGTCACAGAGCCATTAAAGATGCAAATGGCAAATTTTGGACCAAACTGGAGTCTCAAGGCAATGACGGACACACATAGATTGTGGCAAGACTTGCATGCTATAAGGGGCTTCAAAGCAAAATCATCCAGTATTGAGGACGACAATGAGTTCCTCTCCGATAAGGTCAATGCATTCTATGACCACTTTGAACAGAAAGTTGGTGAGGACATCACCCACCCTGATAAACCTGTCATCAGATGCACCTTTACCAACGGTTACTGTGGCAAACATAAGTTTGACCTTCCTGAGAATGAATCCGCTGAAAACTGGTTCAGATGGAGTCAACAAATGATTTCTCAAGACCTGTACAGCCCAACTGCTACAGGTATTCACATACATATTCAACTATTACATGCTGAAGACTTTGCCTGCTTTATTGTAACAATATTGTCAGAATAAAATGACATACCCTCATAAAGGAGATGAGAAGGAACATCTTTAGCCAGAGAGTGGTGAATCTGTGGAATTCATTGCCAGAGATGGCTGTGGAGACATCTTTTTTTTAAATCAGAGTTTGCTAGGTTCTTGATTAGTAATGGGCCTGTTCCACTTAGGCGCTTTTTCAGGCGACTGCTGGTGACTGTCAAGTTGCCGGCAGTCCCCTGAAAAACCGGCAACTGGAATGGCGACTGTCAGAGTGGAACACACATCACTTCCTTCACCAGCCACTTATGTAGGCGAGGCCAGAGCAAGCGGGGAAGCGCTGTCTGAGTGAAAATCACACGGTGCAAAGCCAAGGTGATACAGACGCACACCGCGATGAACAGGAGGTTGGCGCTGTAATTAAGACGGCTATAGCACAGTGTATGGTAAGTCCTTTAAAAGAGGGGAGGATGGAGAAGGAGTGGAGACAACTTTTAAGAAACCAGAGATACACAGCCGTGAAGCTAGGCGGACATTTAACATTACCGGTCGATTATCCTTGGTTCTGAAAACTACTGCTTGCATTTTTTTCCCCAATGAGCCAATGAAATTCACCGGGCAGCACAGGTTATAGCCTACGAGAACCTACGAAAACTTTCAACCTCCTGGCAACCCACTAGGATCACCTGGCAACCCACCTATGGCATGAAAATTCTCGCTACTCTCCATGGCGGCTTCATTCTTGTCGCCGCTAATTTTGCAACATGTTGAAAATTTGCTGCAACTGTAATAAGGTCGTGGCTAGTTCCTAGAATACGGGAACTCCTCACGACCATGAAGGCGACTCCCTGGCAATCACCCGCGAACATGTGCCGACTGCATAGTCTCTTGCAGTCGCCTAAAAAGTCGCCTAGGTAGGACAGGCCCATTAGTGTGTCAAAGGTTATGGGGAGAAGGTGGATGAATTAGGTTGATTGGGAAAGATAGCTCAGCCATGATTGAATGGCGGAGCATACGCGATGGGTCAAATGGCCTAATTCTGCTACTATGTCTTATGAACATGCTTTAAGAAAACCCCTCATTATAATCCCTGTGCCATAGAAGATTAAGCTAGCTTGCCTTAATGACTACCATCCAGTGGCTCTGACATCGACCATCGTGGTGTTTCTGGAGACTGTTGATGGCGCACTAACTCCAGCCTCTCAAACTACCTTGATCCACTGCAGTTTGCGTACCGTCAAAACAGATCTACAGCAGGTGCCATCTCGATGATCTCTCTCTCATCTCTTGAACACCTAGACATCATGGACACCTACTGTATGTTAGACTCCCATTTACTGACTCTATATCTTCGTTCAACAATATAATCACATCCAAACGCATCTCCAAACTCTTAAATCCCTCTTCTGCCACAGGACCATTGACTTTCTAAACCACAGACCACAATCAGTGAGGGTAGGTGACAACACATCCTCCACAATAATTCTCAATGCCGGTACCCCACAAGGATGGATTCTCAGTCCTTACTAACCACCCCATACACTCATAATTTGCAGCCAAACTCTGTTCTAACTTTACCTACAAGTTTGGAGATGATACCACGGTGGTGGGTTGGATCACGAACAACGATGAGACACAGTACACTGAGGAGAAAGAGAGCTTAGTAATACAGTGTCAGGACTACGACGTCTCCCTCTATGTCAACAAGATGAAGGTGATAGTTATCAACTTCAGAAAACATAGTGAATTACATGCCCCAATCAGCATCAATGGAGCCAAAGTTGAAATTGTGGAAGGCTTCAAGTTCCTAGGATAAATATCACCAACAAACTGTTGCGGACCAAGCACAATTAAGCCATAGCCTAGGTATGTTACAAAACTTACCTTCAGCAGTGCTGCAGTTCTGTCACTGGCCATGTACACGACTTTGGCGCCTTTGAGAGGGGGGCGGGTTTAAAATGCTGTTTTTCTCCAGCCTGTTGAAATCGATCTTTGTCAGGCTGTTTAGTTGCTGAAGAAAAATCGCTCCGACTGCCGTTTTATCAAGTTTATTAAAAATAGTGCTGGATAATTTAATAGCAGGAGTAAAATTAAAACCGTCTTCTAAAGCCGTCAACGCCGACAACGGGACGGATCTCACATACGGGACAAAGCAAGGTACGCCGTTTGTTTTTACATATAAACATGCTTCTTAGGACGCCTTTAATCAAAATTTCACATTGCGAAAAGGTGATTTAGGCCCCATACGAACCGGCAGTGTTTTTCCTATGGGGTTTAAATTCACCGCAAATGCAACAATCCAATCGATCACGTTCCACAAAATCTCACTCGCAAGATGGACACTTAGGCTATTTAAAAATGTTGACCTTTTCTTGAGAAATTGATAGATGTTTAGATCTAGTAATTGAATTTTGTAATTAGCTACAATTAGGTAACTAACTAATTATATGCTTGAAGTTTAGGTCATCCAAGTAAGATTGTTTCATATTTGTTTCAGAATGCTTCAATCTATAATAACTGAAAATTTCATTTGGTTCTCTTAATTTTTAAGAAAGTTATGGGCTTTTGACTGTCCTTGATCACAGCTTTTGAATTAAGTCAATGGAAAAGCAATAGGGAACAAGATGCTAATTTCCAAGTATGAAAATGACTATAACTCTTTTAATACTGAAGATATGAAAGTGAATTAGGTGTCAAATTAAATTTCTTTTTATGCTTTATCTGATGGGATAAATTGCAGGCTTAATTTTTTAAATCTCAACATTTTGTAACATTGCTACATCGCCAAAGTATACTAATGCCTCTACTTCCTCAGGAAACAGAAGAAAATCAGCATGTCTCTATGTATGTGCACCATGGAAAGCATATTATAGATTGCATCACAGCTTGGTTTTGGAGCAGCTCTGCCCAGCTCACAAAATGATGCTGAAAGTTGTAGATGTAGCCCAGTTTACCACTCCCCACCATTTACTCCATCTAACCTGAGGAAAGCAGCCAACATAATCAAGGACTTGCCCCACTTGATCGTTTCTTCTTCTCCTCATTCCATCAGGCAGAATATACAGAATCTTGAAAGCGTGCACCACCGGACTCAGGAACAGTTTCTTCCCCTCTGTTAACAGAATGGTCATTTCATACTGTCTGATTCTCCTCTATCCCATTGGACTTTGTCTCTGTGGACTTGCTACAATGCTGAGAACTATATAAGCAAGTTCGGTATTCCGACAGAGCATGCCCAGGTAATAGGTCACTCGCGATAAACATTCTGCATCTATAAAGACCTGCGTTTCACCTCTAGTCAGGATCGAACCCGGGTCTCCGGCGCTGCAAGCATTGTTGAATTGCTACTGGACCATCCCCGTCGCCTCCCAAGTGTCCCATCCCTGTCTGAGGGTGGCTGGAGATGTCCGGGGTGACCCTGGACTGACGGAACACTGGCGGCCCAAGATTACAGCGAGCGTGGAGAGGGAGCGCTAACTCCAGCTCAACTATGCCTGTCCCGCCGGTTTAAACAACAGCCCTCGACTGAAGGGACACCGGCCCGGAGCAGCGACAACACAGGATTATAGCCAGCTCAGAGAAGATGTGCTAACTCCAGCTCAACACTGCCTGTCCCGCCGCGTTAACCGACGGCCCTGGACTGACGGGACATCAACGCGGACTAGTGGGGTTTCCTTATTATGCACTGTATCTATCACTTTGTCTACCTATTGCACTTGATTGCATTTATGTATAGTATTATTTGGTTAGATAACATGCAAAACAAAGCTTTTCATTGTGCCTTGCTGTACATGAGAATAAACCTGTAGTGGCAATTTCAAACTTTCCAATGTCCATCTTTCCGTTGCCATTACTACACAGGCAGGTAGGAGTGATCGTAAGCAGACGATAAAAAGAAACAGATTCTCCAGTCGTTATTTCCAGTTATATTGATTCTTTATTGAAGAGTTGTACAGACTAAAAAAGTGAACATACCAGATCTTCTTTATTCTTATACAAATTGTAGCTTGCCGTTCTTACTATCTGATCTGTTAAGAACTGTATTCTCTCTCCCGTGCCTGCCCGTCTGATCTGCCCAAACCCTCCCCTGGTATGATGTATGTAACATTCATTGATGTATCAAAAGCCCATCCCCAAGCGTTCAAAAATAATTCTGCTGGAAATATCTAGACAAAATAATAAGATGCTAACAGTAACTAGCCTAAGCATGAATGGCTCCGACAAATTTGAGAGAGAATAGATTGTAATTAAATAAGAGGGGATGTGGGATTGCCCTAACAGCTGGCATTGAAAATACTAGAAATTTATATATATACTAGACCAAGTGGGACCCGTTGGGTCCCTGTCGCACGGCAGGCCTGGTTGCCCAACACAACCCACTCCCCAACCGCAATATTCCACAACTCACCAATAGCCCCCAACTATGGAGGGGCGCCTCATTCCCCTTATTCAACCTCCCTCATTTTAAACTTTACAAATAATGCAATTGCACTTGCTAGGGCTGCCAGAATTGGGATTGCAACATTGTAGCGGGCAGGGCAACAATCCCATTGTGATGTCATAGCTGTAACTGCCAGTGCAGATGGAAGACATTTTTCTCACAAAGTTGGATTCTGTAAAGTTAAAAATGTGAATAACGTATAAAATATAACATAAATCTGAACAAAACTTGATACACTACACCACAGGACAATGGTGCGTAAGGTGGTCCAAAATTTGTAGTGCTCTCATGTACCGTTTAGGCATAAGTCAGGTTAAGACGGACTGCACACACACGGACAGGTTGAGAGTTTTAATTAATGTATATATAGATTGCTGCTGCTCCATCTCAGCTTCACAGCCTCACCAATCCTGCTCAAAGTACACGTGATTACAAAGAGGAATTCTTTGGCATTGTAAATAGATTTGTTACTTTGATCTCATTGATTATTTCTACTGATTGCTGTGAATCTTTCCAATGTGTAATAAATGTTTAATTTAAACTGATATGACGTAAACATTAGTACAATAATTACCTGTGGATTTCTCAGATGACAGATTTACAGCACATAATGCTGCAAACATGATTGTGCCCAACTTCCTAAATTAACTTCTAATGTCTCTCACTGTTTCATGCAGACTTGTTCCTATTGGGAGTTCATCTTGAGAGCATTGGGAACATCTAACTTGCAGGTCAAAATTTTGAGAAGTATCCTTGTTTCCAAGTGCATGGCCCAACGGGAGATTAAGGCTTTTCACGAGGAATTAAGGTGCTACGAGCTAGACAGTAATGCATGAACTGGGTCATATGATTCTGACCTTTTTCTGTCCTTTCCAATATCATCTTCCTTCATTACCTTCAGTCTTCCTTGACTTGCAAGGTAATTCTCCGTCTTAAAGGCTTCTTTACTATGTTACATGCACCAGATACCCACCATTTTGATTTACTTCCTGTAAAATTTACTTTACTACCCAAGAAATAATCTTGTGGATGAGCAGCAGAGAAATTAATTATTTTATGAATGGAAGTTCATGAAAGAATACGTTCATGATGTGTAAACATTTCATTTTACCAAACAATCTTCCACAGGCAGTAGCAGAAAGATTAAAATGTGGGCAGATCTCAAACACACGCATTAGTGTTCATAGCAAGGACACTATATTAGCCAGCATGCACCACTAGTGAGTACCATGGAGTACGTAAGGAACATAGAAAATAGGTGCAGGAGGAGGCCATTCGGCCCTTCAGCACCGTCATTCATTGTGATCATAGCTGATCATCCCCGATTAATAACCCGTGCCTGCCTTCTCCCCATATCCCTTGATTCCACTAGCCCCTAGAGCTCTACCTAACTCTCTCTTAAATCCATCCAGTGATTTGGCCTCCACTGCCCTCTGTGGCAGGGAATTCCATAAATTCACAACTCTCTGGGTGAAAACGTTTTTTCTCATTCTTAAATGGCCTCCCCTTTATTCTAAGACCGTGGCCCCTGGTTCTGGACTCGCCCAACATGGGAAACATTTTTCCTGCATCTAGCTTGTCCAGTCCTTTTATAATTTTATATGTTTCTATAAGATATCCCCTCATCCTTCTAAACTTCAGTAAATACAAGCCTAGTCTTTTCAATCTTTCCACATATTACTGTCCCGCCATCCCAGGGATCAATCTTGTGGACCAATGCTGCACTGCCTCAATCACAAGAATGTCCTTCCTCAAATTAGGAGAACAAAAATGTACGCAATACTCCAGATGTGGTCTTACCAGAGCCCTATACAACTGCAGAAGAACCTCTCTACACCTATACTGAAATCCTCTTGTTATGAAGGCCAACATTCCATTAGCTTTCTGCACTGCCTGCTGTGCCTGCACGCCAACTTTCAGTGTATAAGGACATCCGTTGCACCTCCCCCTTACCTAACCTAACCCCATTGAGATAATAATCTGCCCCCTTGGTTTTGCCACCAAAGTGGATAACGTCACATTAATCTATATTAAACTGCATCTGCAACACATCTTCCCACTCACTCAACCTGTCCAGGTCACCCTGCAACCTCCTAACATCCTCTTCACAGTTCACACTGCCACCCAGCTTTGTGTCATCTGCAAACTTGCTAGTGTTGCTCCTAATTCCCTCTTCCAAATCATTAATATATATGATAAACAGTTCCGGCCCCAACACCGAGCCTTGCAGCACTCCACTCGCCATTGCCTGCCATTCTGAAAAGGACCCGTCACTCCTACTCTTTGCTTCCTGTCTGCCAACCAATTTTCTATCTACGTCAACACCCTACCACCAATACCATGTGCTCTAATTTTACTTTGTGAAGACCCCGCCAGCACGCATGCGCGACATATCGTTGCTCGCATTTGCAGTCGCCAGCTGGAGGGAGGAGTGCGCTTCCCTAACGGCACCTTCAAAAGAGGCCTCAAGATAAGTTTAAACTAACCTTGAGCTGGTTAGTCCCTGTGAGGAAATTCTTTATTTACAGGAATGATGGAGTTGAAGAAAGGAAAGGCGAAATATGCCTGCAAGGGCCGCGGGACTTCGGACGGGAGTCAGTGGCCGCAATCCCCAGAGTTGCCTGCAACACTGGCAGCACCCGCTCTGTGGGCCGGAAAAAAAATCTCGGAAGTCAGGGAGCCCTGTGCAGTTGGCAGGGCCTGACTCTCCACCACAGCAGGCTACGGAGCTACACGTTGGTCGGAGCACTGCGCAGGAGTGGGGTAGGCAAGACCCTGACTCCCTGCTGGTAACGCCCAAACAACAAAGGGCTAGCGGCAACAGATGCGTAAAACTGTGCCATGGTCAAGTTCAGTTCAGTTTCACGTTCAGTTTCCTTTGTTACAGGTCTCCAGAGGGCGGACCAGGGGGAAAGCCGCACCCAGGTCGAGCCCCGCTGTAGCGGCCGGCATCGACATGCCACCGGAGAAGTCTGCCAGATCACGGACCGGTGATGTACCTGCTGGGAAGTCGGGGAGCCCCGCAGGAGCGGGAGGTACCGGGACAGGCTGCCAGAGTGCAGGCTGGTGGCAGTATACTTTGGTCGTGTGGCCCCGCTGAGGCAGCTGGCAGCGACTATGCGCCATCTCAGTCCCGTATAACCGGGACTGGCGGTAAGCCCGTGTGGATGTCGGATGCCTGCTGCGGCGGCCGGCTCCAATTCGTCTCCGCTTCTGTCATACCAGACAGGCGGACTAGCGGCATGTCCGTGCGGGAGTCATCAGCCCCGCAGGAGCGACAGGCAGCGACTACCTGCCAACGTACCCTAGACATCACCTCGACGAGGTGCGGTCTGTTGGCAGAAGCCCCAATAGTTCTGGAGAACCTGGGGAAGTCGACTTGCCGTCCACAGATAGCGGCGGCGGACACATGGCCCGGATGGAGCGCTTGATGGAGCAGCTGCTCGAGCGGGACCTGGAACATCAAGAACGGGGGTCCCTGCGATCTAGGAGTCATACAGTGGGTCCACCTAGTATTTCTCCTTCATCTGTGCCAGGAGTCAGCGGTTAGCTGACTTTGAAGATGGGTTGGCGCAGGAACCAGCAGAACCAGAAATCCATGAGGAAGATCTACTGGAGGTAGTTTCCAAATTTGCCCAGCCAGGGCATTCAGGGCAACCGCTACAGGCCAAACTAGTGACGAGCATAAATTACCTCACAACTAACCAGCTGCATGAACAGGTGTTGACGGAGGCTATGGACAAATACAAAGCCCCAGGTAATGTATCGCTCAATGTCCCAACGGTCAACATGCCCATCTGGGGGAACATTAGTCCCGGGATCAGGGCCCAGGAGCTAAAAATTCAAAAGATCCTCAAACTGTTGACATCAGGCATCACGGCATTTGCCAGAACCCTGGACGGGACAGAGATGACGGAGGAGCAACTGGATGCTCTGGCTCTATTGTGTAACACACAATACGAGATCAACCGTTCCTGGAAAAGCTCCATCAGGCCCACACTTAACCCAAAATTTGCGGGGTTGTGCAAAGTCTCTGCTACTCCGCCGTCGAGACAGTTGTTCGGGGAAGACCTGCCTAAACAGGTGAAAGACCTGGATGAGGAGGTTAAAGCAGTAGGCTTAATGAAACCACCATCATCAGCCTGGCCACAGGTGTATCAGAAGCACCATCCATACGTAAATACCAGGCCTCGGGGACAATCCGACAGGGCACCGAGAGCATATCCACCGGCCACACCCTATCAGCAGAAGCCTTTTTTAGGGCAGGGCCAACAGCAGCCAGCATGGAAGATGCGCCAACCCCCCCATCCCAGCAACACAACATCCCACGAAAGCCCAGAACATCAAGCCCCGCTGGTTACCATGGAGGTAAGGGGTCTGGTTCTCTTGAGAGTGCTGCATGCATAACCTCACAGGAGGGAGGTTGTGTGCATTCTGCGATGCATGGGGGACTATAACTTCGGATACCTTTATTTTACAAAGTATTCAGGGTTATGAGATTGAATTCATAAATGGGCATCTTCCCCCTACTCAACATGTACCTGACAGGAAATTTGCACTTTCTCAAAAAGAGAAAGAGGAAGGACATGTAGAAATATTAAGTCTATATGCCAAGGGGGTAATAGAAAAAACGACACATGAACCTCTTGAGTTTGTGTCTAACATCTTTACCAAAACAAACAAAGATGGTGGATGTCGAATTATCATTGATTTAACCCACTTGAATACCTTTGTACAATATACCCATTTCAAAATGAAGACATTTGAAATGGCTAAACAGCTGATTTTCCGAGGGTGCTTCATGGCCTGCATCGATTTAAAGATGCATACTATTCAGTACCTATAAAGGAACATCACCGGAAATTCTTAAAATTTGTCTGGATGTGGCAATACAAAGCCCTACCCAATGGGCTTACTACAGCCCCTAGGTTATTTACACAAATTTTAAAACCAATATTGGCATCTCTTCGACAACAAAATCACATAGTCATGGCATATTTAGATCGCATCTTAATTGTGAGGAAAACTCTTGAAATAGCTGAAGTAGCAGTAACAGCTACAAAAATATTATTCGAGAAACTAGGGTTTGTTATCCATCCAGACAAATCTAAGTTCAACCCATCTGTGGTTATGGACTATCTGGGATTCACGATTAACACCAATCATATGATTGTCACTATCCCAGCCAGCAAAGCAATAGACATAATAGAGGCATATAACAGCCTTGCTTGCGCCAGGAAACCGACTATTAGACAAGCTGCTAAGGTAATTGGAAAGCTTGTAGCTACATTTCCAGCTGCGCATTTTAGCCCATTACATTATCAAAACTTGCAAAGAGCAAAAATCTCAGCATTAAAAGCAAATGCTGGACATTTTGACAGGCCTATGCAGCTGCCGATCAAGGCAAAAATTGAGCTACAATGGTGGGTTAGCAATATTAGTGATTGTTTTAATCCCATCATTATATCCAACCCATCAGTCATATTACAAACCAACGCAAGCTACAGACACCAATTCTAGTTCTGGTGGCAGAGGGGATTCGCACGAGTCTACACTTCTTCAGTCACAAGGTATAAACTGTTTGGAAATGCTGGGAGCATTTCACGGGCTGCGGGCTTACTGCACGAATTTACATCATACGCATGTCCGTCTTCAAATAGATAATACCACTGTGATGGCATATTTAAACCATATGGGTGGTATCAAGTCAATATCTTGTTTTGAATTGGCAAATACAATTTGGCTCTGGTGTATTGAAATAAATATTTGGATATCAACTACTTACCTTCCGGGTAAGCTCAATACAGTGGCGGACACCAGGTCACGGGTATTCAATGACAACATTTCAATACTAACCCTCCTCGATCAAGCTACAACATTACCTGGGATGTAGGGGTGGTGTTGACCCTGCTCAGGCGCTGGTCGCCCATGATGGGGTTACTGCTGGATAGACTCACCTACAAGTGGTGATGTTGATGGCACTAACATCTCCACAACGTGTCCAGACTCTGCAGAAACTGAGTTTGGACAGTATGGTCTCGACCCCTGACAAAGTAACCTCCTTTATAGAGGAGTTGCTTAAGCAGCACAGACCTGGATCTACAGAGCTGCAATTGGAATTCCAAGCATACCCCATTGATGCTGCACTCTGCATAGCCACCATCTTCGGTATTATATTAAAGTCACACACACCATCAGGAAGATGGAGCAGGGTCTGTTCATCAGCCACAAGAATCCACATCACCAGGTGATGGTGCAGACTATCTCCAGGTGGCTCAGGGTGGTGTTGGGTGCAGCAGGTATTGACACTAACGTTTTAAAATCTTATTCTACCAGGGCTGCATCCACATCAGCGGTGAGGACCATGGAGGTTCCCATGGATCATGTCCTCGCAACCGCGGGCTAGGCCAGTGAGACAACCTTTCAGCGGTTTTATAACAAGCCTGTGGCAGCTTCCGCAACGTTTGCGGAATCAGTTTTAAGTACTGTTCCATAAAACGTTTATCCCCGAGTTAGGCGTTTATTGTTTGTATTTTAATAAATACATTATTATTTTTCAGCTTGTTCAAGTCTGAAATACATTAACATACTTCCTTCATCAGTAATTGCGGCAGTGTGTGAGCATGGATGTGGTCCAGGGCATGGAATCACAGAGCTTTGAAATCTTCACAAAGTCACTCACTTGACTCTGAAGTAAAATAGTAAAATTAAATGGGAACTTACCAGTTTGTAGTTACCAACCCTCTATCATAAGGACAACTGGTATATAGAGTCTCTTCAATCTTACTATCTTTAGTCATTGTTGTTATCTGTGATTCCACACCGCTGCTTTGAAGAATGTCGCGCATGCGTGCTGGCGGGGTCGTCACAAAATCCCTCATCGCAACTCCTCATAAAATAAAGATCATACCACAAACTGGTAAGTTCTCATTTAATCTTACTATTTTAGTCACCAGTCTCCTGTGCAGGACCTTATCAAAGGCTTTCTGAAAGTCTAGATACAATACATCCACTGGCTCCCCTTCATCCATTTCACTTGTCACTTCCTCAAAAAATTCCAGAAGATTAGTCAAGCATTATTTTCCTTTCATAAATCCATGCTGACTTGGACTAATCCAAGTCAGCATGGATCACTAGTGAGCCATGCTGTATTCATGACTACCATGGAAGTTGAATCAATGGCTTTTTGGTAAGAAGCAGGGTGAAGTAATGCCTGGAAATATATTTAAAAAATAGAACATTGCTGTGTAAACTATGCAACATTGTCAAATGCAATACGTAGTTTAATGCCTCACCATTTGAAATGGATGCACACAGAAACTATGAATGTTGGAGAAAGCAGCCATAACATGATGCTTCTGATTATAATAATAATAACTTTATTACGGACTCAAGGTCCAGACAATGGGCAACATTACATTAAAAAATGCATTGCATATCAAATATCATAAATATATATAAAATCAAGGTAAATTATACATTAAAAAACATCATAATTTATACATTTAAAAAACCCACAATACTTAAGTTAAAAATCCAGAGTAAAAGATGATCAATGTCGTACAACGAGACAACGAAACCAGTGTCTCCATAGCTGGGATTCGTAGCGTGTAGTGCTAACCCTTATGTTTGTCAAGGCCACAATAAGCACATTTTTAGAGTCATTTATCCTGCAAATGAATTTATACATGTGGTGTCTTAGGATAGCTTCTAAAGTACTGACTCCTGCAGCCACAAACATATTACTGGCACTACACCATCTTGGTTGCCTTAGCAGTGTTCTCTTTGAATCGTTATATGCCACCTTTAGTCTCTGCATACTTGTCCTTAAATAGTTTGACCACAGGTGCGCAGTGTAGAGAGGTGTGCAGTATGCTCTAAATAGCGTAATCTTCACTACATCTGCACACGCACCAAATTTACGCAAGAGGATATTCGCTTGTATATACAGCATGCGTCGTTGCCTATAAATATCCTCATCATCTGTCATTTGTTCTGTAATAATATGCCCTAGATATGTTATCTTATTACAGACACTAAGATTGTTGTCAGACAATTTAAAATCAGGATATTTTAGGCTTTTATCTTCTTTGGTTCTACAGACCATAACAGCACTCTTACTAGCATTATACTTAATGTCATGTTCCACACCATGTAGTAAGGAGCTGCTGGAGACCAGCACTAGATGGACTGAAGACCACAAGGTCATCTGCATACATAATATGGTTCACTAAAATATTACCAATCACGCACCCAGTGTTACAGACTTTCAATTGTTTAGACAGATCATCATTATATAGATTAAAAAGGACTGGGGATAAAATTCCCCCTTGTCTAACCATTGCTAACCCCAAATGGGGCTGAGACCCTATTGCCCCATTTTATTTGCATAGTCTGGTGGGCATACCAGTAGGCCAGAATTCTAACAATGTATTTAGGCACCCCTCTTTGACTCATTTTACCAAACAGCGTTCTGTGATTGACACGGTCAAAGGCTTTGGAAGCATCAAAAAAACACACAAGGATTGAAGAGTTTTTGCCTCTACATTTGTTTACAATCTCCTTTAGGGCACATATGCATAAGTCAGTGCCATGTTTAGCTTTAAAGCCAAACTGGTTATCTGTGGAGTTAACAAACTCATTTATTCTATCCAGCTGAACTCTTTCTAAGACTTTTGACAATATGCTGGCTAAAGCTATGGGCCTGTAATTATTTAGACTGCCTACTTTACCAGCTTTGTCCTTAATAACCGGCACTAACAGGACAGACAACATTGATTGTGAGTAAATTGTATTCTTTCTCTGAATTTGTTGGATGGGAGGGAATGTTCAAGTGGTATGCAAGTTGGACTCAAAAATTGAAAAGTTGAATTATAAAATGCATGCAACACAGTTCCAGCGAACACAAGCAAAAAAAGAGAGAGCTTCTGGTGGAACTCATCAGGGAAGGCAGCATCTGTGGCGGGAAAGGAGCAGTTTACAACCCAGCGGAATTAACATTTGCCAATTTCAAGTAATACCACCTTCCCTTTCCCCTGCTCCACACCCCCTCCCGTACTTGTCCATCATTCCCACCATCTACCACTACCCCAGTCACCATGTTCCTCCTCCTACCCTGCACTCTACTCTTCCATTTCCGAGTTCCCCATTTATTTTTATTCCTTTCTCCTTCACCTTCCCCCCACGTCCCTTCCTTGTGCTTTACATTTCACTCCATTTTCTTCCTTATTAGTGACACCGTTATTAGTGACACCCTTTGTCTCCTTTTTAGTGACACCCTTTGTCTCCTTTTCACCTCTAGTCTTTGTCACTTACTCCACCCATCTGCCAATTACCCAACCCCTTCAACTATATCCTTCTATCATTTGCCATCTTTTCCCCACCGTCAGCTGTCTTTTACACCTTTCTCCCCCCTACTCCATCGGTCTAAAGAAAGGTTCTGACCTGCAACGTCAACTGTTCATTTCCACACTGCATTCCTCTAGCACTGTAAGGGCCTGTCCCACCAGCATGCAACTCTATGCGATGAACGCGATCGAACTAGAAGCGGGGGTCGCGCGGAGGTCGGGTGATCCCCTGTACAGGGCCGTTCCCACCAGCATGCGCCCGCATGCGGCAAGCGCAACCAAACTGGCAGTAGGGGCCGCACGGAGGTCGGGTGAGTGGCGCAACGCGGCGCAAGGGGCACCGAGGCACACACACGCACACAGGGCCACGGAGCCACACACATAGAGGGTCATGGAGGCACTTACAAATAGGTTCACGGAGGCATGATGTCGGGGCGGTGTGTAAATGTCGAGGCGACTGCGAGCCGACAAGCCGTTGCCGCACGGGATTTTTGGACATAGTCGGTTTTTTGGAGCCCCGCGCGGTGTCGGTACGAACCCGGGACGAACTCCGCACAATTCCGCACGGCTCCGGCGATCGAAGTGAGACTGGCCCAGCGACGCTGGACGGCTCAAGCGACCACGTTAGGTCGCGCTAATCGCATAGAGTTGCATGCTGGTGGGACAGGCCCTTTACACTTTGCTCAGCACTCCAGCAGCAGTAGTTTCTATTTCCTCCATTTGAGGTAAACATGATAGCGGGTGATTAAGTACACAATTGCATCTGAAAATTTCCAGATGGTTACAAATAAAATGATAAATGTTGCTGTTCAATGTATATATTTCTTATTTTCCCATGCCGCAGTGCAACACATGAGGATGTGAAGGAAAGAACTGCAGATGCTGGTTTAAATCGAAGGTAGACACAAAATGCTGGAGTAACTCTGGAGAGAAAGAACAGGTGACGTTTCAGGTTGAGATCCTTCTTCAGACCAGCTAGGATTTAATTATTTTCAGTAAAATTTATTTTGCTGTGCCACTTATCTTTTTTTTAAAAAAAGTGATCGCTACCATGCAACACATGAAGGATGTGATCCCAATCATATTCAAGCAATGGGTCTCACTTACTGCAGTTATAAGTCTTTCTGCAGTCACAGTAAGCGAGATACCCACACATTGCTTGAATATAATTGGGATCCCATCCTTCATGTGTTGCATGGTAGCAATCACTTTTTTTTTTTAAGTGGATAGCAAAATAAATTTTACTGAAAATAATTAAATCCAAGACTCAAAAAAGTAGTGTATGGGGACCAAATGAACTATTGTTTAAACATCGTTCTCCATGATTAACTTTGGTATTTCATAGCAACATAGTAATTTACTTATTCTGAGCAGCTTATCAGTCTACATTCATTATTGAAAATCAAAAATTGTGATGCTTTGTGCAGAGTGTCTCTTGGCTTGTGAGCTCCTGAAACAATGGTATTCATAAATATTTTTAGCCAGTCTTTAGGGACATTGGTGGAGATTGTAAATTAATGTATACTTTGACAATAACAAACCACCCCCCAACAATCTTCAACTTCCAGAGGTCTGAGGCTCCCAAAATAGTTCAATCGTAGCATTAAAATTATGCATTCTCATTTACGTACAACACTTCCATCCATTAAAATTGATCTTTTAATCAAGGATTATAGCAAAAATAAGATTCTGCTCACCAATATTCTAATTTTCACCACCATTCATTACACCTCCAAAAGAGTCTGAATAACCAAATATTCATCAGTCTCAATGAGTTACATTTCTGGCTATTGAATAATAAGTGATGACCTTTTGAGGAACAAAGTCTAGCTTAATTTGTCCGTCATTGAGTTCTCCATCATTTGCAACTTGTTCAGTTAGGAGTGCAAGGCGTGTTGGGGAAAGTCACCATTGATGGGACAAGCCGCATCAACATCACAGTAGGATTGAGGTTGGCTACAAGTATCAGCTCATTATCCACCCCCTCAAACAGTCTGCAGCATCAATGCAGCTGCTTCTTCTTAGGCAAAAAAAACCCCAAACTGCTGAAGGAACTCAGCACATCAGGCAGCATCAATGAAGGGAAGTGGATAGAGGCAATTTCAGGACAGAACACTTCTTCAAGATGAGTATTCTGTTTTTCTTCTTAGGCGGTGCTTTGGGGTTAAAAGTGCCTTAGAACATAGAACACAGCATGGGAACAGGCCTTTGGCCCATAATGTCTGTGCCAAAAATAATACAAAGCCAAACTCTTATCTGCCTGCATACAATCCATATCCCTCCATTCCCTGTATATCTAAATGCCTATCAAAAAGTCTCTTTATTTGCCACTATCATATCTGCCACCACCACCATTCCTGGCAGCGCAGTTGAGGCACTCAGGATCTAATCTTACTCAGTTAAACCAATGCCAGGGTTGGAAAGGATGTGAATTCGTGAAAAATGTGCAAGGAAAGGTAACTGCAACATAGTCATCTTCCTGAATGCTTGGTGCACAATCTTGTCTTAACCAACATCATGTTTTGTCAGACATGACCTTTTGGCAAGACATTCAATATAAACTCTGTTACCTACAAAGCCAAGTCAATCATACAACCTTGACGTTGCAATGGCAACATACTTGGGCCATACCATCTTGTTAATTTTGCATCAATAACTAATCGAATGACCAACACATTCCAGTCTCTTGAGAAATCTCCGTCAACACTTTTGTCTTCTATCTCTCACATGCTACCCTCCCCCAAATTTCCACTTACTTGCCACATTAAACATATTTGTGAGATCTTATCTGATATGACAAAGATTGAAAGATTTTCTGGTAAATAGATGACGGGAACGTGGACAAAAAAAAAACATTAAAAAGGTTGAGACCGAAATGAATCCCGACCCACCCCATGTGTCGGGAAAAGAGACCTAATGAGTTTGGGGATTCAAAGATCTCTATCTTTGTCATCCACTGGAAGGTATTTGGTCTACACTTGATATAAGCAGAGTCGCTGACGGTGTCGATAGGTGCCACTAAATCGCCTAAGCATAAAAGGGCTACCGGCCAAGTGCAGGAAGATGGATTAATAAGACTGGGTGGCCACTGGTCGGCGTGAACACGATGGGCCGAATGGCCTGTTGCCCCTAACATTTGACTATATGGTCAATCATAAATTAGTCTGTAATATTCCCGACTAATAAACACGCAGCGACGCATGGGCAACAAGTCCTTTTCCTTGCACAGTGAGTAATGCTCTAAAGTAGAGGCAGCGGATGTTATTTTTTTCAGTTCCCTTTTTTTCTGATTCTGTAACGTTTGTTGACAGGAACGATGCTGCAAAGTTGGTGATTTCCCGCACGGCGCGACCGCTCTCCGGTGGAGGTCGCCGAGCGCCCACACGCCGTTCTTCTGAACAGCCGGCTCTCTGTCCCGTCCCCCCTCCCCTCCCCTCCCCGCTCTTCCCAGCTCCCTCCCTCCCTCGACAAACATACACTTCCGTCACATCATGGCGACGAGGATCGTACAGGAGGCGAGCAGGCTGGATCTGAGAGGCAAGGACGGAGAGGTGAGGGCAGGGCAGGGCAGGCCAGGGCAGAGCGGTGGGGTCCGGGGAGGGGGTGTATCTTCCCTCTCAAGGCCGGGGGTCGGGACGGCCAAAGCCACCCAGAGGCAATAACACCGTGCGCAGAAACCCGTCTTCATACCCCACGCTTCTTCCTCCCGATTCAATGCAACTTTTGTCCGGGGGGGGGGGGGGGGGGGGAGGAGGTTAAACCTTTCTTTAGTTATACGCACGAAAACAAATTTGCAAGAATAAAGGCGAGAACCCAAATGAGGCCTGACCCTTGAGCAAGCCGGGAGGAAGGAGGGAGGGAGGGAGATGGGTTGGTTGGTTGGTTGGTTGGTTGAGTTGAGAACGGAGAGGTAGTCGGATTAGAGTGGGTCAGAAGGGGAGAGCAGGTGTCCGCAGGTTATCCGGGGAGGTGGCAGGGGGCATTCGCGGATCAGCCGTCAGTTTACGGTGCAGTTCACTCACTGCTTACGCTCGATCACCGCCCTCCCCCTACCGTGCTGCGCAGGAGGATGCAACGATCTCAGTAACTGGGGCCTAAAAGGACCTCCTTCGTTCGCTGGCGGATGCAGCACGGCGAGGATTTCCTCCGCCGACCAACTTGCAAGGGCAACGCAGGTTGTCGGGTTAGTAATTGCTGCCTTCTCCCTACTGGGGAAAGGGGTGGCGTTTTGTTCTTTGAGAGGCCGTTGAAATGCAGCGTAGACTTTGCAGTTGTCTACTTTAGACGGCGCCTTTGCTGATCGCTCTGGCCGCCGCGTGCTGCCGTGCATGGAACGTTGCCCGGATCCGGGACAGGTGCCGGCCGGGCGCTGCATAGCCGGTAAAGGAGCCCCAGCACGTGGAGACAGCGCTGTAACATGTTGGGAGGGAGGTTAGGGGGAAACGTATGATTCTGTACTACAATATGTGTGCAAATTTAAAATCCGATAACGTTATAAATTGTGACTCCCAAGAGTTGTAGAGGTGCGTGTGTCAGCCAGGGGTTATGGGTCATCTTGGTTCATGTCTGACAATCGCTCCCTCCCAGCTTTCGTTTTCTTTCGATACCGCTTCTAATTCTTTGCTGAGTAGAGTTTGAGTGAAGGTAGTTAATAACGCACCAATTAAACTTGGCTGATGAAGTTACTAATTAGTGACAATTGCAGCAGGTGCAATGCACACAGCGATTAAAAAGTTCATATTAATGGTATGGTTTCATGACATAACGGCTGGATGTGCCGTGGTAATATTGACGCAGTGAAGCGAGTATCTGCTAAGTTAGTAGCGTTTTGCTTCTCTTTGTATTTAAACCTGAAGAATATTATGAAATTGAGCTGATGTCATTCCACAAAGTTGCATATGTGAGTTATTTGTGCAGAACAGAAATGGGGTTTAATAAAACACATTTATGTGCCACAACAGGTGTTGCTGTCACGCGGAGAACAGATAGGAAACGTAGACTTTTCATTTCAAGCAACATTTTTTATTGTACCCTATTTCTGCATATAACAATAAACTCGACTAGACTTGATGTCACAAATGGACATCAAAATGGCAAGCAAACAACCTTGAGTCTTACAACTTGAATATTTTTTTGATCAGCCACTGTTCATTATTAGAGAGATAAGGACGTTTTTTGGGGGAATGTGCACAGTAAGTAAACACTGGTTGCTGATAGAGGTAGAAAATAAGAAACATCTCTTTTGAGTGTCACCATGAAATAATTCACATGGGGCACTGGGGCCTAAAATGTCGCTAATCAGTTTAATTTGGACACCAGGTTATGAAACTGGAGGGTGGGGCAAAGACCTACAATTGTGTGATACTTATTAGTTTCTCATTCAAATTAGAAGCACAACATGCTGGAAACCTTACAGTTTGATCCATATCTGTGAAGAGAACTGGTGAACTTAAGTTTTGGATTCTCGATTCCTTTCTCAAAGCACGGTTTTACAGTTTGGTTGCCTCTGACTTTAATACCTGTATACTTCTAGCATATGGTCGTAGGCATATGTCTGTAGTAAAGAATTATATGTATATGTTTTTTTATTCTTAAGTAAGTTATGCTACCAATTTCTGCCATGATCTTAACGAATAGAACTAATATGAGCAACCAAATGGTGTACTTTTGTTCCTAACCTTTTGTTGGTATGTAGCATATGTCTGTAGTAAAGGATTATATGTATATGTTTTTTTATTCTTAAGTAAGTTATGCCACCAATTTCTGCCATGATCTTAACGAATAGAACTAATTTGAGCAACTAAATGGTGTACTTTTGTTCCTAACCTTTTGTTGGTCACATCTTACTGCTCTATAGGTGACTGGTATAAATGTTAGGTGGTGATTAAAATTCATGAGGGATAAAGGAATACAAAGTTATAGTTAGCTTGCGAAGAACATAATATTGGGTATTGATGTGCTCTTGTTTTTGAGTGTATAATCAACATGATTTAGGATGAACACAGTCAAGACTACTGTATATACCTAAAGGGCCTGTCCCACTGCGGCGACCTAATTCGCAAGTTTAGAAAAGTTTGCCCTCGACTCGTACTCGCAGCATGGTCGACACGAGGTCCTAAGAGGTCTTTGTGACTTTCCTTCAAGCTCGAGAGTAGCCCCCGTGTACTTGATGCTTCAGCTAGGTCGCGGCATTTTTTTCAAAATCACGCGACCTGTAAAATGCCCGTGAGTAAAAATACTCATAGGTTTAGTCGAGGTAGGTCTAGTAAGTCGTAATGCTATTGTAGGTAGCTGAAGATAAAGCTTGTCGAGAAACAAAAGGTAAGTAAACCGACCGGGAATGTTAAATGCCTGCTGAACTTTATTAAAAGTTGTCTGGCTTCTTAAAAGTGTCTCCACTCCTTCTTTCGCCACTCCTTCTTCCTCCCCTTCCCTCCCCTTCCCCCTTCCCCCCCTTCTCTCCTCTTCTCTGCCCCCCCCCCCCAAACACTCTCTAAAGGACTTGCCGTAACTCTGCCAGCCGTTTTTTACCTTCCTGTTCATCGTGGGTGTGAATTTCAGACAGCACTCCCCCCCCCCCCCCCCCCCCCCCCCCCCCCCCTTTCCCTGGCCCCCGCCTTTGCGATGTGTGTGTGTGTGTGGTCGGTCGATCCGGCTCGCGGTTTCATCGCTGACGGTCGATCCAGCGAGGTTTTTCAGGCAAGTACCCTCGAGCTTGAAGGTCGAAGACAGTCGCTGAAAAGCCTCGTTAGTGGGACA